>QRDG01000268.1:330796-381698 GCA_012064385.1 Puccinellia tenuiflora
TGTTCCGGGATGCTTCTGTCTCCGGAGGACGTTGGCCCGGTAGTACCGGCCCATTTCCCGGTAGTTCCGGTCATGCGGGTGTTCTCAGCTAGCCGTTGGTCGGCTGGTTTGGGTGGGGGCGGAAGTACCAGCCTTTGGGGCGGTACTACCGGCCCTGCGGTTTTCTTCGCTGCTACCCGTTGGTAGGCTGTTTTGGGTGGGGCGGAAGTACCGGCCTTTGGGGCGGTACTACCGGCCCAGCGGGTTTTGCAGTGAGCCGTCGGTGGGCAGTTTCGTGTAGGGCGGTAGTACCGCCCTTTGGACCGGTACTACAGGCCCTGCGGGAATCTGAGCCCAACGGCCAGATTCTCAGGGCACCTTTTTAAGGGGCCTTTCTTCCCCCATGGTTTTTAACATCTTGAGCTCACTTTTCCTCTCTCTCCTCCATTGTTGCAAAACTTGTGAGCTTGATTCCTCCACTTCCCTCCAATGATTCTTGCCCATCTTTAGGGAAACAAGAGAGGAGATCTAGATCTACCATTCCACCAATCCATTCCTCCTCTAAGTGAGGGGAACCTAGTGGATCTAGATTTTGGGGTTGCTTTGTGTTCATCCTCTTTGTTCTTCCTCTTAAATTCCTCCATAGTATTAGTTGCTTTGGTTGGATTTCGGAGAGAAGGATTTGACCACTTGGTGTGTTCTTGCTTTTGCATTAGTTGCATCGGGTTGTGCTTGATGCCCACAAGTATAGGGGATCGCTGAAGTCTTCGTTGGGAAGTATTACCCCAATTTTATAGTTCGACACGATGGGAACACAAGAATATTAATAAGACCTTAGCAATTGAGGCGTCACTCTCAACCACACCTGTATATCAATAACTTGCAGCAGCAGTAGTAGTGATGGCAGTAGAGGATTCAAGCGAGCAGAAATAAAACAGCAATAGTAACAAGGATTTCCCAGTTTTCACCGTAAGAGTGAAAGTGTAACTCAGAGATTTAAAACGTAGGCATGAGGTGACAGCGGGGCGTTGCATGAATGAGATTGATCATATAATAAAATAAAGCTAGCAATGGGGTTTTTCTCTAACTCCGATGTATGTAGGTATGTGTTTCTTAAATAGTTGTACGTACTAACCAAGAGAATTTGCACAACATCTATTGCCCTACCTGCCCATTTCACCGGGGCCAACTTGGAACTACAGGTAATTAAGGTCTACCCTTTCGTGTAGACCGGGACAATGCATTAACACTCCATAAACACATAAGATCCTCAAACTAAAACATCTCCCCCTTGTTTTCCCTATATGTCACTTTTAGGGTTCGCAGGTTCAACACAATAGCAGGTGATACACTTTGCAGGTAAATACCAAACTCAATTATATGATGAAGCAAATAAGTTCAGTACTGAAATCATGCCACTCGGGCCCTAGTAGCAAGCATTAAACATAGCATAAGTGCACCAACACAATACAAAAGTATCCTCAAGATAATCCTTAGATTATCGAACAACGGGTAGCATTACATGGTCAATCTCATCCAATCCCCATCCACCTCACATGCCTACAGCAAACTACTCACACATGGTGATGGAGAAAGAGCTCATGGTCGATGGAGATGAAGGCGGTGAAGATGGCGGTGAAGACGGCCTCCGGATCCCTCCACCGGAGGAGAAATCCTGGATCAATCTGTCCCCGAAACGAAGAACGTGGTGGCAGCGGTGTGTTTCGCGAAAGCTCCTCCCCTCCTAGGGCAAGCGTTTTTTCTCGTATATAAAGGGGTACGTCGAAGACCGGAGGTGAGACGGTGCCCGAGGCCCATTTGGGGTGGGCCCACGCGGCCAGGTACAGGGGCCGCGTGGGGCCACCTCATTTGGCCCTCCGGCACCCCCTTGTGTCCATCGTGCTTCTTTTCCAGAAAAAATGACGTGGTATTTTTCCCCGATTTTATTTCCTGCAAAAATAGCCAGAGGAGAGACTTTGCTAAAAACAGCGTCAGAATCAGCAATTTTATTCAAATATGGAAGGATCCCGGAGCAAATTATGAGGCAAAGTGCTTGGAAAAGTGGGATGCAACAGCTCCCCCAAGCTTAGCTCGTTGTTTGTCCTCAAACAACTCAAACATAGTGCAGAAGCGATAAAAAGACTTTGACAAGAACTTTGCATTGCATATGTGACACTGTTTAATAGCAACAAGTACTCAACACTTAATTCCTACAACAATCAAACAGAATGCTAGCAAAGTTATATCTCATCAATGTTAAAGCATCTATACATGTTGCAAGAGAAATACCACATAGTGTTAAGGCTTGGATGAGTTTGCCTAACTGTAAAAATAAACAAAGGTTCTTGCATCGCTTTTGATTGAATCATGTATTGACTAGTGAACTCATTGTTGAAAGAACAAACGATGTCCCGGATGTCGCCTAGAGGGGGGGGGGTGAATAGGCGATTAACACCTTTTCTAATTAGGGGCTTGATAATTGCGGAATAAAACTATGTGTTTAAATTAACAAGCCAACAACCTAATATACTAAGTTTACCTAATGTGCACCAACAACTTATGCTAAGCAAGGCAAGCAACAAGGTGATAGCAAGATATGAACTTCAAGCACGAAGTCTATCACAAAGTAAAGTGCATAAGTAAAAGCTCGGGTATAGAAATAACCGAGGCACGCGGAGACGAGGATGTATTCCCGAGTTCCTCCTTGTTAAGGGAGTACGTCTCGTTGGAGGGGTGTGAGCTCGCCACAAGAGGCCTACTCAAGATGCCACAAAGGCCTCACCCTATTCTCCGATGAACCACACCCAAAGGTTTGGTTCACCTTCCACTATCGGGATCCTTCGAGGCGGATTCCGGAGCCCTTTTACACCGTTCTTGGGGCACACACCCACAACTCAATTGGGGGCTCCCAAATTCGTGCCGAAGCTTCACAACTCGAAGACTTCGCGGCACCTCCAAACCGTCTAGGGTACACAATGCACCCAAGAGGCACAAGCTCTTGGGAACACAATGCACCCAAGAGTAACAAGCTTCTCAACGTCGATCTTCACGTATCACCGTAGGGAGAGCAACCCAATGCAACAAATGCAAGAGGCAAGAACACACAAAGTGGTCAAGTCCTTCACTCCCAAATTCCAACCAAGCAACAAATGCTTTGGGGGGAATGAGAGAGGAAGAACAAAGAGGATGAACACAAAGCAACCCCAAATCTAGATCCACTAGGTTCCCCTCACTTAGAGGAGAATTTGATTGGTGGAATGGTAGATCTAGATCTCCTCTCTTGAATCCCTAAGTTTGGGCAAGAATTATGGGAGGGATTGAGAGGGGGCAAGGTTTTCCAAGGTCAACAATGGTGTGAGAGAGAGGGGAAAACGTGCTGGAAGAACCCTTGGTCACTTTGGGGAAGAAGGGGGCCTTTTATAGGTCTCTACGAAAAAGAGCCGTTGCAGGAAACTTACCCCGGAGACTCTGGTCTGCCCAGGCCGGAGACTCCGGCCCAAACTGGAGATTCCGGGGTCATTCCGAGGTGTCTCCGGGAGGGCAACAGAGGCGCACCACCCGTTCGACAAAAAAACAAAGTTTCAGACCGGAGACTCCGGCCTACAGAAAACTGCAAAAACAGCAAAACGAAAACTGCAATAACTTTTTCACCCGGACTCCGATTTCGATGATCTTGGGCTCGTTGGAACCGCAACGAAGAGCTCTACAAGATCATACAGAGAAACATCATAGTCCTACAAAGGAGATAAAATGTATAAAGGTAAACCTTCTCTAAAAAGGAACAACCGGTAAATTCTCCAACATCAAAAGCCAACAAGTTTTTCATCAAGACTCTGTTTTCTATGATTTTGGGCTTGTTTCGAAGATAATCACAAGCCCTAAAAGATTATGCATATACACATCATAGTCCATCATGTGAGGAGGAAATAATAAGGAGATATTTTGACCTCTCTTAGAGGAGACAAACCGGTAAAACCTCCAATATCAAAAACGTAAGAAGATATTCATGAAATCCGTTTTTGATGAACTAGAGCTTGGTATGAAGATGAACACAAGCTCTAAATTCTCACATGGATAAAAGCCAAATAAGAACCAATAAAGATGATAGCAAAGATGCAAGGATGCAAAGGTTTGAGCTCTCCACGAACGATACGATCAAGATACTCGGTCGAGAGCCCCTCTTGATAGTACGGCTATCTATCCTATAACCCGGTCTCTCAACTAACATCATGAGACCGGTAAAATAGAAACCCTATCAAGATCATACCTTTGCCTTGCGCATTAAACCACTTGAGGTCGATGAAGACGATCTTCAACTCCTCAAGATGCACCACCTTTCTTCATTGCGGTTCGCTTGGTGAAGATTCACATGATGCTCCCCCATACACCAATATGGGAGACGCACTCTTCGGCATATCTTCACTTGGCCTTGAGTGATGATCAATCCGCACAAAGCCTTGATCAACACAAACTTTTCTTCCCTAAGCTTTAACTCCAACAAATGGAGATCAATCAACTCAAATGAACACACCTATGAATATAGCTCAATGCAAACATTAGTCCATAGAGATTGTCATTAATTATCAAAACCATGCATGGGGCAACCATGCACTTTCAATTGTGCTTACAACCTTGCTCTATATTTTATCAAAACATTTGATGTTCCCTACTATGACTCACATGCTTGACAAACTTGTAGTTAAAAGCCTCATGCCCCGTGAATACGAGTACCTACACCATGTGTTACTCAACTCGTGTAGCTAGGCAAGCTCGAGTTTTTTTAGTCATTGCGAGAATAAAAGCATCATTAAGAGCGTCAACCGGGGTACCTCTTGTCCCAGGACATGGACAAGCCCATGTACAAATAACAAGACAAACGGATAATGAACAATCTCAGCACTGATTTTACTTACTAATGGTTTAGCTTTTTATTATAAAGTGCATCACTGAATGTTCACTATGATATGCCGCAAATTTCCACCATGAATGATGCATGGCTTGAGTTGGCGGCCCGGGCGTCTCTCTAGTCAATTATTCCCACTCCTCAACTTACTAAGTTTCCACATTTATTTCGACATGATAGGCATCCATAGACAAAGGTACATGATATCAACTAATTTTAATTTAAGTGCAATGTTAAAAGCTTTTCATGTGTCAGCACATTTAAGCTAACTCCTAACCACTGAGCTTGTCAAGCATATGACTTCATTTTTAACATTTGAAAAATTCTTTCACTTTCTCTGTGGTTGGCAAGTTTAGTAAGCACAATGGGATGCGTAGACCTTTGTTTAGAACTACAGTTGTTCAAACCATAGCCAAGTATTATCACTAAATAATATCTCACTTGCATCATCATACACACTAAAACATGGAGAAGATAAACATTTGCTACCAGTTCCCTAGATGTTAAAGAAACTATGATGTGCACACTTGCTGTTATTAAAAAGTCCTCATAAGCACGGCAAAGGTGTCATACCTTTCATCTACTTCATGCACATCAGCTCATCATTGTTGTTCTCCTCTCCCAACTTCGAACTGCACAATAAAAACTCAAATCTGCCAGAAAATGTCACTGCATTCAGTACTGTTTTTACCCTACTTAAACACCTCAGAATTTTCTCATATTTTACAGGTCAACTGGAGTTACAGAAAAAGAATGAAAAATAAAACAGTGAGCAGATTTCAGCAATTCCTGCACCTCCATTTTTGCATCGGATTCAAGAAAACGAATATCTTTTTGTTCTTTTTGGTTTTTAGAAGCATAAAGTAAATGACCAGAAGTAAATAAGCAAGAAGAACAAATAGAATCTTTTTGTGTTTTTGTGATTTCAAAGCAAGAAACTGAAACAAAATAAGAGTGATATAAAACAACGAAATGAGAGGAAGAGAAGTACTCCCCCAAGCTTGCAGTCAAGCTAATATCCTGGGTGGTAGCCATATCCACCACTTCCACCTCTAAGGTGGTGACCATATGTGTATCCCCCCATGCATGGGTATTGTGGCCTCTCTTGAGGTTGGTACACCTGTATCGCTGGAGCTTGTGCCTCCTCCTGCGGTGGCTCTTCCCTCACGATCCACTTTCCAGTGCTCCTGTCAAAGAGGTCAGTACAGGGGAGCCTAATGGACACTTTCTGTCCATTAGTACTCAAATATGTGTAGAGATGAATCCCTCCATACGGAACACTCATTCCCATGTTGGAAATCAAAGCAAAATCAAGTAATGTGGATGATACGTCTCCGACGTATCTATAATTTCTTATGATCCATGCTTGTTTTCATACCATTTGCTACATGTTTTGTTTACATCTTATAGCATTTTTATGCATTTTTTGGAACTAACATATTAACAAGATCCGTTTCAGAAAAGTACTTAAGGAAATATTCTCGGAATCGGACGGGACAAAAACCCAGGATCTTATAATTTCGTCACGCACACGGAGTCCAAAGGGGAGCCGAAGACGCACCAGAGGGCGACCACACCCTAGGGTGGCACGGCCCACCTGTCTGTCGCGCCACCAGGTGGTGTGGCCCCCTCGGGCCTCCACCGACGCCGCCCTTTCGCCTATATAATCCCCCCGACGAGAAAACCCTAAGTACCCGATTAAAATTCCAGAAAAACATCCGTCGTCGCCGCCGTCGTCAACCCTAGTTCGGGAGGGTTCTGAAGCTCTCCCCGGCACCCTGTCGGAGAGGGGAATCATCGCCGGAGGGCTCTACACCACCATGCCCGCCTCCGGACAGATGTGTGAGTAGTTCATCCTTGGACTACGGGTCCATGCAGTAGCTAGATGGAGTCTTCTCCTCTTGTGCTATCATGTTTAGATCTTGTGAGCTGCCTATCATGATCAAGATCATCTTATTGTAATGCTACATGTTGTGTTTGCTGGGATCCGATGAATAGAGAAGTACCTTGTGATGTTGATTATTGATATTATCATGTCTATGTTATTTGTGATCTTGCATGCTTTCCGGTACTTGTAATTGCCTTGATCAAGTAGTTGCTTGTATCTCCAAGAGGGAGTATTTATGCTAGATAGTGGGTTCGGTCCCTGTGTGCCTTGGCTTGAGTGACAGAAACATATAAGGACGGGGGAGTGCCGTTGCTACTAGGGAGTAAACTTTATGCACAGTTCTTCATGCAATTGTCTGTTGCTTGCAATTTAATACTGGAGAGAGTTTACGGTATGTTATCTCAAAGGTGGACTATTTAGGCATAGGTGTATGCTTGGAACAGCTATCTATGTATTTTGTCGTAATGCCCAAAGCATCTCATATAGACATCATCATCCTCTGTATTATGCAATGTTCATGCATTGTCATGCATTCTCTATTCTGTCAATTGCCCAGCTGTAATTCGTTACCCAGCATGTGTAGTATTTTATTTATGGAGAAGACACCACTAGTGAACTGTGGACCCCGGTCTATTCTTTTACATCTGCAATTAAATCAACTGCTCTACTGCTTTCATTTACTGCAAACAAGCTTCCTTCCACACATATATTTAATCCTTTGTATTCAGCAAGGCCGGTGAGATTGACAACCTCACTGCTTCGTTGGGGCAAAGTAGTTTGATTGTGTTCTGCAGGTTCCACTGTCTCCCCTGCAACAGCTCTTTTTCTGGCGCCATTGCAGTTGTGGACAACCTTCTGAAGCATTTCTCACTCCTACTGGTTCGATAACCTTGGTTTCTAACTGAGGTAAAACTTGCTGTTGTGCTCCTCAAACCTTCCTCTTGGGGTGCCCAACGAAGCGTGATTGATTAACACCTCTCGCGCTATCAAGCTCTTTTTCTGGCGCCGTTGCCGGGGAGTTAAGAGTGCTCAGTAAGAAGCTTCTCGAAGTACCAAACTTCTCACTCCTCCGTCAACAGCTCTTTCTGGCGCCGTTGCCGGGGAGTAGAGAAGCTTCTGCAAGGGGAGTCTCTCAGTTCCAATCTCTTTACTTTGTTTTAGTCTTGCTTATTATTATTGCTTTGTCTTGTTTTGCTTTCTTATATCAAAACACAAAAAAATTAGTGTAGAATTTATCTTGTTGCTTTCCTATATCAAAAACCCAAAAAAATAGTTACTTGTTTAATCTTGTTCAATTCGGTTTGCCTTGTTTTCCTCAAAAATGAGTACTGCTGAAAACACTAAGTTGTGTGACTTCACTAGTACTAATAATGATGATTTCATATGTACTCCTATTGCTCCACCTGCTGCTAAGACAGATTTTTATGAGATCAAACCTGCTTTGTTAAATCTTGTTATGAAAGAGCAATTTTCTGGTGCTAGTACTGATGATGCTGCTGCTCACCTTAATAATTTTGTTGAACTTTGTGAGATGCAAAAGTATAAGGATATGGATGGAGATATTATAAAACTGAAATTGTTTCCTTTCTCTTTGAGAGGGAGAGCTAAAGAATGGTTGTTATCTTTGCCTAGAAATAGTATTGATTCATGGACTAAATGCAAAGATGCTTTCATTGGAAAATATTATCCTCCTGCTAAAATTATATCTTTGAGAAGTAGCATCATGAACTTTAAACAAGTGGATAATGAACATGTTGCTCAAGCTTGGGAAAGAATGAAATCTTTGATAAAGAATTGTCCCACCCATGGACTGACTGCTTGGATGATCATCCAAACCTTTTATGCAGGATTGAATTTTTCTTCAAGAAACCTATTGGATTCAGCTGCTGGAGGAACCTTTATGTCCATCACTTTGGGTGCAACAACAAAGCTTCTTGATGATATGATGGTAAACTACTCTGAATGGCACACTGAAAGGGCTCCACAAGGTAAGAAGGTAAATTCTGTTGAAGAAACCTCTTCCTTGAGTGAAAATATTGATGTGATTATGTCTATGCTAGTTAATGGTAAATCTTTTGTTGATCCAAATAATGTTCCCTTAGCTTCTTTGGTTGCCCAAGAAGAGCATGTTGGTGTGAACTTCATTAAAAATAACAATTTCAACAACAATGCCTATAGGAACAATTTTGGTAACAACAATTATAAGCCATATCCTCCTAATAACAATTATGGTTATGGTAACTCTTATGGTAATTCTTATGGGAAGCCTAGATTGCCTAGTGAGGAAAGATTGTTAGAAGTTGAAAGGACCACTAAAGACTATACGCAAGCACAATATGAACAAAACCAATTGTTTACTAAAACTATGAATGAACAATCTGCTTTGCTAAAAAACATAGGTCGTCAACTTGAGAATTTAAAAAGGAAATTTTTGGTTTGCAAACTAAAATTTCAAATGCTGAAGACCGTATTTCATCCATGTCTGAATCACAAGCTTATTTAATCAATAAAATGGCGGCTAAACCTGAATTTATTGAACATAACATTTTTGCTACAGCTAATGCCATCCAAGTTAGAATTGATGACAATGTTAGAATGTTGGCTGAACTACATGCTAGGTGGGAAAGAGAAAGAGAAGCCACTAAAAAGAACAATATGGTTAAAGTTTACACCATCACCACCACTAGTAATGTTCAGGTTTCACATGATAACAAGTCTATTAATTATAATGGTAAAGTTAACAATGTTGGCAATGTTTCCACTTCTCATGAAAAACGCTTAAAACTGCCAAAAGATACCAAAACTGCTAGTGATAAAGGAGCTGAAATTTTTCGAACTATGGGAGATCCTTCTTCCATTACTTTTGATGATAATGATTTTGATTTTGATAATTGTAATATCTCTGAAGTCATAATGTTGTTGCAAAAGCTAGCTAAGATTCCTAATGCTAGTAGTATAGGAATGGCTTTTACAAAACATATTACCAATGCTCTCATGAAAATTAGGGAAGAAAAGTTAAAACTTGAAGCTTCTATCCCTAAGAAATTAGAAGATGGTTGGGAACCCATCATTAAACTGAAAGTAAATGATTTTGATTGTAATGCTTTATGTGATCTTGGTGCAAGTGTTTCTATTATGCCTAAGAAATTCTATGATATGCTTAACTTGCCACCATTGGAGAGCTGTTGTTTGAACATTCATCTTGCTGATAATTCTACAAAAACACCTTTGGGAAGGCTTGATGATATTCATGTTATGGTTAATAATAACCTTGTTCCCATTGATTTTATTGTCTTGGATATTGAGTGCAAAGCTTCTTGTCCTATTATTTTGGGAAGACCTTTTCTTCGAACTATTGGTGCTGTTATTGATATGAAAGAGGGCAACATTAGATATCAATTCCCTCTTAAGAAAGGTATGGAACACTTCCCTAGGAAGAGAATGAAGTCACCTTTTGACTCTATTGTTAGAGCAAATTATCGTTTTGATGCTTCTTCTCTTGGAAATACTTGATGTTCACTTTCTGCGCCTAGCTGAAAGGCGTTAAAGAAAAGCGCTTATGGGAGACAACCCATCATTTTATTTTCAGTATCTTTTCTTTTATTTGAGTCAAGAAGTTTGTTTACTTTTGTAGCAACTTCTTTGTATCTTTATTTTCTTGCAATGTTGTGCCAAGTAAGGTCTCTAGTAGAAAGTTTTTGCTATATTTGGATTTCTGCACAGGAAACAGATTTCTGTCTGTCACCGTTAAATTCGTCATTTATTCCAGATGCGACTAAATGCTTTGATATTTTGTGTGCTGAATCTTAATATATGTATGAAACTTTTTCTAGTTCAGTGATTTTCGATTTGAGTAACTCTAGTGCCTCGAAAAAATTCATCTTTACAGACTGTTCAGATTTTGACAGATTCTGCCTTTTATTGTGCATTGCTTCTTTTGTGATGTTTACTTGGATATTTTTGATTCTTTGAGCATCAGTGGCTGTAGCTAATGTTATAATGCATTAAGGTGTGCTTGTGTCACAGTAGAACTTGTGAATTTTTGGTTTATGCACTAACCCTCTAATGAGAATTACTTTGAGTTTGATGTGGTGGAAGTTTTCAAGTAAGCAAAAGGGACGATATGATGAGATCAAGAAGAGTGAAAAGCCTAAGCTTGGGGATGCCCCGGTGGGTAATCCCCAGCAAATTCAAGAAGACTCAAGCATCTAAGCTTGGGGATGCCCAAGGCATCCCCTTCTTCATCGACAAAACTATCAGGTCATCTCTAGTGATACTATATTTTTATTCCACTACATCTTATGCATTTTGCTTGGAGCGTCTGTTTTTATTTTGAGTGTGTGTTTTAGTTTGCTTAATAAGTTGGATCCTAGCATTCTTGTGTGGGAGAGAGACACGCTCCGCTTTTTCATATGAATACTCTTGTGCTTCGCTTATATTTGTTGAGTATTCTTAGCTACTGTTTGTTTTCTAGTAAGCTCTCGCTTTTAGCATGTTATCTTGTTTAGGGCTGCTAGTTCTTTGTGTTAAGCTCTCTAGTGTTTCACTCTTATTTGTTAGAGAGTTGTTTTAGTTGCTTGGTTGATGTGTTAGATTGGAAAATGCTATGCTTGTGATAGTGGTATGAAATAGAGAAAAGCTGCATAGTCTTGTAGATCATTGTGTAGATAACTTGCTCCTCTTCAATTGTTTTGAGGTATTAAAATAACTAATGGTTAAAATTTGTTGGCTAATGTTGTTAAGAGCTGATTAGTGAAGATGTGTTAGTAGAGCGTGGAGCCGTACTTTTCTGAACTAAAAACAACTTAAGTCAATAGTGCTTTAGTGTCGTGATTTCCTCTTAGTTGAAAAGAAGTTTCTAATGGTATAGTTACTGCAACGGTCGGGGAAGCCAACGGGGCACTTGTGTCGCCGCCACGATCCCTCTCGGGGTGTCTCTAACCATTTGTAAAACTTTGATACTGTTAGTTGTTTGCAATATACGACATGCTATGTGAGTTTTTGGTTTTTGGCACTTCCACCTCCATATTTTGCTAGCCTCTTCGGTGCTTTGCATTGCCCTTTTTCACATTGAGATTGGTGCATACTTCGCAAGTACATCCAACCCCGTGGGAGATCTTCATCTTGTTCTCCTACACATAAGCCAACTATCTTCCTCAAAACAGCCACCATATCTACCTATCACAGCATTTCCATAGCTGTTCCGAGATACATTGCCATGCAACATCCATCATTTACATTACATGACTTTATGTCATTTTTACTTCATTACCATATAGTATTGCTTGACCATTTGAGTTAGTGTGATGCGTGGTTTTCCACATGTGTTACATCTTTTCCACACTACGCTCGGTCTTGCATATCCACCATACACCATGTATTAGTCTTTGAGTTTTGAGTACACCAAAAAGTGTGATGATCATCTTGTAAAATAGAGTGTTGCCTCTACTTGTGAGCATATTGAAAAGAGTCCAAAGTGGCCAATCAAAAGAGTCCAAAAGAGACCAATGAGAGAAAAATATAAAAGAGCCACAAAGGCCTCAAAAAGCAAAAAGCAAAAAAGAGAAAAAGAAAAAAAAAGAATATAAAATGAGAGAGGGGGCAACACTACTATCCTTTTATTCCACACTTGTGCTAGTAGCACCTACATCATTGTAGTGAGTTTTCATGCTTCATTAGTATAACTATGTGGGGACCAAACGTTATAGAACTTGGCTTGTATATTCCAACGATGAGCCTCCTCAAGTGAGCTCTAGGTCTTCATGAGCAAGCAAGTTGGATGCACCCCCACTAGTTCCATTGGAGAGCTTCCATTCATATAGCTCTGTGTGCATCCGTTGCATGGCAATCACTACTCCTCATTCAGTGTCTACTACGGGACTTCCTCTTGTCTTGTGGTTACCTCTTCCACTGTTTGAGCCTTTCTTTTTGGCCTTCCAAACCCCCATTATTATTCTCTTTGCCATAACCTCATGGTGCCAAGCCTTCTTCTTGCTTGTATTAGTTAAGTGGACTACATAACAGTTGATAAGTTAAGTGGATGGATTAAGGACACTTGACTTGAGCTTGGCTATTTCTATTATTAACTGAATTTGACGCTTTGAAGATTTATTGACATTTTACATTGGAGACACAATTTACTATTCTTCTTTCTAAACCTTATGTATGGTTCCTAGTCTCCAACACGCTGATTCATGAAAAGTTCTAGCTTCTTTTAGCTAGCATTTGTTAATCATTGTTTGCTTAATGTCAACTATAGACAATTGTTTTGGATCACCTTATTCACATCATGTGTTTCGCATTACTATGTTGATCTAGATTGTGAGTTTGCATGTCTCCTAAGAAATTATTTGTTATCATTCTGCCTACTCGAGGACGAGTAGAACTAAGCTTGGGGATGCTGATACGTCTCCGACGTATCTATAATTTCTTATGATCCATGCTTGTTTTCATACCATTTAGCTACATGTTTTGTTTACATCTTATAGCATTTTTATGCACTTTTGGAACTAACATATTAACAAGATGCCCCAGTGCCAGTTCCTGTTTTCTGTTGTTTTTTCCGTTTCAGAAAAGTACTTAAGGAAATATTCTCGGAATTGGACGGGACAAAAACACAGGATCTTATAATTTCGTCACGCACACGGAGTCCAAAGGGGAGCCGAAGACGCACCAGAGGGCGACCACACCCTAGGGTGGCGCGGCCCACCTGTCTGCCGTGCCACCAGGTGGTGTGGGCCCCTCGGGCCTCCACCGACGCCGCCCTTTCGCCTATATAATCCCCCCGATGAGAAAACCCTAAGGACCCGATCAAAATTCCAGAAAAACATCCGTCGCCACCGCCGTCGTCAACCCTAGTTCGGGAGGGTTCTGAAGCTCTCCCCGACACCCTGTCGGAGAGGGGAATCATCGCCGGAGGGCTCTACACCACCATGCCCGCCTCCAGACAGATGTGTGAGTAGTTCATCCTTGGACTACGGGTCCATGCAGTAGCTAGATGGTAGTCTTCTCCTCTTGTGCTATCATGTTTAGATCTTGTGAGCTGCCTATCATGATCAAGATCATCTTATTGTAATGCTACATGTTGTGTTTGCTGGGATCCGATGAATAGAGAAGTACCTTGTGATGTTGATTATTGATATTATCATGTCTATGTTATTTGTGATCTTGCATGCTTTCCGGTACTTGTAATTGCCTTGATCAAGTAGTTGCTTGTATCTCCAAGAGGGAGTATTTATGCTAGATAGTGGGTTCGGTCCCTGTGTGCCTTGGCTTGAGTGATAGAAACATATAAGGACGGGGGAGTGCCGTTGCTACTAGGGAGTAAACTTTATGCACAGTTCTTCATGCAATTGTCTGTTGCTTGCAACTTAATACTGGAGAGATTTTATGGTATGTTATCTCAAAGGTGGACTATTTAGGCATAGGTGTATGCTTGGAACAGCTATCTATGTATTTTGTCGTAATGCCCAAAGCATCTCATATAGACATCATCATCCTCTGTATTATGCAATGTTCATGCATTGTCATGCATTCTCTATTCTGTCAATTGCCCAGCTGTAATTCGTTACCCAGCATGTGTAGTATTTTATTTATGGAGAAGACACCACTAGTGAACTGTGGACCCCGGTCTATTCTTTTACATCTGCAATTAAATCAACTGCTCTACTGCTTTCATTTACTGCAAACAAGCTTCCTTCCACACATACATTTAATCCTTTGTATTCAGCAAGGCCGGTGAGATTGACAACCTCACTGCTTCGTTGGGGCAAAGTAGTTTGATTGTGTTCTGCAGGTTCCACTGTCTCCCCTGCAACAGCTCTTTTTCTGGCGCCATTGCAGTTGTGGACAACTTTCTGAAGCATTTCTCACTCCTATTGGTTCGATAACCTTGGTTTCTAACTGAGGTAAAACTTGCTGCTGTGCTCCTCAAACCTTCCTCTTGGGGTGCCCAACGAAGCGTGATTGATTAACACCTCTCGCGCTATCAGTGGACTTCTCTACAAGGGTTCCCATATTATCATTATATCCTCTTTCATCTTTAATGTATTTATAGACTAAAGTAGCAATAGCACCAGCGTAAATTGGGGTTTCATCAGTGGCATTTCTCCTTACAACATTATGCAATGATCTAGCAAGAATTACCCCCAAGTTATACTCACATGGTTTGTTCTCTTTTGCACATTTAAGCAAATAAATAATAGGTCCAGTGCAGGCAGAAGTGTTGTCTCTTGCAAGAAAGCCTCTTGCAAGGAACAACGCAAAGTACCTCAAGCTAGGGTGCTGTATGTGAGTGAATTTTCCCCTATTTAGTCTATCAAGGGAATTAACAGAAACAGAGTGCCAGAAATTAACAAGTTCAGGATTTGAATCAGCACCGGTTTCTTCCCAACTCCCCGTGTTTGCTACACCTATAGCATTGCAAAACTCATCTAGAGACATAACAAGACGCTCTCCCTTCATACTAAACTTGCAAACAAAAGTGAGAGAATGTGCCTTACTTTTATTCTTGTGCCTGTGAGTCTCAGGCCCTTCGAATCTGAAGGTAGAGAGGAACTCTCATGAGAGTTCCTCGTATGTGTCCTGTGGGTTTTGAGAAAATGTCAGCAACCCGGTCGCTGTGGCGAAGGATTTGAAATCCTCTTCCATTCCCCATTGTTGAAGAACACGGGGGTCTTGCCATCTCGTCGTGTGAATCCTCAACTTCTCCCCCACAAATGACGCAGAGTCCTCCAAAGGTGATTGTCATCATAGTTGAGGGAGACTCTGCATGCTCTTCTCTTGGGCCTTGAGCTCATCCCAAGCAATCCTTTGCCCTTTCTAAACATGGTACCTTGCTGCCCATAAATAAATTTCAACAAAAATCAAGATGTGAAACTCTAATACAACATTAAGCCATCCACATCTAGTCTCCACATCAATATCATGCATCAATATCAACTAGAAAACTTAAATCCATGGATTTCTCAAACATATTTAGTGACACCTAGTGCAGCAAAATACTTCAGATACAAAGCACAAGAACAAAAACTAATTGGATGAGTGGAGAAGTCACATACCAAGGAGTAATCCCACCAAACAGATTCGAGAAAGCTGCTCTAAACTTGGAGATCCAGGGAGAGCAGCAAGAGAGCACGAAAATTTGGAGAAAATACCTGGAGCTGGTTTTCTGTCGAGAGGAAGGAGATGAGCCCTGACTCCTCACCTAACTCCACCTGTGGACCAAAGTGGGGGGGTCCCATGCGGCCAGGTACAGTGGCCACGTGGGGCACCCTCTTTTGGCCCCTGGTGGCCCTCTGGTGTCCCTCTTTTGGCTGTGAGCTCTCCCTTGAAAATAACTTACCTCTAATTTTTCTAGAATTTTTCGAGAAAATTTTCTACAGAGACTTTTCAAACTAGATTTCTGAAATTTCTGCACTTTGAAATAAATATGCCCAAGCAAATATTCTAATAATTCTTGAGTATATAAAATAAAAATGCAAGCAATCTTTATAGGATCAAGTTTGCATCATTTCCATATTAATAATGAGGTTGATCAGGTCTCATTAATAATATGTAAAAGATATAACACATGATCTTTATTTTTATATGTAAAGAAGAGATTCAAGTTACCTCATATTTGATTGGAATAGTTCCAATCATTATGGTAGCATATTTTGGTTCAAGAGGTGGTAAGGGAATTTCAATAGCTTCCAACTATAAGAGTATTTCTTTTAATGCAATTCACCATTTGGTTTACCATTGTAGCAACTTTCTTCTTGGGGAAATAGATAGTGTGCTCCTTTCCTTTAACGTTGAATGTCACTTTGCTTTCAGTGCAATCAATCACAGCCCCTGCAGAATTTAAGAAAGGTCTACCAAGGATAATAGACAAGTTATCATCCTTAGCATGTCTAATACAACAAAGTCTGTAGGGATTATCACATTAGCAACAGAAATAGGTACATCCTCACATATTCCAATAGGTATAGCAGTTGATTTATCAGCCATTTGTAATGAAACTTCAGTTGGAACCAATTTGTTTAAATCAAGTTTCTTATACAAAGAGAACGGCATGACACTAACACCAGCCCCCAAATCACATAGTGCATATCTCACATAAGTTTCTTTAATTTGACAAGGAATAGTTGGAATACCGGGATCTCCATGTTTTCAGGCACTTTCCCTTTAAAGGAGTAATCAGCAAGCATAGCAGTAAATAGCATCAGTAGAAATCTTTCTTTTATTAGTGACAATATCTTTCATGTATTTTGAATAAGGAGGAATTTTAATAGCATCAACAAGAGGAATTTGCAAATATAAAGATTTAATCAACTCAAAGAACTTCTCAAATCTAGTGTCGTCCAAAGTTTTCATTACCTCTTGAGGATATGGTATGGGTCTTTGTACCCATGGATCCCTCTCTTTACCTTTTTGTGGATTTGGATGGTTTTTCTTCTTATTCTTCTCAGTAGATGGTTGAGGGTCTTCCTTCTCAGCTGCTTAGGTTCTTCAACATTTTCATCTTCTTGTAGTTCTTTTTCAGGTGAGGATGATTCCTCCTCTTCATTATTATTATCTTCAGTCTCAGCATCAGAAATAGAGATATCATTATCTTGTTCTTCAGAATCATCTTTATCTTGGTTTTCATTGGGAGATTTGCCTACAGAAAGTTTCTTCTTTCGAGCTTCTTGCTCTTTCCTCTTAGGATGGCCTTCAGGATAGTCGGGGTCCTGAGTACTTGCACCTCCCCTAGTATTAACTCCACAAACCTGTTTCTTCACATTAAGCTTTTCATACAATTGATTTTGAAGAGAAATCATTTGTTCTACTTGATTATTCATCATCTCACAATTTACATTCTTTTACCTCTCCCACATTAGCATGCAAACTTTCACGAAGAAATTTAATTTTGTGAGAGTTTTCCATGATCATCATTCTAATATTATGCTCTTCAGGATCATGACGATAAGCAAAATCATTCTCATATGATACTTCAGTAAAGATGTTATCTTTTCATTACCTTTTATGGTGCTAATAACATTGACTGGGATAGGGAAACATGGTTGATCATTAGGAAGTTTGACACCCATTTCAGATAATTCCTTGAGATGAGAGGTTTTAATTCCCTTCTCTTTAATGTCCTTTGAGGATTCTTTCATTGCCTCTTTGTCCAGTTTAAGTATACCTCCTTTCTTCTCCGAAAATATCTCATCAGTATTCCAATCATCATAATTCTTTGAGATAGTTTGCAATAACTCAATTGCTTCATCAACGGTCCTTTCCCTGAAAACATTACCTGCAATACTATCAAGATAGCCTCTGGTGTTTTCAGTTAGTCCATTGTAAAATATATCAAGTATTTCATTATTCTTGAAGCCATGGGTAGGACATTTCCTAACCATCTTATTATACCTCCCCCAAGCTTGGGGTAAATCCTCCTTCTCTTTCTATGAAAAATTACTAATCTCAAGGGTTAGAGCATGAATTTTATTAGCAGGGAAGTACTTATTAAAGAACATCCGCAAACATTCTTCCTTGCTAGTAATACATCCAGGTTCTAAACAATTATACCAAGTTTTAGCACTTCCTCCCAAAGAAAAAGGAAACAATTTTAAGAAATAGTAGTGTTGGTTAATTTCATCTTTCCCAAATAACACAGATAAATCATGCAAATCAGCAATGTGATCGAAAGGAAACTCATCCTCTCTCCCATAAAACTTAGACTTCTCAGCCCTTCCAATCACTTCAGAATCAACATTAAACTCATAGTCTTTATCATTAATTTTAATAGCTGGACCATTCATTTTATCAGTAACAGGAAAATAGTCATCAAGAGGAGAATTAATATAGCTAGCAAGTTTATCCATTTCATCATAATCTGGACTCATGAAAGCCTTAATAATAGCATCCTCTTTCTCAGAAGAAGTTTCCATATCATCACAATATTCCCTATCTTCTAGTTTAGATTCCACATTTTTACTAATAGAAGATTCATGATTCTCAGGTGTTTTAGTTATCTCAGATATTTCAGGAATTTTAGGTGTTTCAAGTGTCACTTCTTTGTCTATGCTACCACATGTTAAATCACTTTCATTACTAGTAGACATTTTAGACAATGGTGAACTAGAAATAATTTTTCCCTTTTTCTTAGGAACAACAGCAGAAGCAACATCAGGTGAAAAGTTTTTCCTACTTAGCAAGTCCTTACCTCCTCGAGTAGTGGAAGGCCTCACTTCATTAGGAGTGTTCTTTTCCTTTCCCATGGTTAGGAACAAGCAAATGCAGCAAATAAATGATATCAAGTTGTCTTACCAATAAAGCTAGGTTCCCCGGCAACGGCGCCAGAAAACGTCTTGATGCCCACAAGTATAGGGGATCGCTGAAGTCTTCGTTGGGAAGTATTACCCAAATTTATAGTTCGACACGACGGGAACACAAGAATATTAATAAGACCTTAGCAATTGAGGTGTCACTCTCAACCACACCTGTATATCAATAACTTGCAGCAGTAGTAGTGATGGCAGTAAAGGATTCAAGCGAGCAGAAATAAAACAGCAATAGTAACAAGGATTTCCCAGTTTTCACCGGAAGAGTGAAAGTGTAACTCAGAGATTTAAAACGTAGGCATGAGGTGACAGCGGGGCGTTGCATGAATGAGATTGATCATATAATAAAATAAAGCTAGCAATGGGGTTTTTCTCTAACTCCGATGTATGTAGGTATGTGTTCCTTAAATAGTTGTACGTACTAACCAAGAGAATTTGCACAACATCTATTGCCCTACCTGCCCATTTCACCGGGGCCAACTTGGAACTACAGGTAATTAAGGTCTACCCTTTCGTGTAGACCGGGACAATGCATTAACACTCCATAAACACATAAGATCCTCAAACTAAAACATCTCCCCCTTGTTTTCCCTATATGTCACTTTTAGGGTTCGCAGGTTCAACACAATAGCAGGTGATACACTTTGCAGGTAAATACCAAACTCAATTATATGATGAAGCAAATAAGTTCAGTACTGAAATCATGCCACTCGGGTCCTAGTAGCAAGCATTAAACATAGCATAAGTGCACCAACACAATACAAAAGCATCCTCAAGATAAACCTTAGGATTATCGAACAACGGGTAGCATTACATGGTCAATCTCATCCAATCCCCATCCACCTCACATGCCTACAGCAAACTACTCACACATGGTGATGGAGAAAGAGCTCATGGTCGATGGAGATGAAGGCGGTGAAGATGGCGGTGAAGACGGCCTCCGGATCCCTCCATCGGAGGAGAAATCCTGGATCAATCTGTCCCCGAAACGAAGAACGTGGTGGTGGCGGCGGTGTGTTTCGCGAAAGCTCCTCCCTTCCTAGGGCAAGCGTTTTTTCTCGTATATAAAGGGGTACATCGAAGACCGGAGGCGAGACGGTGCCCGAGGCCCATTTGGGGTGGGCCCATGCGGCCAGGTACAGGGGCCGCGTGGGGCCACCTCATTTGACCCTCCGGCACCCCCTCGTATCCATCGTGCTTCTTTTCCAGAAAAAGTGACGTGGTATTTTTCCCCGATTTTATTTCCTGCAAAAATAGCCAGAGGAGAGACTTTGCTAAAAACAGCGTCAGAATCAGCAGTTTTATTCAAATATGGAAGGATCCCGGAGCAAATTATGAGGCAAAGTGCTTGGAAAAGTGGATGCATCAGTGCTCTCCACGAAGATTCGTGGGATTGAAGTTGAGAAGCTTGTTACTCTTGGGTGCATTGTGTTCCCAAGAGCTTGTGCCTCTTGGGTGCATTGTGTACCCTAGACGGTTGGTGTGCCGCGAAGACTTCAAGTTGTGAAGCTTCGGCAAGATTTGGGAGCCCCCAATTGAGTTGTGGGTGTGTGCCCCAAGAAAGTTGTAAAGGCTCCGGATTCCGCCTCGAAGGATTCCGATAGTGGAAGGTGAACCAAACCCTTGGGTGCGGTTCATCGGAGAATAGGGTGAGGCCTTTGTGGCATCTTGAGTAGGCCTCTTGTGGCGAGCTCACACCCCTCCAACGAGACGTACTCCCTTAACAAGGAGGAACTCGGGAATACATCCTCGTCTCCGCGTGCCTCGGTTATTTCTATACCCGAGCTTTTACTTATGCAATTTACATTGTGATAGCCTTCGTACTTGAAGTTCTATATCTAGCTATCACCTTGTTGCTTGCCTTGCTTAGCTTAAGTTGTTGGTGCATATAGGTGAGCCTAGTATATTAGGTTGTTGGCTTGTTAATTTAAACACATAGTTTTATTCCGCAATTATCAAGCCTTTAACCGGAAAAGTTTAATCGCCTATTCACCCCCCCTCTAGGTGACATCTCGGCATAGTTTGTTCTTTCAACGCCGTCGGCAACTAAGGAGAACACTGATGGCAACGGAGGAGACAACATCGACCATTTGATTTGTATGAATTCGGTGTTGTAATATGTGTGATGGACATGGTGACTTTCTATGGCCGGAACTTTAAATTTAGGCTATGTATTTTACAAAAACAATAAAAAACTATTGAGTGTGCCTATTAGGTGCCTCTGCTGGGACAACCAGTCTCAATAGGATGGCAACGTGTGGCGTGCTCTCAATATGGTTCGTCTTACATATTTGCCGAACCGTCTACTAGTCTACTGGGAGCATGACATGACTTCTCGCCTTTTTTTTCAAATTGTGAGGCTCAGGGCCCCCGATTTCATTCAAAATGAAACCAAACGATGTCTTGTTACACAACTTCCGCTCAAAACCCAGCCGACCCAACAGGGAGGGCAAACAAACCTGAAAAACAGAAACCTCTACTACTACTTCAAGACTAAAACTCCAGTCAGCAATACACAAACATTAGGCATAATATTGTTTAGTACGACCTACCACCGCAAACTTTAACATATTACACTTCTGCTCTTTTTACAACACCTTTTCCTCCTTCTTTTTGCTGCTTCTTCAAAATGTCTTCGTTTTTTCAAGCCACCGAGGTATCATCACACCATCAGGAAGTTACATCAACCTACACCTATTCTCCTTGTCAATGGTCCCCAGCCAGCCCGACGGCCAAAGACGTCAGTTGCCACCTTTGCCATAAGTCGAGCTGCGTTGCAGACCCCCTGCCGCGCGTTTACTTTCTGCAATTTCGACCAATATTCCATCCAATTAGCTATACTGTACATAACATTAGTAGGATCACGCGGGTAAACGTGATCAAACACAGCAGCGTTTCTGGCATTCCAAATAGCCCAGAAAACCGCCGCCACACCCACAGATAAAATATTTCTAACTTTTACTAGAAATTTCATAATCCACTCACTCATATCTTGGAAATGCACAGGAATATCCATGATACCCGTGGCACATTTAACTATACCCCAAATATACTTAGCAAACATGCAACCAAAGAACATATGATCAAAGTTTTCCAAGTCATTACAAAAGCAACATTTATTATGTTTACCCTTCCACCCTCTCCTAATCAGTACATCCTTAGTAAGAATACTTTTGTTAAAAGCTAGCCACAGGAACACTTTGATCTTCAGTGGAATCCTGACAGACCAAACATCTCTATGTTTCCACTTTACTGCTTTCATTTTGAAAGCTAAATACATTGATTTAATAGAAAAAAAACCCGATTTAGTGAGTAACCATCTACATTTATCTTCCCCGTCCGACAAGCTCACCCCAACACATGTATCTTTAAGTTTCTGCCACAAAATGGCAGTTTCCCCCACAAAACCCTCCTAGAAGTAATAGCAGTCCAATCAGATTCAAACACATCCGAAATCAAAATATTCTTACTGAAAGTTAAGTTGTATAACCTACCAAAACGTTCACATAGGGGTTGTCCCCCAGCCACAAATCTTCCCAAAACCTCGTTCGTTTACCATTACCTACCACTTTCCTACAGAATCTAAAAAAGACATCCTTAACACCCATCAACCCTTGCCAAAAATGAGATTGACCATGTTTCTTAACACAAGCAGACACAGAGCTCTTGACATACTTACTCCTAACTAGCTGTTGCCACATACCCTCCTCATTTTCCAAGCGCCATAACCATTTACTAAGCAAACAAACATTCATGACCTGGAGGTCTACCATCCCCAAACCCCCTAGTTCCACAGGCTGACAAACCTTCTCCCAACTAACTAAGTGATATTTTTTTGTATCTGCACCTTCTTGCCACAAAAGCCTTTTCATAAAAAATTCTATCTTCTTACAAGGTCCTCTAGGAAGTTCAAACATAGACATCATATAATATGGTACATTACTCAAACATCCTTTTAACAAAATCAACCTACCCCCATACGAATTTTGTCTCCCAGCCCACGCATGTAACTTCTTTTCTACTTTTCCTTCTGCCTCACCCCAATCCCCATTACTCAATCTCACACAGTCCATGGGCACACCTAAATATTTAAAGGGAATTTTCCCAACTACACATGTAAATATGGAAGAATAATCCTCTACTTTACTCCTCGCACTACCAAAACAATATAACTCACTCTTATGAAAGTTAATTTTTAAACCCGACAACTGTTCGAAAATGCATAGAATACTCTTTAAGTTCCTAGCACTTTCCAAATCATCTTTAAACATGAAAATAGTATCGTCAGCATACTGTAACATGTTCACACTGTCATCTAGAATTTCACCCACTAAACCCTCCATCAAACCATTCTCTACAGCAATTTGAACTAATAAATTTAACACATCAATTGCAATGTTAAAAGAATGGGAGACAGGGACCCCCTGCCTAAGCCCTTTCCTAGAAGCAAAAAAAGAACCTATTCTATCATTTACCATAACTGCAACCCTACCATTAGTCACGGAACTCATTACCAAATCAATAAACTTTACTGGAAAGCCTTTCTGCACCATAACCTTTCTAAGAAAATCCCAGTTAATTTTATCGTATGCTTTTTCAAAATCTACTTTAAACAAAACAGCATGCATTTTCCTCTTATGCACCTCGTGCATAATCTCATGCAGAGACACCACTCCATCTAAAATAAAAACGACCTTTAATGAATGCTTATTGCACAGGAGAAACAATTTTATTCGCAACTAAATTAGCTCTATTATTCACTACCTTTGTAAATATTTTGAACAAGACATTCAGTACGCATATTGGTCGATACTGTTGTATTGAGTTAGCATCATTACTCTTAGGCAGCAAAGTTAAAATACCATAATTAAATCTAGAAAGGTCTAAATCCCCATTGTACCAATCCTGGAAAAGCTGAAACAGATCTCTACTCACTAATGGCCAGAAAAATTGATAAAATTCAATAGGCATGCCATCTGGACCAGGCGCTTTGTTTTTTTTTCAACTGAAACACTGTTGTCTTAATCTCTTCCATAGTAAACGCCTTACTAAGCTTTTCTTTATCCTCTATGCTTAACACATCAGACAAAGGCAGCTTAAAAGAAACATTACCAACATTCTCATTAGGACCAAACAAATTCTTATAAAAGTTAGTAGCATATTCTAGTATCTCAACATCCCCCTCAATTATCCCATCCTCCTGTTGGAGAGAATCTATTCTTTTTTTTCTCGCCTTTATTTTAGCAACTACTAAATCTTGTCGCCCTCTTTCGGCAGTTGATGACTGTGCTGGGAGAGTAAAACTGCTGTAACAAAACACAAGTGAGTTGTAGATGACGTGCACGTGTGTGCACGACACGAAAACACTGCATTGCCCTCACAAAATCAGCTTAAGAAGACACTACACCGCGGCTCACAAAATCGCCATTGAGAGAAGCAACAAAAGAAGCATGGATCCAAAAGAAACGGCGCAAGTTGTTACGAATGCCCGATCGATGGGGACCAAGACCAACCCGTTGTCACTTTGTCATCCATCCTTACCCTGAAGCTGCTTTCCTGTAACAGCCATTTCCGGCCAGTAACGAGACAAGTTAACAGCCTCGTTGTCACCGATCAGCGGTGCTAATTTTCCCCTAGTCTGAGCCATTGTCCATGGCTGACAAGCGCTGCACTGATGTACACATCGGTGATCGATGCATAGTGCCGGACGCAAACGGGAAGTTCGTTCAAATCTTTCGTTCTTATCCACGCAGAATATTTTCCTTTCTTGCTTTTAGAAAAGGGCCGAGAGCCGAAGAGAAAAAGAGTTGGGTCAAAAGAAAAAAGAGACAATACAGGGAAACTTTTCCTCGTTCTCTCTGTACTACTACGGGGATGTGGTCTAGGTCTCTAGGAGCGACGCAGACGTGAAAAAAGAAAATCGGAAAGGAGCGGACACGAAAGAGATGGTGGAATATACTATGTAAAAAGCCATATGAAACCCGAGAGGGACCATTCGCCCTCATCTGCAAACGCAGGAGCAAGAGCGCCCGCCCCACTATAATCATGGGAAGAAACCAAAGAGAAATCAAGCAGGTGCAGTTGCAGAGAAATATGCAAGCCGACAACGGTGATGATGCCGGCCATGCCATGTCCCCGTGGGCCGTGGATCCGCTGCCGAAGCTGCTGGAGCGGTTGATTGAAAACCGAAATAAAACACGTGACGACGAAGCAGAGGAGCGACACGCAATTTGAGGCGATTGGATTGGACATATAGACCACTAAAATAGACACATATCGCGCGTCCATTGGAGAAGATGCACATGGCCGGTTGGCTGCAAACCTGCAACAGGCTGAACTCTGAATCTGAATCTGATCTGATGTATGATCCCGAGTTTCTGTTCTTGGTCACGGTAAAGCAGGCCTCGATTTGCCCCCCCTCCTGCTAAGCCAACCACCTATGGGCCTTCAACACATATGGGCTTTCGAAGCTTCTGCTGGCTCGGCCTGGGGCAAAGAGGGCCGTATCTATTCTGTTCGGAGTACTGGAATAAATGACCCCCTCAAAACAAAAAACAAAAAATGACGGCTGTTTCCCTAAAAAAATTGGAATAAATGACAGCCGAAATTCCACAGGACCTGACCGTGTCCGTAATCATCTTTTCTGTCGATGGGGCTCGCACAACTGTCCTGTCATCAGTCATGGCTTATCCAGTTGAAAACCAATAGTCTGCATTGGCCCCTGAGGTCAGGATCACCACGGGCTGAAACGAGGCTCAGCCTCAGCTAAGCTACAAAGACGGAAGGATTTCTTTTTTCTCATCATACGGCTTCAACAGAGATCGAATTTCATTATCAGAGAATAACAAGTTCAACACGACCAAAACAAAACAAAAAATTAAAAGAAATCCCACACGATAGTCTGCATTGGCCCCTGAGGCCAGGATCACCACGGGCGGAAACAGGGCTCAACCTCAGCTAAGCTACGCAGGGCCGGCCCTGAGGGGTGGCGAGGGGGGCGACCGATCCGGGCCCTCAAAGTCTAGGGGCCCCACTCCAACTATGTTATACTACTATTATTATATTATACTTACCCAAATGCCACAAAGCACAGCTGCGCTATCCGGACGATTCGAGCGTTCACATAAAAAGAAAGGAAAGACCACGTCGCTGTCCCAAGATTCCAGTAGAAATCGCGTTCACGTTTCCCTGCCAGCTCACGGCCTGCTGTGTACTCAAAATCCAATGTTAAAAAAACCACTCATGGTTATGCTCCTATTTTCTGCACATGCACGTACACTAATTCTTCTTTCTAAAGTTCAAATGCAATATGTTTTACACTGATTGTTGAAATTATGAACCGTTTTTACTTTCTTATTACTCATGGCGAGTTTTTTAAAACTAGATTCCACTTGCATATGTTTGGAGAAAAAAAATTAAAAACAATTTTGGTACGCGACGAAGCAACTTTGGTGCGCGATGAAGTAACTTCCATGCGTGATATTTGTTTTAAGGCCGTGACGAAGCAACATTAATGAGCAATGAAGAGCAACTTTGGTGAGCAACAAAACAACTTTAATGCGCGATGAAGCAACTTTGATGAGCGACGAAGCAACTTTGGTGCAGGTCAATTATTTTAAAGCCACAACGAAGCAATTTTAGGTGAACAATGAAGCAACTTTTGGCGAGCGACGAAACAACTTTGATGCGCGACAAAGCAACTTTGATACGCGATGAAACAATTTTGGTGAGCGGCGAAATAACTTTGGTATGGGACGAAGCAACTTTGATAAGAGATGAAACAACTTTTGTGCGCGACAAAGCAACTTTGATGTGTGACAAAACAATTACCTACCGCCGTTATGAAAGTTGCGTACTAATATTTTTATGAAGTTGCCTACTAATATTTGTGAAGTTGTCCACCGCTATTATGAAGATGTTAAGTCGATTTTTGTTGTTCGGGAGTTTCACACTGCTAAACCTAATTATTTCATCTCGCACCAAAGATTATTTCACTATGCATCAAATTTGTTTCCTCACGCATCAAAGTTGCTTTTCGTAATACTAAAGTTGCTTCTCTTAGTATAAAAATTGCGCTCAAAAAAGTTTATCAGAACATAGCAACAAGAGATTTGATTTTAAAGAACTTGTCGTGAGAAACCTAACGGTGAAAACGGATATTAGTTTTGACTCTCGATTTAAAAGTTACAACTTTCTGAAAATTTTGAAACGTAATTAAGTACAACGCTATGGTTAACTTCCTGCATGGCTGCATGTCACGTGGGACAGGAGGAATTGTTTCACGCGTTTTCTGTTTGGGATGGAGACCACGTGTTGTTGTTGGACCACCTTCCTGCTTACATGAGCGATCGATCCGTCGGCAGGGCACCCGCGCGCCCGCTAGACACGTCCTTTTATACATGATCGCGCCCAGCAGGAGAAAATCAGAAAAAGAAAATTAGGCCAGCTTTAGGGACGTGGTCACGTGGCCCGTTAACACATCGTACAGCACGCAGCTTGCTTCCTTCCGCCTAGCTCGTTTAGATCACGACGATTCGTCTAGTGCTGTCTGTTTTGTTTCCGTCTGTTCGTCTCGCTCGGTTCCGCCTGTTTGTCTGGTTCGTTTCCGTCGAGACAAATTGTACAGCATCTGTAGTCTCCAGGCGAATCCCTATTTCTCCAATTCCCCAGGTCGCCAAGGTAAATATTTTACACTAATTTTGCTGTTGTGTGTGACGCACGAGCGCGATCTGACGATCTCTATTCTCTAAATTCTCTCCTAAATTCCTTCTAATGTTAATTGCCAGTTCGTCGATTTCAATTGTCGAGGCCCCCAAACGCAAGCATATCTTTTATATGTATTTTCATTATTACTTTTATGTTGTCCATTATAAGGGCCATATGTTTCAGTTTTGGTCAAAGCCCCGAAAATTTCAGGGCCGGCGCTGAAGCTACGAGACAGAAGGAGTTTTTTTTTCATACGGCTTCAAGTGAGGCCGGATTTCATTATCAAAGAATATAACAGAACATAAGTTCAACACGACCAAAAGAAGAACAAAAAACAATTCACTTCTGCTTCGGTACACCCCCTCCAAACTCATTCTAAACTCAAACACAATAATGGCTGAGATCGCACGATACCCCTTCATAATAAAGGGCATGATAGTCATTAACAAAATTTTAAATTATTATTAATGAATAATTATATCATAGTATGCGCTTAATACGACCGTACTGTATGCATCGGTACAGTCTTCATTGCCTCGTCCAAATGGCCCGCTGCTCCTGGTTGCCCGTACTCGTCGCCACCGTTCATGGTGACTCCGTCCCTCCGGCGAGCGCGGTGATCGGAGCGAGCGACTGCGAGTGGTTCGGCGTCCTCCTGGTTCCGGAATCCCTTGGTTTCCCGGCAGCAGCGACCCAGTATGCCATGCCTGGCAGCCGCCCACCTCCCGCCTTGGTCATGTGTCCGCATGCACAGCCACACCGCAGCCAGCACACCGGACCTAAGCTAGCTAGCTAGCTATGCACGCAAGGCAGCTCTCCAACTCCTTGCTTGCGTGCGATTGCATGCGAGGCCTAGGTCTAGGCGTGTGTCTGCAGATCTCCGGCATCGCCTCAGCTTGGCTGCGCATCGCGCCGCCGTCACCGGCCACACAATCGCGGGGCTTGGCCGCTCGTCGCGCCTACGTGGTTGCGGTTATGTACGCGGGACGGTACACTATTCGTCCTATACGCTATGCGGGTCTACGGCATTAGATCTAGATCTCGTTATGTCTGCCTAATTAAATTAGATAATTAACAGATTGGACTTAATTGCCCTTCTTAGTTTGGGGGAGGGGGGTGTACGGAAGCAGACCTCAACAATTTTGAAAAGAAAAAGGGAGTGCAACAAAGTAACTACTGTTAGTCTTTGTTGTTGATGTCTTTATAAAAAAATGTTGTCTAAAGCTGTTGATCACGGGTTTGTGGACTAATTTTGTCTCTCGTGGTGTCATCAGTTTGGAGTACGCTAACGACACCGTCTTGTTTTTGGAAAAGGACAGAGGCATGGCTAGGAATTTGAAATGGATTCTCACCTGCTTTGAACAAATATATATCAGGCATGCACATTAATTTCATAAGAGTGATTTGTTGTGCATTAATGTGGATGGGGAAGTGGCTAACCTCTTTGCTCGAACCTTTGGATGTAAAATTGTTGGGTTTCCTTTTATTTACTTGGGTGCGCCGCTGCATTTTTCTAAATTACGGTAAGAATGCGTACAACCAATTATTGACAAAATTATAAAGGGAAATTCTAGTTGGAGGGGGTGTCTACGTTCCTACAAAGTTAGACTGGTGGCTTCTGCAAGCATTTATAGCCAGCATCCATATGTACTTATCATCTATGCTTAAATTTACGAACTGGGCGATTAAAGCTATCAACCCACGGATGTCCCATTTTTGTGTTGAAAAGACACCGGTGTCTCTCCAAAATATCACTTAGCTAATTGGGATGTTTTGTGTAAAAAAAAGAGAAGGAATATGGTGGTCTGGGAATTCAAAATCTTAGGAATTTAATTTGCGCTTGTTAGCATCTTGGATAAAACTCTATCACCTTGATCAACATAAAATTTGGAGACAAGATTGTAGATTGGAAGTAATTCGGGGTAGCTATTCGAGATTTGAAGGAATGTCGATTTTTCTTTTGCGGGAAGGTATGTTGATTGTTGCTCAATAGTCACCACTATGCTAGGCTCGCCAGAAGAATTGCCTCTGCTCGGCATGTACTCATCAGATGCGACTATGACCCTCATTTTCATCTGTTATGTCCATTACGTGAGAAGTTCAGTAATCTTCGTGCTACTTTCTGTAATATGCCACCGGTGTTTAAAAAAAGAGGTACGTTGATTGCGGCTAATTCGTGCTGGTACCCTTACGCCTGTCATGAATGGATCTCGCTGTTGAAAAAGCAGGGAAATTTTTGTTTTTGCCACTCTAGTTGTTTGCCCATTTTGTTTTGCCACTCTAAATTTTGCCAATTTTCTTTTGCCCTTTCGAGGGGCGAAACCAAAAGCAAAATAACAACTGTAGGGGCAAAAGGCAAAGCAAAATTTCACCATTTTATTTTATTTTTACGCAAAAATGATGTATTAGCAGGAACTAACGGAGCAAAAGAAAAAAAATCAAAATTTAGAATGACAAAAACGAAATTAATGCCTATCGGAAGCGGATCCCCCCCCCCCCCCCACTCGCCTCGTCTCGCCCCCCCGAGGGCGACGGGGCGACCTCTCCCTCCGGTCGCCGCCACCCTCCTCCACCTCCCCTCCCCCGTCGCCGCCGCTGGCAGGGGTCCTCGGGCGATGCCGTTGAGGACCTCCCCGTCCACATCGAATACCACCACGAGCTCCGTCGCCTCGCCCTCTGCCTCTCCGCCGAAGGAATCGGACCGGGAAGCCCTCAATCGCCGACGCCGCCCGATTCTTCTCCGCCGCCGACCGTCGTCGTCGAGCACGCTCGCCTTCGATTCCGGCCTCCCCCCGACCTCGCCATTCGCGCCATTGTACTCAGGGTGAGCCGGGCCACCTCCGAGACCTCCTATCCCTCTCTCTCCCCCTCCGTAGCTAGATCCCGCCGAGAGCTGCCGTTCGCCGCCGCGCGGAGTGGTCGCCGAAGCTCCTCCGGTGACCAAATGGTCACGCGCCACCGCCGCCTAGTTCGCCTCGTCACGTAGAGCACTCCCGTAGCTTCCGTTAGGGCCAGTTCGCCTCAAAGCGTCGCCTCCGTGCGCGGCCGAGCCGGCGGTCAACGCCTCCATGCGCGCCGATCTGCGCTCCGACCGGGTCAAACCTGCTCGTGGGCCATCTAGCCGACCTGGACGCCGACGTGGCCCGGGACCCCCCTGTCGGTCTCTGTGGCTAGCCCCCGGCCGGTACAAAACGGTTCGGGCCATTTTTAAGAATTTAAATAAACGACAGAAAATGATTCCAAACTTTGAAATTCATTAACTTTTGAACCACAATTCGGAAAAATGCAAATAATATGTCAAATTGTTCAGGAAAACAATATCTAACTGTTAGTACCCTTGCCATGATCAACTAAAATTATTAGATTGCCTTTAATCAATAAATACTAAAATGACAGAATTAAATCAATGTTTAGAAAATTCATAACTTGAAAAATACTTATCCAAAAATTATGAATGAGGTATCAATTCAGCAATTAATGAACTATAAGTTTATGTCATTTGAGGGAGTTGTCTAATTAATTTTTGTGCTGCCTATATAAATTAATTAAAATGGCAGATTTAAATCACATTTTGGGAAATTCATAACTTGATAAATAATGACTCAAAAATTATGTTTAATAGCCCAAAATGATCGGCAACTCAAGGGCTATTTAGCTATGTTAAGATCACAGCATGAAACCAATTTTTCCTTTGATGTCATTTTCGAATTGTTTAAATGATTTAAATTGAATAACCTTTTAAATCACCATTTCTTCATCGTTAATCGAAAAATTCCAAACGAAGTACCAAAATGATCAGGAGAACAATACCTATCTGATAATGTCATTTTCATGCATGTAGTACTCATATTTTAGTACTGGACATTTTGGGTAAATGCTTAATTCAGAAAGTTAAATATGGAGATATAACCCGTTAATTGCGATAATTATTTTAGGGGTTCCATTTAACTTGTGGGACATGCACAAGACCATTTCAGTGCATAATTTGACCATCTCATCATGAGTGTGCATTGCACCTTTGTATTCGTGTTATTTATTTTGTTTCCTGTTATTGTTGTGTTTCGGTAGATTCCGGAGTCGAGTTTCCACCACAATACCTCGACGATCCGCGCGACCAGCACTATCAGCAAGGCAGGAGATAACCTAACCTTCTTGGCATATATCATCCTATTGTTTTATACAAATATTTTATCCACCATAATATTGCATTCGGTTCCAATGTCAACTTTTGGTCAATGCTAGAGTATCCTATGAAATGCATGTTCCCCAAACCAATACATGTCTTCCCTCCTATTAACCATAGGTTTAATGTGTTGGCCTGAGTTGAAGATATATCTATTGTTTATATGCTTAGTTATGCTTAGCCAATGATTAGTCGAATGCTTAGTTGTCCGGTGATTAGTTTCCCTGATTATGACAATTGATGGAATGTTCGGACATGGTGGAAACTTGTGTTACTTAATTAAAAATGCTTACAAGGCTTGGATGAGTTGCCATCGGGGATGGTGTTTTGCCTCATTCTTGTCGCCCAGGCTGAGAGTGCTTTTAGCTAGAACCAAGAACCGAGCGTGCTTCCAACGGTGGGGGTATGGCCCCCTTACTGACCAAATAATTTGTGAGGGGCTTGTCAAGGGTCCTCTAGTTTGAGCTTTCCATTTGCGTGTGAGTGTATGGGTGGAAAAAGGCTCGATGAGGACGGTGGTGTTTAGGATGTGGCCGCGGGGCAGGGTGTTGAAATAGGCACTGGACCTGTCCTTCCGCACACTGATGATCCTTGAGTAAGCCTCATGCAAGGTAAAGGTCTAACCGCGCCCACTCGTCGGCTTTCCCCGGAAGAGAGCTAATCAGGCGAGCCGGACGGTACCAATGGCAAAAACAGTACACCCCTGCAGGGTTTAATCTTTTCGAAAAGCCGTGTCCACGGTTATGGACAAATCTTGGGAAAGGCGGATTAGCTCATAGAAAACATGAACCTTAACTAAAATTTGGCAACTAGAGGTTGCAGCTCAACGTGTGTTAAAAAGGTTCATTTCCTCGAGGGTGATTCGAGGGAGTGCCTTGGTGGAGATGTGTGATGGTTTCTGGCTACTATTGGTTCAGCGTGAACCGAAGAAAGAAAGTCTACTATCTTATCTCTTTATGAAAAACCTTCTGAGTAGTCGATGCCATGAGTCTTTTATTCTTTGAAAAGGAAAATCTAGCTTTATGCAAAACAACTACTATACAACTTTAGAGCCATGTTATCATCGGGTCTATATCGCCCTACTAAACTTGCGAGTACGTCGTACTCAGTCTCTCTTTGTTGATTATTAATTGGTTTAGAGGAGGACGTCACCGAGCAAGAAGGTGGGTTCTTCGTTAACATCGACGAGTAGTCTGGGGTTCACAGGTGGCAGCTTGGGACGTTTTGGAACAAGCTGGCCGGGTTGTTTATCTGTAGGCCTCTTAGGCCATATTTTGGATCTTGTTGTTTAGACAACTAATTCGCTTATGCTTGTTGTATTGTTGGGTCAGTGACCTCTGATTGTAATATTAGGCTATCTTTCTCTGTTAAGAGTTGAACTATAATGATTTGTGTCGTAGAGTCTGTGATGTCCCAGTTGTTCCGCAGTCTTGATCTCTCTATTATGTATTGATAGCTATGCCAGTGTTCATGGCATGATCGAGGTGTTGTGTTGCCGATGATCCATTCCGAGCACGCCTGCCAAAGGTTTTGGCCTGGGAGTGGTAACCCCAGTAACTTTCGATTGTGTAGCATGACCTGTGGGTTACATAGTATCTCTGTACAATTTCGGGGTCGGGGCGCTACACCTGTACCACGAAACGACCGATGGCGGTGGCTACAAGATCGTGGTGGCGCAGGCTGGTGGGCGACGAAGCTAAGTGGTGGTGCTCATTTGTGCCAGGATTTTTTTGTGGACGTGGGCAGGAGAAATCCCTATCAGCTGGTCTGATCCTGACGCGGTGCCGCCTTCAAGTGGCACCATTCCTTCCTGGAGGGCGTCGTGGGAGTCCCATGTCCACTATACTCTACGTACCGGGGGAAACCCTAGGACCGATCTGGTCTGGGCAGCAGCGTCGTGTTGACGGTGTTTCCTTTCTTGAAGGTGCTGCTTGGTACGAGGGCGCTTCGAAGTGCTTGGATCGTGGTGGGACTGAGACGGAGGGCGCAACGGTTGTGGGTCATCATAGTTTAGTCGCTTCGCCTTTGCTTTCATTTCTTTTGGGCTTGTGTGTGTGTGCTGATGCCCCAGCATGTGGTGTTGAGTTTGTATCGATACTTGTTTGGTGGTCGTTGCTTTATTTATAAAGCTGGACGAAACCCTATTTCGTGGAATGACAAAAACAAAATAAGCAAAAAATAGTGTGACAAAAACAAAAATTTCCCAAAAAATTGTTTGGTCATCATGCTCCGGCCAAAAACCTTGTAAATAAATAGCTACAAAACAATAAGATACTATATATCGTGCTCGTACGTGTGTTGCCTACCCTGATGCAAATCGAAGAGCCGAGTAGGGATTTTGTTGTCTCTTGACATTTTTGCCTTTGTGAGACGTAGTAGTACGAACTTTGCAGTGGATGTTAATCTGCTACTAGTAGTTTTTTTTTTCCTAAAAGTGTTAACCTGTTAGCTAAGCTAACCATGCCTCGGTTTCTTCTAATCCTTGTTATACGGACAAATTTAGTCCCAAACATAACGTTTGCTACCACGCACTCAGCATGACTGTAATCCTAATATCTGAATCTATACTATATATAAAAGACGATCCCTTTCGAGCTCTCTCCGCGCTCGGCTACTGTTGGGAGAAACAGTACCGCGAGTTGCGCCATCCCGGCCGTCCGTCGAAGATCCGACGGCTCCCAGCACGCGTCGACGACGCTTTTACAAAAAAAACCTCACAAACCCGTGAATTGAACCCACAGTCCACAAAATAACGCAGCGAAGGACCTGATTGCAATTCTGAAAAACACGAGGATTTTTTCGCAAAATCAACCGCACATCCCCCTCCCCCTCCTCTCTCCCGCGATGCGGTGGTCGCCGCCGCCGCCGCCGACACTCGCCCCCGCTGCTCCGCCGCTCTCCGGTCGGATCTGTGGCCACGACGAGCTCCGCCATCGCCGCCTCTCCCTCCTCGCTCGCTCTCAAGTGCCGGAACGCCGCCACCTCGCCGGGATCGACGCGGCGTGCGCGCTGTCCGCCGCGGCGTTTCGTCGACGTCGGCAACGCTCCGGCGGCTGATCTCCGGCGGCGCCGCCACCTACAGGTCGCCCGCGTTCAGGGGCGTCGGACTCGACCAGCCGCGCGTCTCGGCTCGCGGTGGCGCCGCCTCGCCGTGCTTGCCGTTGCCGCGGCGGCTCCGGCGCTGATGACGTCATGTTGACGTCACATCATGCCTGGGCTAGCCCGACGGGCTGGTTGCTGGGCCGGGCTTTTTCTTTTTTTTCCCTGTTCTGTTTTATATTTCCAGCTCAATTCAGACCAACTTCTAAAAAAAAAGGTTCTAACCAAAATAATTATGTAAAATACTTTCGCACTTTTACTAGATTGTTTCGAATCTTCAAAATTTCAAATAATATAATAAAGGCTCATTTGACGTCTTTACGTCATTTCACAAAAATATGAATTCGACAATTTCCTTTTGAAGAAAAAATTAAAATAAGCTATATCATTTAATATGATAGCTCAAAAAAAAATGTGATACCAACCTTCTCATTTAAACAAAGTAAATTTTCTTTATAACTCAAATAAATTTTCAAGCTCGATTCAGGCCAATTTCTAAAAAATTTGTACTGTTCGAAACATTTATTTAGAATACTTTTGAATCATTTCACAAAATATGTATTCCATAATTTCCTTTTGACGGGAAAAAAAATGAGCTATATCATTCAATATGATACGTCAAAAAAAATACTTTAGACTCATTTCACAAAATATGTATTCCATAATTTCCTTTTGACGGGAAAAAATGAGCTATATCATTCAATATGATAAGTCAAAAAAGTAAAGTTACACCAATCTTCGCATTTAAAATTCAAAAAAAAAGTATTTTCCTCCAATTACTAATCCAAATAAAAAAACTAATAGCAATCAAATAGGATAATATTTAGAGATTCAAACTCTCCACATAAATAATTTGCAGACGATAATATTTGACTACATCACATGAATTAACGTGGACGATATCCTTTTCAAAAAAGTATGTTTACCAAAATGTTACATTCCTAACAGGTAGGACCATTTCACTAAACCAATTTGAAAAAAAATGCTCTTCGTCGAAATATGTTAAAGGTAAATTTTTCCACAAATGCTTGCTTTCATGAATAATTGCATAGCATACAAATTCATATCCCCTAATTATAGATTAAACTTCAAATGCACCTAATAAATTTATATCATGGGCTTCGAAATATCAAGATAACAATACTACAAATATAAATACGAACGGTGACGCACGGATGCAGCGGATATTCTGGGACTATATATCAACATTGCAAAAAAAAATCAACGGTAATCTATATTGCAAAAAATCAACATTGCCAAAAAAAAACAACATTGAAAAAAAAAATGGTACTTATTAATGCAACAAATACAAACATATTTAAGCAATCCAAATTGGCTACTATTTATATAAAAAAATCCACATAAATATAATCAACAATATCATTCAATATGTTATACCCAATAAAAGAATTTCGTACAAACCATCTTACTTAAACACAACTACGCATTTGTATTATGGGCTTCAAAATATAACAAATTAAGAATACCACAAATGCAAATTTTGACAAATAGCTAATTCGAACATATTTCCCAAACAAATGAATTTGAATGAGAAACCAAATTCTGAAACAGAACATGCTTTAGATAATTTAAAACGCTTTATAGATATTTTTTACGGTATACAATGAATTTCCAAAAACTACTAAATGCTGCAAAATCAGTACATTTCAAATTGCTAAAATATTGCAAGTGCTCCACAATATATCGACATGTCCAAAAAAATAAATGGTACTTATTAATGCAACAAATACAAACTTATTTAAGCAATCCAAATTGGCTACTATTTATATACAAAAAACCACATAAATATAATCAACAATATCATTCAATATGATAGACCCAATAAAAGAATTTAGTACAAACCATCTTACTTAAATACAACTACGCATTTGTATTATGGACTCCAAAAATATAACAAATTAAGAATACCACAAATGCAAATTTTGAGAAATAGCTGATTCGAACATATTTCCCAAACAAATGAATTTGAATGAGAAACCAAATTCTGAAATAGAACATGCTTTAGATAATTTAAAACGCTTTATAGATATTTTTTACGATATACAATGAATTTCCAAAAACTACTAAATGCTGCAAAATCAGTACATTTCAAATTGCTAAAATATTGCAAGTGCTCCACAATATATCGACATGTCCAAAAAAAATGGTGCTTATTAATGCAAAAATACAAACATATTTAAGCAATCCAAATAGGCTACTATTTATATACAAAAAACCACATAAATATAATCAACAATATCATTCAATATGATAGACCCAATAAAAGAATTTGGTACAAACCATCTTACTTAAATACAACTACCCATTTGTATTATGGACTCCAAAAATATAACAAATTAAGAATACCACAAATGCAAATTTTAAGAAATAGCTGATTCAAACATATTTCCCAAACAAGTAAATTTTAATGAGAAACCAAATTCTGAAATAGAACATGTTTTAGATAATTTAAAACGCTTTATAGATATTTTTTACGGTATTCAAATTTAGCATTCAAATAACTTAACAACGTAGACTTCCCTTGAAATTGAACATATTAGAAACCAAAAAAAAAATTTAAGCAAGCACATTTCCAGAATTCAATTATTTACACCATGGTAGTAAAAAAAACTACATTAAAAAAAAGAGTACTCATGACATATGATCTCCATTCAAATTTCAATATTTTTAAAAAATGCCATGGTAGTAAAAAAAACAACTATATTGAAAAAAAAGAGTACTCATAACATATGACCTCCATTCAAATTTCAATATTTAAAAAAAAATGCCTTCCATGTATTACCGTGAAGGGCAAGATATTTTCCAGAAAAATTATAAATCGTTCAACAATCAAAAACTCTGAGTATAACCACCGACAAATATATGGATAATGCAAGAAAATAATCAGAAAAATGCGTGGTAACTACTTATGCCGTAGAACAAAACTTTCTGAACATTCAAAACTTTTAAAATTTTGAATATACTTGGAAAAAACATCTCCCCTATTTACAATTAAGAAAAATTGATTAGTTATATTTCAAAAACAAATGAAACCAAATTCCACAAATTCGCAAGAAAAAAAAATCACTTCATTTAAAAAACAAGGGTTGATTAGGTGAATGTTTCAAAAAACTGCAAGTTCATTTGCTCTAATTATTGCTTGCTTCTAAATTGAATCTAACAAACATAAAAAACTTAAAAAAGAACAACGATTACATACATTTCTAAAACAAATGCGACCAAATACCACAAAATTCCCTAACAAAAAAAAATGCTCACAAAAATGCTACCTATCCATACCAAAATGAAAAAAAACATATATATTTTTTTAAAACTTCGAAGTTTCCAATGGCTCCCAATTCTGATCATTTGAAAAAAAAAATTAAAAATAAAAAACGAAAAGCTTCCCACTTTCACCATTTTTTGAAATTCAAAGAAAACATAAATCAATATCTCTAAAAAATGTCCGTTCAAAAGAATACGAGTAGAATATTAAAACAATCAGAAAATTACATATCAACAGCACACAAATACAGTTCCTCTAAATATATGAATGCAAATTTATTAAATGCTCGAGCAATACATGAATATATGTATTTTTCCTGTCCAATACATCACTTGGATAACATTAATTTTCCATTCAAACACTTTTTTGATTCTTCTATTCTCTGAAATACTGTCCTTGCAACGTGGTCGGAAAAGTTGAAAACAAAGTACAAATTCTAGCATCAACTAATGCTAAACTACTGTCAATCGCTAGACCTTACATCGCTGCCCCATATGACGCCAAATCACCGAGCAGGTACCTAAGCAGTGCATGAAAAAATAAGATATTTTCTTTTAAAAGAAAGGAAATCTTTGTATTACCATGGACAAGTCACCTCATTTTGTTCAGATATAGACCATAATATTTTTTGGATGTCACAGTACATAAGAATACATATGTTTAGCAGCACAATAGTGGTGCTGTTTAGCAGCAGAATAGTAGTGGCAATGACATAAAAGATAGCAGATTTAACCAGTCCATCATAAGATGTTTTTTTTATCTCATTTTCTTGCAGTTTAAAAATCCATGGTATGCAGTGCTACAGATCGAACAAGCTGATTGATTACATTTTATAGATTGCTGCTTATGCTTTCTTTTTCCATGCCAAGTGTGACTATTGATTCCTCATATAATTTTATTGAAATTGGCTTTGCTATAATCTTGGCGAGTTCAATCAATATATAGAACACAAAAAATAGTTACCAATTTATCATTATTCCTTTCAGAGAAAAAATGATTATTCTGACTTTTACTAAATTGAACAAAAATTCCCACCAAAGGTGCGGCGTGTCGCCGCACCGAAATTCAACTAGTAACTAGCACAATGCTCGTGCTTCGCTACGGGGAAAACATCAGTTGCCATGAACCAGGCGATAATGTAGATAAATGTATCGACCAGATGATTAAATAATTGGTATAAGGCCAATAAAAAATTTTAGAGCCGCAAGTACAATCTCAATGCACCTCGAGGCTATGTGATTGATTCAGCGACTAAGATAGGATTACAGATGATGGATACACAGGAGACGAGACGACGGCCACAACCGTTCAAGAATGAGCATATAACACCAGTCGAGTTGAGTATGGGTCTGTCCTCTACCGCTAGTACCACAGTTCGGCATGCAACATTGTCGAGTAAGACCGGACCAAGTCAACGCACAGGTGCATCGTGCCACATGATGGTTGTGGATGCGGAGACGGCCACGACAAGGACAATACCTTACATGAATGAAGTTTTAAGTTTATGAAATTTATTGGGATCAATAAAAAAACCTTTATAAATCTTTGCTTGATGCATCAATCCTGATTAAGATAAAATTGACTTGGCGGAAATCATTGTCCTAAACAAGAAAAATAAGTCTACGATAAGCAAACATAATGACGTACCAACGAAACCATTATATAACTATCCTAATTAAATTAATACTCCAACGGAGTAGTATATGGAAGCTCAAGGAGTCGTGTCACGCTTACATACGACGGGAGGGTCGGGATAAGTATAGTTTTCTTAAGGAATACGTTCAAGTATTTAGTTTATTTTTAGGAGTACGTACAAATATATAGGTGCAAGCATAATCCGTAAAAAGAAACAGCTGAAATCACATACGAGAGTTGTCCGGTTTGGTGGCTGGTTTGACGTACCGTACCATCACCACGGGTTGCAATATTATAGTTTAGATAGAAGATAGATAATTCAGGTTTCAGGCGGGGCGGGTTGTGGCGTACCGCCAGGGACCAGAGCGGCGTACCGCCAGGGACCAGAGCGGGCGGGGCGGGTTGTGGCGTACCGCCAGGGACCAGAGCGGCGTACCGCCAGGGACCAGAGCGGGACCACGCATGGCACGCGGGATGCAGCGGTATCCTGCCAAAGATCGCTACAGGTGCTGCGGGACAGAGCGTTTTCCTGCGTTATCCCGCAATCATCCCGCCAGATCGCATGCTGCATGCTGCGGGACGCTGTGTCCGTGCGCTCTGCACTGCGGCTAGCCAATACATCCTTTGTCTGATCGCATATGCAGTTGCGGCTAGCTAGTTCTACATAATCGAACTGACATATAGGGACATTGTTATACAAAATCAAACAAATTACATAGCAGTACTGACTACTTAATCATCTAGTTACAATATGTATCAGCCAATGTATGAGACTAAGCACACGATTAATTCTCATATGAACCATCTTCAATCTCTAAAAAAACTTTATGAAGCAACACAAGAAACCAAAGAACTTCAGAGTTTGTGGTAGGTGCTGCATCAAGTGCACTTGGAAGCAGAGCTCCAAGAGGGTTCTTAAGTAAGCACTCAAACCTGCAAAACACATTGGAAAGGAGTAGTAAATCAAGATGTATACTCTAAAAAAGACTATCCCCAACAACTCGAAATTAATTATAGAGAACAAACATAACAGAAGTACATAGACATAACTGTTAGGAAGCGTTGGGCCCACAATAACCAACCAGTCATTACTAATTTCGTCCAATGTGTAAAGATTAAATACCAAAATGACTAATGATCAAAATGACTAAAGGTACTAAGCAACCTTCACAGTAGTACAAGTTCAATGAAACTGAACACAAAATGACTAAAGGTACAGCTCAAGAACACAAAATATCAGATTGATCACATGAGCTCCACATCGACCATGTAACAGATCACCTTTGGAAGGTAGCAAATTTTTTCCTAGCAGATTAGCTTTCATGTACTTCACACAGGAAATATTATTTGAAGCATTGTCTAGGGTAATGGAGAAAATCTTCTCTTGCAAACCCCAATCTTGCATGCACTCCAACATGATATTGAATAAGTTTGTTCCATCGTGTGGAGTGTCAGCCTCGGAAAACATGATCACCTTTTTCCTTAAATTCCAGTCGCCACTAATATAGTGGCAAGTTATACACATGTAGCTAACAACTTGACGGGATGTCCACAAGTCCGTGGTTAAGGACACTCGAGAAGTTATTCCCTGCAGAACCTCTCGAAGCCTTGTCTTTTGGTACTCAAACATATCGATGCAGTCCTGTCTAATTTTTGTTCTACATACCGACTCGAAAGCTGGATTCAGACTACGCACAAAGCGCCTGAACCCTTCATATTCTACGATTCTGAATGGTAACTCATGCAAAACAATCAGCCTGATCAACTCCATATAGGCTCTATCAGGGTCATATGTCCAGTCTCCTAGATTACTGTGCATAGCTGATTTCATGGAGTCAACAAATTCATTTATCTTAGCTTTTTCTTCGCAAACTAAGAGATGCCTAATGCATTGACTGGTGCCGGCGTTTCTTGTAGCAGGAAATACTCTGTGACAATGTTTACACTTTGCTTGACTGAGTTTGTTGCCCTCATAAATAGGTTCGTAATCAGTCCAAATTCCAGATGTTCGTTTTCTTCTTTTATTTCTACATGGAAGACCTAGGGAATTCGAAAAGAACAATGCATTAAGACCTAGGGAACTTTTTGAATTGATCACTAATAAGTTCGTGCAAATTACCAGACATAAAAGGAAAATGTATCCAGAGTATATGAATTACCAGAAAGCTGTGATGTTGGCGTCGATCTTTTTACACCTATTGTCCTAGGCGATTCTTGAGACAACATATGATTAACCCCAGGGGATCCCACTACTGGTAGTATCGGGGTCTTCAGCCTCATCTTTGGCACTGCATTTGCAGGCCTTTTTTGTTGAGCTGTGAGCAGAAGTTAAACAAGGATCAGATGGTCACCACTAATCACATCTGAGGTAGCAAACATCTGAGCAATTATTAGTTGACGGTAATGAAATCATGGATACCTTGTAGATTATCATTTGCAGCTGGCTGAGAACCTTTCTTCTTGGAGGATAGAGAAGGGCGCATAGAGGATATAGGCCTTGCGGAAGTTGACGGTAATGAAACACCTGCTGCAGTTACATTGTCAATAACTTACACACAATAAGCTAAACAATGTACTGAGGAACCGGTTACAAGCCAAATCCATCGAACAGGTCATCAGATCTTGATCAAACATCGAACAGTGGAGGATCTTGCATCACATACCTTGGAGTTGGAGATGGTCTTGGGCACTGATTTGTACAGAGGACGGCAACAAAACGCCAGTTGCAGTTGGCGACGGAGGACCGTCAGGCGGTGGAGGAAAAGCTTCTCCGTCCACGATTCCAACAGGGCGGTCTGGATGTGAAGATGGCGGCGGCGCCGCCGTCGACCCCACCATCAGAAAGTGCGAGGTTGGGGCATCGGGAACGAGGGAGGGGAGGGCGGCGGCCAGGGAGAGGGAGGTTTGGCGGCGGCCGAGGAGATGGAGGTGCGGCGGCGGCCGGGGAGAGGGAGGTGCGGCGGCGGGAGGGCGGGGACGGGGGAGCGACTGGGACTAGACTGCTCAGTGCTGACTGCTGACCGAAGGGCTTCTCGCGTGCGGTAGCAGGCCGAGCGGGCTTTCAGCGGGCCAAGCGGTTTTACCGCTCCATCCCGCACAAGACAACGCGGGGCGGGATGTGACGCCGCGCGGGCGTTATTTTGCGGGGCGGCCCAGCGGACTGGCGGGATATCCCGTCCCGCCTGAAATCTGATAGATAATCAATGAGAAAGCTGTTTTTTTTTTTTTTAACGCAAAACCCAGATCTATTAAAAAGATACACCGGTACAGACACCCCCAACAAAGAGGAAAATTACAACGAGGTCCAGGGAACAGACAGCCGCCGCTGCCACCACCGCGCACTGGAGACACGCCGCCGCCATCATCGCTCCAGGGAGCTTTGCAAAGGCCGGCAGCCGGAAGTTCTCCAAGAAAGGGGCCACAGAGACCCTACGCGCTGAAGAAGAGGCCACCATCTTCATCGATGTCGTCACCGGCGAGCTTGCTCCAGATCTGAGCCCGCACCTGTACAAGCGACGAAGAGCACCGGCGGGAAGCAGCAGATGCCCAAAGTCGCACCCCCAGCACCCCCATGCCATGGCCAGGAGAAACCATCGCATGACGAAGAAAGGGGCGAGGGACAAAAGCTCCAGAAGCTGGCCGTCACCTCCGCCATGACAACCACCCAGAGAGCACCAACCTTCACTGGATCCGCCGATCCAGAAGGAACCTACACCGGGGACCCGCCGACGACGCCCCGCAGAGCACCGCCGAGGTGGAGACCGAGACCCCGCACCTTTATTCCATGACGCCGCCGCAGCATCCACCCCTCCGGCGCCGCCCAGGAACCCTAACCTACTATCTACACACCTCAGGCACGGATCCGGGGTCTCCCCTCTCTCCCACCGCCGAATCGACGGCCGGAGAGGGAGGAGACCGACGAATCGGCCGTCGGCGGAGCGAGGGGCAGAGGGGAGCTTCCTTTTCGCCTCTCTCAAACAGAAGCAGAGGAAGGGGATAATCAATGAGAAAGCTGTTTTGGTGAAACGAAACGCGAGGAACGTGTGGACTCAGGCACCTGATGATACCGATAAGAACATCCGCGCACGGCAACACACAGCGTGTTTGGTTGGGGGGAGTTGCAATGAGGGAATGGGAATTGAAGGAACGTGGGAGTTAAAATCTCTTGTATGGTTGGGAAGAATGGGAGTTGTCCACGGAAGGGGCAAGGGAATTGAGCAGGCCAACTCCCACGTATCTCTACCCTGCACACCCCCTGGTAATTGAGGTGAGATTGGGAGTTGACAGAGAAAACAAATATCTCCGTCTGTTGTGCATGTTCCGTGATCGAAGGAAGCCAAAGAAAAAAAAAACATCCATCTGTTCATGGTTGTTCAGCTGTAGGTCGTTTCAACCGAGAGAGCAGGACTGCTGCTGCCGGAACTCTTCGGCCGTAGACGGTAGAAACACTGTATAATACTCCGTATGTGTTTTTTTTTTTGCATTAGTTAATCCATTCCGTGTCCAAGTGTGGCACAAATTCGTTTTGTTTTCATCTTCTTTGTTCACTGAAACTTGCTACGTCCATGTGTCGTTCTTCGACATTTAGTGTGTTTATCTCATCACAAGAGACTAGTTTGCAACTTGAGATGAAATGTAAGCTGTACGTCAACTTACTTAGGCCCTGTACATCGCACGAACCAAAGCTGAGCAGCCAAAGGAACTCCTCACAAGGTCCCACCTCTAATTCCCACGACACACCAAACAAGGGAATGGGAATAAATATCTATTTACCCTGACTAATCCCTCAGATAACTCCCACGTCTAAACTCCCAGTCCCCTGCCCTAGTGTTGCCAAACACGCTGACAGAGGTGAGAAGCTGGCTTGAGCTAGACTGATGATACGACGCTGCGTACGTACAGTACGTACTGGACCATGTAGCGGAAGCCGCGCGCGGTGCCCCGCACGTAATAAGCGTTTCGGGCCAGCTGATGATACGACGTCTCAACGGCCGGCCGGGCCGGGCGGCTCGTGCTAAGATCAAATCCGCTGCGGACGTAGAGTACTTGGGAGAGTCAGATGGTGGACTCGGCATTAGAAATCTACAAGCATTCAATCAGAGCCTTATTCTTTCAGCTGCTTGGCGTCTTGCCAAAGATCCCTTAGGCCATCTTGCATCTGTTCTTAAATCCAAATACCACCCGGATACCACGATCTGGAAAGCTAAAGCCAACAAGCCAAAGTCAGCGTTCTGGGCTGCAATCCTCAAAATTCTGCCTCTCCTTAAATCAGCATCCTTTTATCAAATTATTGAAGGAAACTCCTCCATTTGGAGCACTCCTTGGTTCCCTGGTTGGGAAAATATCCATGATAACTTGATAATCCAACCTCATCCGTTTGTGTACCCTGCGGTGGTTAAAGATCTCTGGCTTCCAAATGAAAAATGTTGGAACATCGATTTCATTTGCAATCTCTTCCAGCCCTAAACTGCTCAAGCCATCATTGATACTCCCATTATTAATTCTTCAGGCCCTACAGGTAAATGGACTTCGAAAAGTGCCTGTATGCATTGCAGGAACAATTTAGCATTGCCGGCTAACCAGCAACCCAAGGAGGTCCCTGATCAAGTGAAAAGCTTGCTCAAATATGTTTGGAAAGATCAGAAGCTGGCGCCTAGAGTTCAAACCTTCGCATGGCGTCTTCTACGAAGAGCTCTTCCCACAGGTATGCGTGCAGGTAGATTCTCCACTCAGAGCATGTCTAACAGACCCCCTAAAAGGCCCAACCCCGTAAAATAACCGCCGATATACGGGGTAGAGCTCTACCCGGCCGTCTAGCAGACCCCGTAAATCGGCACCCCGTGTCGAATTTTTTCAGTTTTGGCTACGGGGCGGCTCTTCGCCCCCTACTTGTGCGGGGTGGGAGGGTGAATACAGGGCCAACCCCCCACTCGTGGCGGGCTGAAACTTCAGAAATTCCAACTGCTTCCGCGATTCACTTCGCCGGAATCCGGCCAAATTCCGGCGAGCTGAGGACGGGGCGGCGGCACGCGGTACAGGAACGGCGCGGGGGCCAGTGCAGAGGCGCGTGGGCCGGGGCGGCGCGGGGCGAGGTCGGCACGGGCAGGTCGGGCTGGGGCGGCGCGGGGCGAGGTCGGGGCGGCGTGGGGCGAGGGCGGCGCGGCGCGGGCCGGGCCGAGGTGGGGCGCGGCGGCGCGGGGCGAGGCCGAGCCGAGGCGGGGCGCGGCAGCGCTGGGCGAGGCCGGGCCGAGGCGGGGCGCGGCGGCGAGGGGCGGCGCGGGGCCAGGGCGGCGCGGGGCCAGGGCGCGGGGCCAGGGCGGCGAGGGGCGGCGCGGGGCCAGGACGGCGAGGGGCCAGGGCAGGGCGGGGCGGCGGCGCGCCGGCCAGGCCGGTGAGACGGCGGGCGGCGGGGGAGGCCGGCGCTGGTTGGAGCATCGTGATGCGTTGGTTGGAAGAAGAGAAGAAGAAGAAAGGAAAGAAAGAAAAAAAAGGCCAACTTGGCATATTCTAGGAATATTCTCTTTTCCAGTTTAAGAATACGGGGTCTGCTAGCTCGGACGAGTTTTCGGCCGATGAAAAGTGAATACAGGGCCCTCTACTCGCGTTTTACGGGGCAGAAAAATAGGGGGTCTGTTAGACATGCTCTCACATCGACAAGGAATGCACTAGGTGTGGTATTGAAGAAAATGAGGTACACTTGTTCTTTCTTTGTCCTTTTGCTAAAGCGGCTTGGTTTAGCCCTCCCTGGTTTATCCGAAGTGAAGTTTATGCACAAAATTATCACTCAATTCCTGCAATCATCGAGGCAATCCTATCTTCCGGGCATCCTAATGCTTCTACGACTAATGTTTATACTTTCTTATGGTGCCTCTGGAAATCTAGGAACGATGCCCTTTTTGGCAGGAAAGCAAATAAGCCATACCAGGTACATGCTGCAGCCAAGGCCATTCTTCAGGAAACATACTCTGGTGATCAAAGCATGTTGGCGCCACTGCAGGTTTTCTCCCCAACCCTCCACAACCACCAAGACGCCATTCTGTCGGGTCAAACAGTCTGCACCCTCACTTCTCTTGCAGGGCCAATCTTCTTTGTCGATGCAGCTTGGAAGCCGCAACAAGGACATCACTCAGCACCAGCAGGTCTTGGCATTTTTATTCAAAATCCAGCAACTCCTCACTGCCAGGCAATATACATTTCAGCATCAATTCCCAGGGTTACTTCGGCGCTCCAAGCTGAAGCTTTTGGAGTACTGCTTGCTACCAAGCTTGCTGAAGTACTCCGCTGTCAACAAGCAATCATTCTTACGGACAACAGGACTCTGTCGACTGCTGCTGCTACAAACAACCTCATTGACTCTCCTGGACATTGGCAGATTGTACCTCAACTTGCAGCAATCTTCAGTAGCGCTGCCTTTAGCGCCTCCAGGATTTTTCACATTGGCAGACAACATAACTTCAAGGCACATCACCAGGCTCAATTAGCACTTCGTCTTCTCAACTCAGATGTAGCTTTTAGGTGCCTTTGTACTCCTCAGCCACGTGGAATGTGTCCAGTGCGAGCTGCTCTTTCTGATTTGGCTTTCAAGCCAATCAAACTTGCCTCTGTAAAATGTTCATAAGTAATAAATTTTCCCAGTTCAAAAAAAAAAAAAGCTCGCGGTGCTGTTATTTGGTCAGGAATCAGGATATAAGACGCCTCGTTCTGCAGTGCCGTGCGTCCATGTTTGGTCTGGACTCAGGAATCAGAAGTGACGGTTGCACCGACTGTCTGGTCTGGACTCTGGGCAGTGACCAGATGGCCCCTATGTTTTCTGCAAGATTTGACCGTCGCGTCACGAGAAAATGCAAAGCGGAGTACAAAACCTGTCAGCCAAATCAAGTCCGTATGATCGCGTGGATGGTGATGGTAAAGACGCAGGTGAATATGTTGGGGAAAAAAAACAGACGTGAAATTGGCCTACCCGTTTAGTAAGATGGAGAAAGGCCCACGAGGGAAGGGAAAGGGAACGGTCAGTGGCCCACGAGGGCAAGAACCCGCACAAACGGAAAGAAGGGTGGCCCGTCCCGATCGGACACGGACACCGGCCGTTCGATCGAGAGAGAAAAGCAGGCAGTGGGATCCCGCGCAGTATCTCCGTCCACTCTCCTCCGGCAGGCAAAGCGAGGCGAGGCGATGGCAACGCCGTCCGTCGACAGGACATGCCACGATCGAACCTCGACCTATCGCTAGGGGCATGTCGACTCCATCTCATTTTCTCATGAAACAAAATGACGGTGGACTTACCGTCAGCAGATTTTCGGCCGAACAGACAACCAGAGAGAGAGCCGGCCGGCACGCACACATGGCCACCGCACGTGGCCCCGATTCACAAGTCATATCTCGCTCCCGTCCCGACGACGCATCGCTCTTCACTATTCACGAAGCACATACCACCCACCGCCATTTTGAGGCCACGAACACGACACGTCCCGCACACGCACGCGCAGCTGGTTCCGTGGCCTCTCACTTTCCCTCGCTCGCTTTACCACCTCTCATTTCGTCTCGATCAAGGGATCATCGCCTCAGCGTTACGTAATCACTTCCTCCTGCGCTCCAGTGATGCTGTCGACGTAATCCGATCTGTACTAACCAAGCGTGTCTTTTCGACCCATCGATCTTTAATTACAGAATAATAATGCACGGGGAAAGCATACCGCATTATCGATCGCTACACTCCTGGCCTGGGGACGACAGACGGAGCCATCGGGACAAAGTAAAGTTATTGGCCATCAGAATGCAACATATAAACACACACATAAAATAAAGTCAGATCGATGACATTGTCACGGCAGAAGCATCATGATTAAATGAAGCGAAATGCTGACAGTGAGACTCGTCCCGGTTAGTTGGTTCCTCCTTGATTAATCTCTAGCAGCAGTACTGTAGGAGTAAATTACATGCATGAATGTGTAGAATCTTATTTTTGCTTCATCTAATCACAGGGGGAAATATGGTAAGGTAATGGCAGCATTCTGGCGAGCGGCGCGTATATATGTACGCGGAGATCGGGTCTAGTGTATATGTAAAATGTACGCTCTGTATAATATATCTGTACGGCGGTGCTTATACGGGGACGATCGATCCAATTGAGACGGCGGTGGAACGGAAGAACGGCCGGCCGGCCGGGCGGTATCGAGAGCGAGCACGTACTGGAATGGAATCACATGATGGCGCAGGCGTAGGCGGGGTCCTCCTCGCAGATGATCTTGTAGCCGCCGCACGGCGGGTACGGCTGCGGCGGCGGGTACTGCGGGTAGATGTTGTACTGCGGGGGCGCCGGGGCGGGCTCGTCCTTGCAGGAGCAGCAGTGGCACCCGCCGTGGCCGTGGTGGCAGCAGCAGTCCCACGCCGGGTACGGGTACGGGTACGGCCACGGGTACGGCACCTCCACGACCTTGGTCGGCGGCGGCGGCGGCTTCGTCTCGGGCTTCGGCGGAGGGGGCGCCGGCTCCTCCTTCTTCGGCGGCTCCGGCTCGCAGTGGCACGGTTCCGGCTCCACGACCGCTGGCGGCGGCGGCGGCTCGACGACCGGGGCCGGCGGCGGCGGCGCGGGCTCCTCCTTCTTCGGCGGCTCCGGCGGCGGGGGCGGCGGCGGCTCCACGATCTCGATCTCCTTGATGATCTTGCACGCCTTGCAGCACAGCTTGTCCGCGAGCTTGTCCGCGTCGAAGGGGCCCTTCACGATCACCTTGTTGTTCTTCTCGTCGTACTCGATGTCGTCGATCACGAACTCGCCCTTCTCTGCACGTACGACTCCCCCGAGAATTCATCATTCCATAAGCGCCATTAACAGGCTCAATTCAAGGTAAAGCCAGCAGTAACGTACGTACCTCTGATCCTGTCGAGCACCTTCTCGATCTTGCGGCGGCAGCGGCTGCAGTCCAGGTCCACCTTGATTTTGATGGTCGGCATCTGCACCGCACAACTCTCCGGTCAGAATTCAACCCCAAATTTCCTACCTCTCTCTCTCTCTTCCTTCGCAGAGCAGAGTTAGCTAGAGACTGAAACAGAGCCGCATCAATTTTATGGGTGCACAGCAGATATAGTGTGGATGGACCAACTGTTGATGGAAACCGATTTGGGTCTACCATATCAATCGCCAGGTATAAAACAAGGAAAATAATTGAAGAAGCAAAGGAGGAGGAGTGGTTTGAAGCGTAGAACACACTCCAAAAGAAAAGAAATTAATTCGTGAAAGGACACTTTTGTTCTGCCATCAATAAGGCTGGAACAATCAATCAACACACACGTAGTCCTAAATCAAATGTGTGCAACTGATTTCTCAATTGAAAGAGCGAGAGGTAGACGATGCACATCACCTTGATTCAGTCCCTGTAATGTCGATGACGAGCTGAGGAAGAAACGGTGGAGGTGGAGGTGGAGTGAAGGGAAGGGAGAGGGAGGGGGAGAGACGGTGCGAGCACGACGCAGCTATATAGCACGCGTCATCTGGCCGGCTCGTCCTGACGAGGAGACTTGCCGATGGGAAAAAGGAGGAGGAAGAAGCCGGGGAGAAGAAACTAGAAGCTCAAAAGGGCCATGGAGAAAGGCAGCAGCGGCGGGGCACACACACAACACAACGCAACACTTGGCTGAGTTGGCTCGCACCGTCGACCACACCCCCAGCAGGCAACAACACGTCGCCGTCGTGGCTGTTATTTTTTCACAATTGTGTACGTATGCACAGTAAATCTACTGATGTGACTGTGAGTGAGCTCGTACTCGTAGCCTCGCACTGTGAACACGGCAAGTGGCGCGCTGGCATTCGACGCGCACGCCCGAAACGGAAATCGCCCAACCAATCCTCTGACTGTTGGAATTAGTGCAGAGGTATACTAATAGTCTGGTCATCTTTCTCTGTCATGATGACATGTTC
>QRDG01000268.1:389479-874395 GCA_012064385.1 Puccinellia tenuiflora
AATAGTATCAGAAATAAACAAAACGCCAGTACATCAGGCTTGTCATCGTTGGAAGTAGAGATGCTGTCTTGTTTTGAAAACGATTTGTCCATCAAGTCAAGGCCAGAACTTCCTTCCTGCACAGAAGAACCTATGAGATCTGTGCACATGTACATTTTCTTTTGCTATAACAAATCCTTACCACGATGTCATAGTTTCTTTCGTTCCATTCATTTTCTGCAGCTTCACGCTGTATCTTACGAAGTAACTTCTGCAAGTCACACAATAACAGACACATCAACAAATGCTAATTGGGAGTGCATGCAAACTCTTGCCAAGGATCGTAAGATACCTCTCGTAATTCATATCTTTTGAGAAATATTTTCTCTTCATGCAACGATAATTCATTGAAGAACTTCTCCAACCTTGAGACTTTAAGACAAGCAGCATGCTTATCTTTGATCTGTTTGCAGTAGCAGCAATTAAGCAACATTAAACTAACACAATGAATAAGCATCAAGGAAAATAAGGGGTTAATATTCTCAAGATACTTCGTCTGTGTCGACGATATAGCCCCCCATTTTGTTGAATGTGGTTTTGTACACGTCAATGAGAAGATCAACTCCATGCTGTCAAATGGAACATACATCAGAGATTAAAAAATATTGTTTTCACAGAAGACCAATGCAGCTAAACCATATAGCTATACATACTTCATGCATCTCGAGTGAAGGAATGTGTGGAATGAAATCATTTCCCGTCAAGAAACAAATAAATATGAAGTCGTCTATTAGTCTCTCGATGTCTTGTTTGCAACCCGGTATAGCCATTTCAAGCTCCAAGTACTCTCTCAGAACCCATATGTTGAGGAACTGCAACAAGGTGAACAGGGTTATTCGCATAGTTAGGACTTAGATGGATGACCCTCCAGTAATATTATCGCAGGGGGACAAACCTGGTAAGGTTTCTTGGGCAACTTGCCCTCGGGTCTTGCCTGTGTTATCCTGGGGAACCAGCTTCTGCACTTAACTTTTGATAACTCTTGGGCTGTGAAACTTGTTTCAGTAACAGGGACACAAATTTCTGGCTGATGATATTGGTGTAGCACATCCTATTCAAGGTAACAGAAGAGAATTCTCAGCTCCAGTGCAACTGTCAAATGCTTGTTTTCATTCGACAGGGTTAACTTAGATTCTACCTAGTAAAACTTTCACAGGGTTAATCACTGCGGAGGGATTAACATACCTCTCGCAAAATGGAGAAATGGACTTCGTGAGACGCCAAAGCAAGCATTATCAGATCCGCGTCCTGCATAATTCTTCAGTGCTAAGTACAATATACACTTCAAACATTGAGACAATCAAGTTCTTATCGCAGTTAAAGTACCAATCCATAGAGACAGTGGCGTGTGTTCGGGTCATAGCCTTCCATGCTCCTTTGCGCTCGAATGAACGACATGATCTTGTGCTCCCCTTCTCCAGGAACATTTGCATCAGAGAGTATCACCTTAAAAAATAGCCACATTTGGATGCCATATTTTGGTTGAACGGTCCGTATGAACACGTACAGGAGGCACACTCTTCTACAAATTCATGAGCAGAACAAAACCTTGATGTCTTTCCACCGGGGGTGGCTGTTCAACCGCGCACGGACGTAGTACTCCAGCGCCACCGACAGCTTCTCCATGAACTCGGTCCCCGGCGTGATGATGTTGGGGTCCGAGACCTCGGGCGCCGTCTCGTCCCGCGGCAGCACCTCCTTCCCCTGAGCCCTGAACCTCTCCCTCAGGATATTCTCCTCAGTCTCCTGGAAGAGAAACAAAGCAAGCTGATCTTCAAGAGGTTTTAACAAGATTGCACAAAATGGTAATGGAAGATGCTTCTTCACGTACGGCTTCTTTGGCGGCCTTGGCGGATTTGAAGCGCCGGCTTCGCTGCTGGTTCATCTTGGCGCGAGGGGCGACGCCATCTGCATGCATGCACGCAGCCGGCAGCCATGGCCCATGGACTTTATCAGGTGAGCATGGGTACATGGGGATTGGAAACGAAGCTGCTCATGAGGAGAGGAAGAAGAAGCCATATGGACGAACCTACGGCCAGGTAGAGCAGCCGCCGGGGCCTGGCGATGCGGATCAGGCGGTCCATGTACTCGAACATGGACCGGAACACCTCGTCGAACGTCGCCGGAGGAGGGCACCCCTGCGAGCGTGCACAAAACGAAGGTGAGATGCGAGACCAGCTCGATCGATCAAGAGCTCGAGAGATAACATGGATCCGTTGACGCGTGCATCAGGCATTCAGCCTACAGATCAGTTACCGTCTGGTCCTCGGGGTGGAAGCAGGGATGGATGATGCCGTTCATGTCGAGGTAGAGGTTGTCGTAGCACGCGGCGGCGTCGGCGGCGGCGCCATCAGCAGGGCCGACGGGTCGGCGTTCGTCGTCTTCCTCGACGGCGGGGGAGACGATGTTGGGGTACTTCTCCACGAGCCACCGGTAGAAGGAAGGCACTCCCATGGCGGCTCGCTACCAAGCTCAGGCCGTGAGTGCAGTGGGAGCTTTAGCGTAGTACTCCACCAGTAGTAGGCTACTGCAATGGATGAAGTACTAGTACTCGTGGTGGTCTGGCGAAGAATACGGGGCGACGGGCGAGTTCATTGGGTGGAAACGTGGAGGGGTGCGCGGCAGGGCCAAGGCTGGGCGGCGACCGATGCGTCACGTCAGGCTGCCGCCGACTAGACTCGACTCGTCGCACGGCACGGGGAACGAGGCCGGCTAGTTGCTTGCTGCTGGGTCGTTGCTGCAATGCTGCTGCTCAGCTCGGTGCGTGTGTGTGTGCATTGGGAAGGTAAGCAAAGATGAGCGCTGAGATTTTTTCAGATACGGAGCAAAAGCAAACATTGGACTGTACAAATTTATCCTATATCCTCGTTAAAACGTCCGGATATGTCCACGGATAAGAGCATCTCCACGTTGTCCAAATTGTGTCCGACGTCCCCAAATCCTACCGACACTCCAAATGATCAAAATTTTAAATATTTCGATACAACTGAAATTCGGATACAACTTGATCTAACAAAATAGAAACTAAGCCCTAAACGTAATCCCTTTTAATTCTAATTCAATATTTTTCAGACTTGATGAAAGGCTATCCACGGAGTAAAGCCAGAATTCCCGGCCTTTCATAATGCATTGTTCGAGCTAAAGATAGAATAGATATGGATAGAGAGACATTCTATTGATTCGCGAAATGGCTCGTCGATCCAATGAATCATTCTTCTGGTCTCTCTCTGCCCCCCGCCCCAAAACTGACCCACGACACAGCGCCCATTCGTTTCGCGCGCGGGAAGGCAACGAAGTTCAGTTCAAAAGACCGCTGCGGAGTGGAGCAGTCGCGACACGAAGTTCCTTACCTTAGTTGGATCTCGCTGGTGCCACCTAAACGGTAGGTATAGGCGGCGTTTGGAGTTGTCGTTCGTGCACCTGTCCCCAATAGAAGAATGAGTGATCCCTTCCCCCTTTGTGCATATGTCGATGGCTAAAGAGGCCGACGACAAGCACCCCCCCCCCCCCCCAAGGACAGATACATTGCTAGATTGTTAGAGCTACTTCTCAGATGTTAAGGGGTTGTTCTCGGGCAATGTCGATATCAATGATCGACGTAGGAAATGGAGAAAGTTTTCCTTGACCAGAATATTGAAAGTCCTCATTCTAGCCGGAATCGATATCAATGACCGGCGCAGCTTGGAGGCGGAAGAGGTGGCTCCTCCTCGTCGGGTGGCTCGACGTCGGTGTCGGTGGTGGAGAAGCTGTGGAGGCGGCCGGCGTACTCGGCCTCCACTACGGGGTCCCAGTAGGGTGCCGACGCGTTGAACTGGGATAGGGGACGATCCTCCCATAGCATCTGGAACTCTGAATGTAATCCAGCCTCGCCTACCCGGTGAGAGGCGGCGCTACTGGGACGTTCTCGACGTTGGGCAGCCATCCGGCCGACATGCAGCTGTCGGCCCGTACCAGGAGGTTGTTGCGCCTCCTCGATTGTCATCAGACGATGGTCGTCAGGTGCATCGGACGGGGGCGGTGGGGGTGGAGGCAACTGAGGTGGCGGCGCTATAGCCCGGGTCATCTCTTGTAGGAGCCTCATAATGTGTTGTGTCTGGTTGCAGCGTTCACAGCGCTTGTAATCCTCCTTCGTCGACCGGGCACCAGCACCGCGGCGGTGCATGCATGTTTCTTTGTGCTGGAAGGGGAGAGGGACGGTGGTGGAGTGTGTGTGAGACGAGAGGGCCGATGGTAGCATTTTAAAGCCGACCGAAGGGCGGGCATGCGTGCGTCATTAACATCAAAACGACATGCATGCCATCGCATGAGCTCTACAACACTGCTATGAGGCGACGCTTCACTACGCCATCCACCTCGTATAGCGGGACGCTGCTTTGGCTTGCCACTGAAACAATGCACCACCTTTATCATTGAATCCACGTGTCGCTTGCATCACTGATACGTCTCCGACGTATCTATAATTTTTGATGTTCCATCCTTGATTATATATCAGTGCCACATGTTTTTATAATGTTTTTATATCATTTTGGCATGATTTATGGAACTAACCTATTAACAAGATGGCCAGTGCCAGTTCCTGTTTTCTGCTGTCTTGTTGTTTCAGAAAAGTTGTTCTGAGAAGTTTCTCGGATTGCGCTGAAAATTTATGGGAATTATTTACAATATGAAACGAAGACGGAGCCAGAAGGGGGCCTGCAGGAGGCCCCACAACCCCCAGACGCCAGCCAGGAGCGGTCCAGGGCTTGGCCGCGCCTGGGTCCCACCTGGACAAGTGGTCCACCTCCTCGAGTCGCCCTTTCGCCTATAAATTGTCCTCGACGCAAAAACCCTAGATACCAGATCATATTTTCCAGAAGACGTCCGAGGCCGCCGCCATCTCAAGCCCTAGTTCAGGAGGGTTCTGCAGCTCTTCTCGGGGCCCTGCCGGAGAGGGGAATTGACACCGGAGGCATCTACACCACCATGTCTGCCTCCGGAGTGATGCGTGAGTAGTCCACCACGGGACTACGGGTCCATAGCTGTAGCTAGATGCAGGTTGTCGCTCCTCCTTGTACTCCATTGTTTAGATCTTGTGAGCTGCCTATCATGATCAAGATCATATTATTTGTAACTGCTACATGATTGTGTTTGCATGGATCCGATGAATTGTGAAAGTCATTACTTTTGTTCATCTTTGTGTTATGTTTTATCTATGATCTTGCATGCTCTCCGATGCTAGTGGATGCTTTGGCCAAGTAATTATTAGTGTTGTATGAGGGAGTATTTATGCTACATAGTGGGTTCATGCCTTTTTTTTTTTAGTTCGGTGAAAGGAACGGTTAAGGCTAGATATGTGATGTTGCCACTAGGGAGAAAACAACGGTGTGATTTCCTTGTGTTATTTACATTGCTTACATTATGCACTTTGCTTATTGCAATGATATGTTGCTTGCAACTTAATACTTTTGGGTGACATGCTGGATAGCGATCCCCGGGTGGATTATTAGTCATAGATGCAGTTGGATAACGGTCTATGTATTTTGACGTAATGCCCATATTAGATGAAACGGTGAACTATATTGTTTTATGATAGATTGCTATGTGCCCACAATTCTGTCAATTGCCATGCTGTAATTTGTTTACCCATCATGTATATCTTTTGGAGAGACATCTCTAGTGAACTGTGGACCCCGGTCCTATTTTCCTACATTGCTTACAACCGTTTTAATAGCTTTTCATCATCATTTACTTGCTGGTCATATTTCACTCTCTTTATATTTTATACTTGCACATTTAATTCTTTGTGTTCGGCAAGCCGGAGAGATTGACAAGCTCTCTATTTTCGTTGGGGCAAAGTACTTGTTTGTGATTGTGTGCATGTCCACGTCAATTATTGTTAACGGCGCCGTTGACACCTCGCTAAGCCTTCTCAAGTTCTACTGGATTCGATAACCTTGGTTTTGTAATCAAGGGAAAATTGTCGTTTTGCTGCATCATACCTTCCTCTTGGGGTCTCCAAGCTAACGTGTGATCCACGCCATAAAGCATGTTTTCTGGCGCCGTTGTCGGGGACTTGGAAGCTTCAGCTAGGGGAGTTTCACACATCTTTTCACTTTACTTTGCTATTGTCTTGCCTAGTATATTTTTTGTTAGTCTTGTTTTGCCTTTTGTTTGCTCTAAAACTTAAAAACACAAAAAAAAATCCAGCAACTAGTCTCTTTTTGTTTTGCTTAGTTTCTTGCTTTTATATTGTGGAAATGGGTTCAGCTGGGAACACCAAGTTGTGTGACTTCACTAGCACGAATAATGATGACTTTATATGCACACCTATTGCTCCACCTGTTTCCACAACCGAATTTTATGAGATAAAGCCTGCTTTGTTGAATCTTGTCATGATAGAGCAATTTTCTGGTGTTAGCGGTGATGATGCCGCCTCTCATTTAAATAACTTTGTTGAGTTATGTGATATGCAAAAATATAAAGAAGTAGAGGACGACATCATAAAACTGGAACTTTTTCCTTTTTCCTTAAGAGGACGTGCTAAAGATTGGTTATTGTCTTTGCCTAGGAATAGTATTGATTCTTGGACTAAATGAAAAGATGCCTTTATTGGGAAATATTATCCACCTACAAAAATTATACAATTAAGGAGTAACATTATGAACTTTAAACAATTTGATAATGAACATGTTGCTCAAGCTTGGGAAAGAATGAAATCTCTAGTTAAAATTTGTCCCACTCATGGACTGACTACTTGGATGGTCATCCAAACTTTTTATGCAGGATTAATTTTTTTTCAAGGAACCTATTGGACTCGGCCGCTGGAGGTACCTTCATGTCCACCACATTAGGTGCTGCAACAAAACTCTTGTTAACGGCATCGTTGACACCTCGCTAAGCCTTCTCCAAGTCCTACTGGATTCGATAAACTTAGTTTTATAATCAAGGGAAAATTGCCGCTTTGCTGCATCATACCTTCCTCTTGGGGTCTCCCAGCGAACGTGTGATCCACTTCATCAGTCACATCGTTCGTGTCGATGACAGGCGGGCCATACCTATTGGAGGCACGGTGCGGACACTGTTTGGCACCACCGAGCCGGTCCCCAAAGTTGGAGGCCTGCTCGGCGGTGCCATACAGGGTTTGGACCAGACGAGAGCTTTGGAGGGTGCGGTGACCCAACACACCACTGCATGTTGTAGTGCGCAAGTCGTTGACATAACACTCACAGAAGGACTTATCCGTGAATATTACATCCCTCAGAGTAGTACAATAGAAACATAGCAGGTCCAAGGTAGCACTATAGGATTACAACAATATTCAATACAAAATCTTGAGAACCTCCTTTATATCAAAGCAAGTCTCATACAAATGAAATCCAGAAAAGATCCAATTCGTTTCACTAAGTTGGAGATTAGCTCTAGCTTTATTCCTAATCCACTACTACTATTGTCATAGCCCTAATCTATTCCATCTAGAACATCTTTATCCAGGGTTGTACTCCTCCTTCCAATAGATGTTGTCTCCTCCATCGGCAGTGTGGTCTTTATGTATACCATTGACACTGCTGTCATTGCCCCTCCATTGCCAGGGTTGCCGTCATTCTTTCGTTGGTGAAGTAGCGGTCAACTCCTTCAAGCTCCACCAGGTCGACTTGATTCCTTCTGGAAGACCTCCTCAACATCGTGATGGATAACTGACATCTCTTCCGATGGCTCCAAAAGTCTAAGCAGGGGGTCAAATAAGAAGGGGTGAGTAACAGCGTTACTCAGCAAGTTCAGAATATATGGAGATAAGGTGTTTCATGCACTAGCTACTGCCAAAACCTCAGGTCTTTGGCATAGATGCAAGTTTTTGCAAACATTTCTTCAAAGGATAGATTTTATTCTGAAAACTATGTCCCAGCCTCCACCGGTCTTGTGAATCCAAATGGGACTCCATTCCGGCCTCGATCTCGTAGTTCCATTCCGGGAACACGGTTGTGATATCACAAATTTGTTGTTTGACTCTGCAGAGTTGCATCACTTTACCCAACAGTTGCCTGGCCTTATATATGCTCTCTTTACACTCCATGAGTGTTATAGCCAAGACTCAGGACATCCAGCCATGTGGAGCTTCTCCCAAATCAACACACATCCGCCCATTTATGATGCGGTAGGGGAATCATGTTCCAAGCATACCCATCACCCCTCCCGAGCTTCCCCACCAATTACTCCGTCGGGCAGGAAGAGCACGCGCTTCCACGCTGTTGGCCGCCGCAACGACCCAACCCGGTGTAGGCCTGCCGAGGATATGCGGATGAGAAAAGAAGCCTCTGACTGACCCCGCCCATACAAAGTCCGTTGGTTGATGCTTTTACTACGGCGAAAGGATCACTGGAACAGGGGTTATTAGTTCCTAAGGATATATACCTTCCCATACGATGGAACACCGTACCTATTCATCTTACCATTGTTCCACCGCCAACCAATAGTATATACCACATCATTCAAAAATACTTTTCCTTTTTGATGCAAGTGAAAGGAACGTATAAGTAACTTTGCAAGTACTTTGATAAAAATACATCAACCGGTATGCAAGAATGAACTTGCCTATGATAAAGGTGGCAATTTATGTCCTTCGGCGTTCTAGGGTTTGCGGTAAAACCCCGAGATCTGAAAATAGCAATGTAATCCTGGTAAGGACTACTGGAAACACTGTCAAGATGCTATTATGCGTAGATATGGGATGCATCGTAAAATCCCCAAAAATACCTAAGCTTGTAAGTATAGACTTTGTTTTATTTGATACTTTGATAACTGAAGTGATTTTAGGGGTTAAGGATTAGTTAGTGTTTATAATTTGTGGGTTGGTTAAATTACTTTGAATTATGATGATATCTAGAATTAAGTGTTCACCACTTTTATTGATGTAAATAATTTATTTTATTCAAGTAAATAATTTTCTCTTTGCTAGAAAAACAAGATTTGCAATTTTAAGTTATCAATTTTAATGCCTTTAAGAAAACATTTCATTAACATCAAGAAGTAATTATTTATTCAAATTTTATTTACTTGATTAACTTTCAAATATTATCAACACAAGAGTGAATGAATTTTAGATGAATTCTTCTTCGTGTGTTTTACCTAGGATGAGTTACAGGACAGTCATTTATAGAATGTAATAAAGTTCAAAATATATTTACTTTGAGCTTATTATTCAAATTATTTTTCTTTTAGCAAGATAATTGTTTTTGAAAATAGTTCAATTCATTTCCACTTAAGGATCCTTGAATTATTCACATAAGAAAATAATTTCAAAACTTAATTTTGGAATTAATTCAAATCATATCCACTTAAGGATCTTTGAATTTTTCACTCAAGAAAACCTTTTCAATAAATGAAATAAAAATCATTTTTGAAATCCTTATAAAATTTTGAGTTGAAAATATATTTTTAACTTATTTTTAGCTGATTTTTGTTCCTTTGGTTTGAGAATTAGAATTTATTTTAATTTGGATAATTTTATTTGGTGAATTACCAAAATGCCCCTAGGCCTAATGGGTTGGACCCAACCCTTTAACCTTGGGGTCAAGGTATGGCTTGGTCGGTCAACGACCGACCCACTCCCTTCTCTCTTTCTCTCTCTTGCACGCCCGCGCGCCTCCTCTCGGTCCCCCTTTTGGCGATGCCGCCGTCACCCACGGCTCCGGCCACTACCGGCCGGCTCCGGCGCCGCTGCTCCCCGGCTCGTCTCCGCCATTTCCCCGCCGCCGTGGTGCCGATTCGTCACCAAGCGCCTCCAATCGAGCTCACTCGCGGAACCCTAACCCTAGCCGAAGTGGCTTGGGTCGCCGGCGCGATACCGCGCCGCCGCGCCTCCTGCTTCTTCTCCTCGAGCCACAGCTCGACTCCGGCTCAACCTCTCCTTCACCTCGACGTCGGTCGGGATGGCTCCTCGACGGATGCAACCCCGACGTCGCCTCATTGTCGCCTGCTCTCCGATCTAGTCGAGCCTCGGCTCGACCACGCCTCCATGGACCCTCTCTTCACTCTCTGCTCACTGGTGGTGTTGGTGGTGATGCGCTTCTCCCCTGGTCCTCCTCCATGACCACACGGGCACTGCCCCGTCGTCATGTCGGTACGACCTTGGGCGCACGGTATGATTCTTCTTCCTCCTCCTTTCTGCTCTCAACTCCCTCCTAGATCTCTCTCTGGTATAGCCTAGCTGATATGCTACGCATGCTGTCCTCACCAGCACTTAGCAAAATTCATGCTTATGCACTGGACATGCTCTGTTGATGATGATTTAGTTGTTTTATATGCTTTAGTGCTTTGTTAATTAGTGCATTGTGAAGAATATATTTAGGAGAATGATTTTAGATAGTAGAGATAAAGATTTGATGAAAAGAATTAGGATTTAGGATTTGATATCATGCTTAACTGTGCACTGCCTAAAGATTTTTAGGTGAATTAGTGTGTAAATGAGCTTGGTAGATTACTTTCCTTCTAGAGAGATTTAGAGATTTATAGATACGGCTAAAATGATTTTAGGAATTTCTGTGGTGATTTGTTTCTTGTATTCATGCTGTAGGATTACTTGTTGTTGCTCCCAGTAGAGCTGAAATGATTTTTAGAGCTTGAATAGCTGGCTTGGCTTGCTGTGATGCCTCCTAAGGAGTTACACAGTAACTAGCTAGCTATTTAGGGCTTGGAAATCTTTTTATGCTTTCCTGTGCTTCCTCTAGTGCACTGGTGTGCTATGCTCAGTTGCATCAATTTCTTGATGCTCTGGCATGTGTGAGATTTAAATAAGAACAGATTTGTGCTTGATTTCTTGGCTTAGCCTGTGATGCAAAGGCTGAGGCACAATTTGATAAGAATAGATACTAGTGTGTGGCTTTTAATCTCTGTGATGAGCTTGCATAGCATCACTATGCAAACTGAGAGAAATCTCTCCTTTCCCCCTCTCCCTCTCATCTAAATGATCTTGATCCTAGTAACCTGCTGTTGGAGAGAAGTTTGGTCTTCTGGAAATTGATGATAACCTGCGTCTTGTGGCTAGCCTGCTCCTCCTCACTGCTTGACCTATTTCCTAATGGCTCTAAAGATTGGGTATGATTTAGTGGTGTTCTTGGTGTTCTGGAGATGCTATGGATGATATGGAAGATGTTTTGATCTTATAGAAACAATAGTGATATTGTAGATGATTTTGGCTGCTGTGTAATACTTGGATACGGTTGTGTTTGCTTATCAAGTTTGCTGGTTCGGCTGGCCTCTCTATTTATAGAGTTTGGGAGTGATTTTGGTGGTGACACCAGGATAACTTGCATGTGTTGAGTAAGCTGCTGGGCTGTGGCCCTGTTCTTATCTTGATGACTTATTTTAACTGTTTTTGGAAGATATTTCATCTCCTTAGTCTTATCCTGGCTCTAGCCGGCTGCTGGAGTTCATTCTGGTTATGAACTAACTCACATCCCTCTGTGGATATTTTCCAGTGGATTATCCTTCCACCTCACTTGATCTTATGTTCCTGCCGACTGTTGCTATGTAATATGGTTATGAATTGTTTGGAATCCCTCTGTTGCCTTAGGGCTGAGGTAAACTTGATGGATTTGGGTTGCTTTGCTGTTGGGCTAAGTTTTGATTGGGCTGAGAAATGATTTGTAACAGTGGGCTCAGGATTTTTGGATTCATTTACCAATCAATGGTAAATGTGATACCATATTTATTTTGAGGGCTTTTAAATTGAATTTGGCATCCAATTGGAGATTGCAAAGCTGCCAGTTGCCTAGATTTGAATTTGAAGTATTGATCATGCTCAACCAGTGCCTTGCTGCCTTTGTATGCTTATTGGAAATTTGATTAAATGATGGTTATAGCCTTTGCCCCATTTGGTTGCCTTCTCAGATTTAGAGCATGATCAGAAGTGATGTTGCCTAGGTTTATTTTCTGTGATCTCCAATTTTGGTTTCTAATTAGCTAACTCAAGATAATTTTGGGCTATGCTTATGCCATCTTCAAAAATAAACAGCCAGCACACAAGTGTTTGGCAACATTTCTATTACTAACCACTCTATTTTTAGTTTATTGCCCTTTTTGTCTAATTTTTGCAGGTTTAAGAGATGATCCTAGAGAAGAATAGAGTGAAGAATTAGTTAGGATTTTTATTTCATCTTTCTGTAATTTATTTCTGTTGTAAAGTTATTGTAATGTGATTTTGAATATTTATTTAATTTTGGTGGAAAAATACCACTTGCAATGACACTTCTTAGAATGAACTATGAGTTGGATTTGTATTATGTATACATTGATATGATATGTATTGTGGAACCTATTTTGAAATATTTGAGGTGGAGTTTAATTTTGCTTAAGGTGTGAATTCATTTTCAATTGATTGAAATGTATTAGGTAAGAATGGGATAAGATGATAACTTGTAATTTTAATTGGATTTTATTTTGGATGTCTTTAAATATCCAAAAATGTATATAAAGAACTTATTTGTTTATTTTTATTTGGAAATTCAATTGCTTTTATGCATACAAAAGAGATCTGTTAACAAGGTAGCTAATCTTGTTACCAAACTACTTCTATATAACACAAAGCCTTTCAATTTCACCCAAGTTTAACTAGAGAAGTTGTTAAGAACAACTTTTGGTTTTCTTTCTTTCTTGTTTGTTTTGACTTGCAGGAGTGAAGAATAAGAAGATAGGAAAGAATAAGATGATTGGAAGACCAAGATATAGATGAAGATCAAGAATGATTGTTGATGTTTGATGAGATGATGTATGAATGAATTTGGAATTTGGTGAAGTGTGGAATATGTGAATTATATGATAATATGATCATATAGATGTTGTATGTTGAAGTGGTTAATTGATTTGAATTATATCTCGTTATATTATTGAATTGTTCTTAAGAGTGTCGAGAATTAGGATAGATCATGTTCAAAACCTCACACCTCGACAATTGACTAATTTGACTAATTAGTCTGTCGAGTGATAACTCCTTTCTTGTTTTTGTGATTTCAATTTAATTTGGTATAAAGGTCATCTCGAAGTTTATTGCACTTGACAGGATGATCTAAACCCTAACTCATCGAGCCGAGCGAAACATCGATCACTTTGTTTCCTTTATTTTAAAAGCGCGAAAATTTCCCGCATTTTCAGATGCATGCTATGCGAATGCACAAATTCTAAATCTACCCTTCTGGTCTTTGAACTATGGGGTATTACATCCTCTCCCCCTTAAACTAAACTTCGTCCCGAAGATTTAACTTCTCTCACGTAGAGATAAGTAGAAAGAAATTCTGCAGATATTGATTCCCTCAATTCCCTTTCTGACGGGGATGCAAATCTTGGTGACTGTTTGTCCAACATATTTCTACTGCATCCTCCATTGATCAATACTATCCATTTGTCGACTTTCATCGATTATTTGATAATTTCCAGCGTTCTTACTACTCCTTCATGTCTCTCGAATCATCCAATTCAAACTCCTTGCATTACCCTACCTTTATAGCCCTCTGTCAAAGATCCTCTTGTACATCCTTATAAGATCTTTAGATATGATCGTTGGTACACTTCCTTATAATCAGAATACTAAAGGTACTTTACTTCTAATGGTAAGCTCATCGCCTAAGCTCCAGTTCCACTGAGTTAACTGTCCTTACTGGTTCTATAGACCATAATTCTTCCTTAGTGGTTTGCTTCTTTCATATGAATTAGACATAGGTAATCCATCCAACCATAAATATTCTATCATACAGGTAGTCCAACGTCACTTATATTCAGGGTGAACAATCCTTTTGATGTCAATCTCCTCGTATCCTGGTATTGACACGGTATACTTTCTCATCCTTGAATTTTATTTTCTTTCATTCCATCTCATGTAGACCCTCTAGTCATAGCTCCTATGACCACTGGATTCCTTGCGATTTTCAACCTCCAAATCTCATATGCCTCTCTTACTTCAGAATCTAGTAAAGATTTCTGACAATGCTCATTCTTTCAAAGAACTTCTAGAGCATTGATAGTTAGTTCAACACTATCTCAGTCCAAGTATTCCTTCCAAACTCCGTGTTTCTAAACCCAAGTACCATCCAATACACTTGTTCACTCTCCCCCTTGGAATTTCCTAAGACTTCTTTTATTATGACCGTCTATCAATCGAACTTCATTCAATCAACTTCATTCAGTCGAGCTTTGTAACTCACCTTTCTGCTTAAACTTCCACTATCTATACCTCATGGTCTCAGGAAGAACACAGGGTATATCCCACATATTGTGGATCCCCAGTATCGTCCTCTGGTAAAGAGATACTATTATCAGGTTTCCAGCAGTTTCCAAAAGAATACATGGTATGTCTACCATCTCAATGGTTGGCTCTAAGATGTCCATCCTCTTGATAATACAACTTTCTCCATAGTTACTCCTGATATAGACTATGACTTTGGTACTTTGGCATCATATGTGTGAACTACCTTCTTCCAAATCGGTCCACCTTTTTGACTTGTCGTCAATCCACGACAAAATAGACTCTTCTCCCATGGTCCTGATGTTCTCTTCAACGTTAAATTTGTAAATTCATTTCTCGACATGATTGATATGTCCTTTCTGGAACTTCAACGTGCTTCCATCCAAATACTTCACTTCCCTCATCTCATGCTTTATCCTCATTTGTTGGATGTCCTTCTCATCAACTCTTTCTTGTAAACTATCTCTGTATCCAACACCAAGTTATCTTCTTGTAATTGCCCAATCTCTGATTATGAACTCTTGTTTGGCGGTTGATTCCCACGCTTCCGTTTCTAGTATTGCCTCAGAATAGAGGATCAACTCCCCGTTTATTCTATAAGAACTGAAAATATCCATGTTCTTCTAGGGTTTATACTCCTTTCTCTTCCACCTTGTGATATTCTTAGATACATAAGTGTTGCTAATCTTCTTCCTGATCTCAATCCAAGTAGTACCAATACTTCCTTAATGCTCCAAATATAACCTCTTCCACCAAGTTATGACAAATCCATATGTATTATGCATATTTCCTTCTTCATCCATGAATTTGAACCTCCATGAAAAGACTTTATGACTTGACATGCAAAGACTTTATAACCTTCCTTCTTGGTTATGTCCCCTAATATTGTTTTCCTTGCATCATCTTTGGTAATCCCTTGTCCAGCTACTTGTAACACTTTTGGTCAAACTTACTTCATTTTATCCATCCTTCCTTATACTAGTAGAATATGTCTCTAAATCCTAATATGACGTGGAAAATGGTCCATATCCATAAGTGGCTTCATTGACTTCTGTCTTCTTTTCACTTCCTTCTCTTGGTGAGCTTCCATTGCTGCCTCAAATTTCTGATCACTCAGAACGCTCTCATACTAACCCAAGTACCCTCTAGACCAGTAACATCAAGAAAGAACAAAATGTTGCAACATGCATTTGCATATCAAGTTCAAACTTCATGCCCAGATCTAGTCAATCAAAAATTCAATAAGATCCAATAAATCCCAAATACAATTATATATCACTCATGCAACATAAGCCCGTAAAATAAGTAGTACTTTGAGTAAAAACATCTCAAGTACCTAGGCTTAGATGCTATTCAATACAAGTTAGGTATATATTACCTTATAGACCTATTCTATATAACAACTCTTACCTCACTGTCTTATGGGACAGGTTTATCCTTCGCTCAAAGTATTTACCACAATTGACCATTCGTAATTGAGTAACTCTGACCTAGTGTATAAGAATATCTATCTCCATCTTAGTTCAAAAAGAACTAGGTCTTCTTGGCATTGAACTTCGTCTCTGTGCCTTGGCGTACTTCCATACTTTTTCATCTCAGCAAGTGTAGCCTTATGTGACCTCTCAATCACTCGTGTGGGTACTACTGGTATACATGAATACCATAATACTTCACTTTAGGACAAATGCACTACTCCATAACCTCTGTGAATTGGTACCTCTAATTGTCCGACAAACCTCTTCGATCATACCTTCCAATGGAATTGGCATACTTACCATAACTTTCATGGCTTCGTATATCCAACTCACCATTATCATCCTCGTTTCTTCTCTTCTTCTTCCATCATCACCTCATGAAAGGGATCTACTTCATAGGTTGTTGTTATCAATGATACCACATAGATATCACCGACTTGGGGTATAACACTCTTTGGTATAGCTATTGTATAGGGCAATCTCTCAAATGGTATACCAGTTTTAAAAAGATAGATAAGTACTATACCTATAGAAGAATAGGCAAGAATACTCTATATAATTATGATGTTATTATTCACAAGTGAATAACCACCATAAGTTATAGAAAGATATAGTTTAGATAAAATAACTTCCTATAGTCTTTACAAACCTACAAGTCTCCTAAAAGGGTTTTAAACCTAAGATCGCTTTTTCTCTGATACCATCTGCGGTGACCCAGCACACCACTGCATGTTGTAGTGCGCCAGTCGTTGACATAACACTCACAGAAGGACTTATCCGTGAATATTACATCCCTCAGAGTAGTACAATAGAAACATAGCAGGTCCAAGGTAGCACTATAGGATTACAACAATATTCAATACAAAATCTTGAGAACCTCCTTTATATCAAAGCAAGTCTCATACAAATGAAATCCAGAAAATATCCAATTTGTTTCACTAAGTTGGAGATTAGCTCTAGCTTTATTCCTAATCCACTACTACTATTGTCATAGCCCTAATCAATTCCATCTAGAACATCTTTATCCAGGGTTGTACTCCTCCTTCCAATAGATGTTGTCTCCTCCATCGGCAGTGTGGTCTTTATGTATACCATTGACACTGCTGTCATTGCCCCTCCATTGCCAGGGTTGCCGTCATTCTTTCGTTGGTGAAGTAGCGGTCAACTCCTTCAAGCTCCACCAGGTCGACTTGATTCCTTCTGGAAGACCTCCTCAACATCGTGATGGATAACTGACATCTCTTCCGATGGCTCCAAAAGTCTAAGCGGGGGTCAAATAAGAAGGGGTGAGTAATAGCGTTACTCAGCAAGTTCAGAATATATGGAGATAAGGCGTTTCATGCACTAGCTACTGCCAAAACCTCAGGTCTTTGGCATAGATGCAAGTTTTTGCAAACATTTCTTCAAAGGATAGATTTTATTCTGAAAACTATGTCCCAGCCTCCACCGGTCTTGTGAATCCAAATGGGACTCCATTCCGGCCTCGATCTCGTAGTTCCATTCCGGGAACACGGTTGTGATATCACAAATTTGTTGTTTGACTCTGCAGAGTTGCATCACTTTACCCAACAGTTGCCTGGCCTTATATATGCTCCCTTTACACTCCATGAGTGTTATAGCCAAGACTCAGGACATCCAGCCATGTGGAGCTTCTCCCAAATCAACACACATCCGCCCATTTATGATGCGGTAGGGGAATCATGTTCCAAGCATACCCATCACCCCGCCCGAGCTTCCCCACCAATTACCCCGTCGAGCAGGAAGAGCACGCGCTTCCACGCTGTTGGCCGCCGCAACGACCCAACCCGGTGTAGGCCTGCCGAGGATATGCGGATGAGAAAAGAAGCCTCTGACTGACCCCGCCCATACAAAGTCCGTTGGTTGATGCTTTTACTACGGCGAAAGGATCACTGGAACAGGGGTTATTAGTTCCTAAGGATATATACCTTCCCATACGATGGAACACCGTACCTATTCATCTTACCATTGTTCCACCGCCAACCAATAGTATATACCACATCATTCGAAAATACTTTTTCTTTTTTATGCAAGTGAAAGGAACGTATAAGTAACTTTGCAAGTACTTTGATAAAAATACATCAACCGGTATGCAAGAATAAACTTGCCTATGATAAAGGTGGCAATTTATGTCCTTCGGCGCTCTAGGGTTTGCGGTAAAACCCCGAGATCTGAAAATAGCAATGTAATCCTGGTAAGGACTACTGGAAACACTGTCAAGATGCTATTATGCGTAGATATGGGATGCATCGTAAAATCCCCAAAAATACCTAAGCTTGTAAGTATAGACTTTGTTTTATTTGATACTTTGATAACTGAAGTGATTTTAGGGGTTAAGGATTTGTTAGTGTTTATAATTTGTGGGTTGGTTAAATTACTTTGAATTATGATGATATCTAGAATTAAGTGTTTACCACTTTTATTGATGTAAAGAATTTATTTTATTCAAGTAAATAATTTTCTCTTTGCTAGAAAACAAGATTTGCAATTTTAAGTTATCAATTTTAATGCCTTTAAGAAAACATTTCATTAACATCAAGAAGTAATTATTTATTCAAATTTTATTTACTTGATTAACTTTCAAATATTATCAACACAAGAGTGAATGAATTTTAGATGAATTCTTCTTCGTGTGTTTTACCTAGGATGAGTTACAGGACAGCCATTTATAGAATGTAATAAAGTTCAAAATATATTTACTTTGAGCTTATTATTCAAATTATTTTTCTTTTAGCAAGATAATTGTTTTTGAAAATAGTTCAATTCATTTCCACTTACGGATCCTTGAATTATTCACATAAGAAAATAATTTCAAAACTTAATTTTGGAATTAATTCAAATTATATCCACTTAAGGATCTTTGAATTTTTCACTCAAGAAAACCTTTTCAATAAATGAAATAAAAATCATTTTTGAAATCCTTATAAAATTTTGAATTGAAAATATATTTTTAACTTATTTTTAGCTGATTTTTGTTCCTTTGGTTTGAGAATTAGAATTTATTTTAATTTGGATAATTTTATTTGGTGAATTACCAAAATGCCCCTGGGCCTAATGGGTTGGACCCAACCCATTAACCTTGGGGTCAAGGTCTGGCTTGGTCGGTCAACGACCGACCCACTCCCTTCTCTCTTTCTTCTCTCTCGCACGCCCGCGCGCCTCCTCTCGGTCCCCCTTTTGGCGATGCCGCCGTCACCCACGGCTCCGGCCACTGCCGGCCGGCTCCGGCGCCGCTGCTCCCCGGCTCGTCTCCGCCCAGTTATTCTCCGCCGTTTCCCCGCCGTCGTGGTGCCGATTCGTCACCAAGCGCCTCCAATTGAGCTCACTCGCGGAACCCTAACCCTAGCCAAAGTGGCTTGGGTCGCCGGCGCGATACCGCGCTGCCGCGCCTCCTGCTTCTTCTCCTCGAGCCACAGCTCGACTCCGGCTCAACCTCTCCTTCACCTCGACGTCGGTCGGGACGGCTCCTCAACGGATGCAACCCCGATGTCGCCTCCTTGTCGCCTGCTCTACGATCTAGTCGAGCCTCGGCTCGACCACGCCTCCATGGACCCTCTCTTCACTCTCTGCTCACTGGTGGTGTTGGTGGTGATGCGCTTCTCCCCTGGTCCTCCTCCATGACCACACGGGCACTGCCCCGTCGTCATGTCGTTACGACCTTGGGCGCACGGTATGATTCTTCTTCCTCCTCCTTTCTGCTCTCAACTCCCTCCTAGATCTCTCTCTGGTATAGCCTAGCTGATATGCTACGCATGCTCTCCTCACCAGCACTTAGCAAAATTCATGCTTATGCACTGGACATGCTCTGTTGATGATGATTTAGTTGTTTTGGATGCTTTAGTGCTTTGTTAATTAGTGCATTGTGAAGAATATATTTAGGAGAATGATTTTAGATAGTAGAGATAAAGATTTGATGAAAAGAATTAGGATTTAGGATTTGATATCATGCTTAACTGTGTACTGCCTAAAGATTTTTAGGTGAATTAGTGTGTAAATGAGCTTGGTAGATTACTTTCCTTCTAGAGAGCTTTAGAGATTTATAGATAGGGCTAAAATGATTTTAGGAATTTCTGTGGTGATTTGTTTCTTGTATTCATGTTGTAGGATTACTTGTTGTTGCTCCCAGTAGAGCTGAAATGATTTTTAGAGCTTGAATAGCTGGCTTGGCCTGCTGTGATGCCTCCCAAGGAGTTACACAGTAACTAGCTAGCTATTTAGGGCTTGGAAATCTTTTTATGCTTTCCTGTGCTTCCTCTAGTGCACTAGTGTGCTATGCTCAGTTGCATCAATTTCTTGATGCTCTGGCATGTGTGAGATTTAAATAAGAACAGATTTGTGCTTGATTTCTTGGCTTAGCCTGTGATGCAAAGGCTGAGGCACAATTTGATAAGAATAGATACTAGTGTGTGGCTTTTAATCTCTGTGATGAGCTTGCATAGCATCACTATGAAAACTGAGAGAAATCTCTCCTTTCCCCCTCTCCCTCTCATCTAAATGATCTTGATCCTAGTAACCTGCTGTTGGAGAGAAGTTTGGTCTTCTGGAAATTGATGATAACCTGTGTCTTGTGGCTAGCCTGCTCCTCCTAACTGCTTGACCTATTTCCTAATGGCTCTAAAGATTGGGTATGATTTAGTGGTGTTCTTGGTGTTTTGGAGATGCTATGGCTGATATGGAAGATGTTTTGATCTTATAGAAACAATAGTGATATTGTAGATGATTTTGGCTGTTGTGTAATACTTGGATATGGTTGTGTTTGCTTATCAAGTTTGTTGGTTCGGCTGGCCTCTCTATTTATAGAGTTTGGGAGTGATTCTGGTGGTGACACCAGGATAACTTACATGTGTTGAGTCAGCTGCTGGGCTGTGGCCCTGTTCTTATCTTGATGACTTATTTTAACTGTTTTTGGAAGATATTTCATCTCCTTAGTCTTATCCTGGCTCTAGCCGGCTGCTGGAGTTCATTCTGGTTATGAACTAACTCACATCCCTCTGTGGATATTTTCCAGTGGACTATCCTTCCACCTCACTTGATCTTATCAAGTTCCTGCCGACTGTTGCTATGTAATATGGTTATGAATTGTTTGGAATCCCTCTGTTGGCTTAGGGCTGAGGTAAACTTGATGGATTTGGGTTGCTTTGCTATTGGGCTAAGTTTTGATTGGGCTGAGAAATGATTTGTAACAGTGGGCTCAGGATTTTTGGATTCATTTACCAATCAATGGTAAATGTGATACCATATTTTTTTTGAGGGCTTTTAAATTGAATTTGGCATCTAATTGGAGATTGCAAAGCTGCCAGTTGCCTAGATTTGAATTTGAAGTATTGATCATGCTCAACCAATGCCTTGCTGCCTTTGTATGCTTATTGGAAATTTGATTAAATGCTGGTTATAGCCTTTGCCCCATTTGGTTGCCTTCTCAGATTTAGAGCATGATCAGAAGTGATGTTGCCTAGGTTTATTTTCTGTGATCTCCAATTTTGGTTTCTAATTAGCTAACTCAAGATAATTTTGAGCTATGCTTATGCCATCTTCAAAAATAAACAGCCAGCACACAAGTGTTTGGCAACATTTCTATTACTAACCACTCTATTTTTAGTTCATTGCCCTTTTTGTCTAATTTTTGCAGGTTTAAGAGATGATCCTAGAGAAGAATAGAGTGAAGAATTAGTTAGGATTTTTATTTCATCTTTCTGTAATTTATTTCTGTTGTAAAGTTATTGTAATGTGATTTTGAATATTTATTTAATTTTGGTGGAAAAATACCACTTGCAATGACACTTATTAGAATGAACGGGTCTTTAGGGGCTCCGTTAGAGGCTCCCGATGGAGATGCTCTAAGAGCCGGATGATAACCCACAAGTGTAGGGTATCAGTTGTAGCATTTTTGATAAGTAAGAGTGTCAAACCCAACGAGAAGATAAAGGTAGGATAAATATTCTCTCAAGTTCTATCAACCATTGACACAATTCTATGCACACCGAACGTTTGCTCTATCTAGGAAATAAAACTATTGGAACAAAACGGGTATGAAGGGATGGTTTTGAAAGGTATTAAATAACAAGAAAATCTAAGTTAGTTGCCGCAGCAGTAAAGTACACTGAAGGACCATAAAATAACAGAACCATGAGTGTGGAAAAGTGGTGGAAAACGCGGCGGAATTGTCCTTAATTAATTAGTGAAGCTACTTGGTTCATCGTCTTCGATGCAGTTTTCTATGTGAGAGAGGCAAAGCATACACGTTCTCAACTACTTGTGATTATATGTACTATATGATTGGAACATTAGCAAGCATCCGCAACTACTAACATTCGTTAAGGTAAAAACCCAGCCATAGCATTAAGATCATTAAGTCCTCTTTATCCCATACAATGTCAAAAACCGGGATGGGTCTCAGGTTTCTGTCACTTCGACGGCCCTACCCTCCGGCCTCCTTCACATACTTCAAACCATATGATGTGATCCATGCACGCACAAGTAAATAATGGGCACCATAAGACTGTACCATATCGACATACAACTCGAATCAACCAAAGATATTGAATAATTCAACCATACGACAAAAGGAACTACACAGACATGGCATAAATCATATGATAATACTTTATAGCATCAAGCACCATATTTAAATAGAGGGGTACAATGGTGTGTGGGAGGATGAACCACTGTATACAAGGAGGAATTGGCGATGGAGATGGCGGTGAAGGCGGCGGCCATGGAGGAAGAGGCAAACGGGGCGGCGGCGGCAGCCGGCGGTGTGCCGCATGGGGCTCCTCCTGCGCCGGACGGCCACAAGGGGGAACATCGCCCCTAACCCCCTTCCTCCATGACTTCTTGGGGTAGTAGATGAGCACTCCCCTTGGAGATGAGAGCCAAGTGGGAGGAAAATTCGTGACAATGGGTGGCGGCCCCAAAATTAGGGTTTCCTCTCTTTATATAGGTGTAGAAAATGTCTCCCGGCCTTCCGATCGATAGCTCTTTGATGGTGTTGGTAGAGTTGGATGGTGCCCCAAGTGAAGGCGTGGATGTAGCAAGTAGCAGTTTCCCTCAGTGAAGACCTTAGGTTTAATCGAACCAGTAGGACTTTGAAATCAACAACGAGGTGAATGTCAACGATCTCTGGCGCTTAGTCATCGACGAACGTGGACTTGCACACACTCAAACAATTACTTTGCCCCCAACGGCAGGAAGGTTGTCAATCTTCCTGGTCTGTTGAAAACAAAGTGGTTAAACGTATAGTGTAGTGAAATGATTTATGAAAACGGACCAGCGAGGAAGTGATTATGGAAAGCAAGTAAATGAGGTTGTAAACAATGTAACATGATGGACTGGGGACCATGGGCTCACTAGTGGTGTCTCTCCACTAAATAAAACAATCATATGAAGGGTAAACAAATTACAGTTGGGCAATTGACAGAATTATGACACAAACTTAATCTAGCTATATCAAAGTGTTCACGGTAATATTCATGTAGGAATCACAACAAGAAACAAAGACCATCATCCAACTGCATCTTTGTCTAAAAAGTCCACCTAGGGATCACTATCCAGCCCGTCACCCATCGGTATTAAGTCGCAAGCGACAGACAATTGCATTAAGTAAAGTGTATGAAGTAAGCAACATTTATAATCACGTAGAGATAAACACCGATGTTTTACCCTTAGTCGCAACTGCATAGCCTCGTCCTTAGACGTTTCTGTCACTCGTGCCCAGGCACAAGAGGGGGCATGAACCAACTATCTAACATAAATACTCTCTCTTGAAGACATAAGCAATCACTTGGCCAAAGCAACTACACACATCGGAGAGCATGCAAGAACATAAACTAATAACTAAGAACCATGCACAATCTGATCATAACTTCATAATCCATTGGATCCCAACAAACACATCATAAAGCATTACAAATAGTCGATCTTGATCATGTAGGGCAGCTCACAAAATCATAAACATGAAGCACAAGGGAGAGAGACAACCATCTAACTACTGCCATGGACCCGTAGTCCAAGATGGAACTACTCACACTTCATCCCGGCGGAAGGCATGGCGATGTAGAGCCCTCCGGGATCGATCTCCCCTCCGGCAGCGTGCCGGGAGCAGCTTCAGAATCTCCCCGAATTAGGTTTCGAGGAGGCGGCAGCGTCGGGTCGTGTGTCTGGAAAATAATCGTCGCCCCTAGCGTTTTAGGGTTTTTGGGATTTTATAGGCGTCGAGGGGGGCACCGGGGCGGGTCCCACCCACGGGTGTAGGTGGGGCCGTGGCCAGCAGCCGCCCCTGGCCCCTGGGTGGCCCCCAGGTCGCTGATACGTGTCAAACGTATCTATAATTTTTGATTGATCCATGCTAGTTTTGTGATATTGTCACATGTTTCTATTATCATATTACATCATTTTTATGCATTTTGTCGGACTAACCTATTGACAAGATGCCTAGTGCCAGTTTCCTGTTTTTGCTGTTTTTTATATTCAGAAAATTTACTTCTGGAAATATTCTCGGAATTGGATGAAAATTTAAGGGGAATTTTTATTCGACAGAAGGCATCTGGAGACCAAAGGGCGGCCTGGGGGGCCACCCACAGGCCAAGGGCGGCCCCCTGCCGCGGCCCTAGGGCAGCCCGCGGGTGGGACCCACCCCTGCCCTGTGGGCACCCCCTCGGCCCCCTCCGACGCCTATAAAATCACATTAACCCTCAAAACGTCGAGGCGGCCATTATTTTCCAGAGAAGTCACCCCGACGTGCCGTCACCGTAAACCCTAGTTCGGGTGATTCTGAAACTGATCCCGACACCCTGCCGGAGGGGAGATCGATCCCGGAGGGCTCTTCATTGCCAAGCCTTCCTCTGGGATGATTTGTGAGTAGTCCCACCTTGGACCACGGGCCCATGGCAGTAGCTAGATGGTAGTCTCTCTCTCTTGTGCTTCATGTCCTATGATCTTGTGAGCTGCCTAATATGATCAAGATCGACTATTGGAATGCTATGTGATGTGTTTGCTGGGATCCGATGGATTATGAAGTTATGATCAGATTGTGCATGATTCTTATATGTTGATTTATGTTCTTGCATGCTCTTCGATGTGCGTAGTTACTTTGGCCAAGTGATTGTGTGTATCTCCAAGAGGGAGTATTTATGCTAGATAGTGGGTTCATGCCCCCTTTTGTTCCTGGGCACGAGTGACAGAAACGTCTAAGGGCGAGGGTGTGCTGTTGCTACTAAGGGTAAAACAACGGTGTTAATGTCTTTTTTGACATTAGTATTGCTTACTTCATGCGCTCTACTTAATGCAATTGTCTGTTGTTTGCAACTTAATACCGTTGGGTGACAGGTTGGATAGCGATCCCACGATGGACTTTTTAGACAAGGATGCAGTTGGACTCAACGGTCTTTGTTCATTGTCGTGATGCCTACATAAATATTATCATGTTATCTTTGTCATAGCTAGATTAAGTTTGTGTTATAATCTTGTAAATTGCCCAGCTGTAATTTGTTTACCCATCATATGAGTGTTTTATTTACTTGAGAGACTCCACTAGTGAACCCATGGCCCCCAGTCCATCTTTTTACATTGATTGCAACCTTTATTCATCACTTTTCATCATCATTACTCCACTGGTCCATTTTCATATTTTCATTTATTTCACTATACAATTAATCGCTTTGTTTTCTGCAAGACCGGAAAGATTGACAACCTTTCCGCCATTGGGGGCAAAGTATTTTGGTTGAGTGTGTGCAGGTCCACGTCTATTGAAGATTAAGCGCCAGAGATCTTCAACATTCACTTTGTTGTTGATTTCAAAGTCCTACTGGTTCGATAAACCTTGGTTCGTTAACGAGGGAAAACTGCTACTTGCTACATCCACGCCTTCGCTTGGGGCACCACCCAGCGCATCATTCACCGATTAGCAAGCTCTTTTCTGGCGCCGTTGCCGGGGACTTTGGAGCTACAGCAAGGGGAGTCTCATACTCTCAATCACTTACTCTGTTTTTGTCTTGCTTGCTTTATTTCTCGTCTAGCTTATTTTTCTTGTTGCAAAATTTTAAAACCCAAAAAAATTAGTGTAGTCTTTATTCCTGTCTTGTTATTTTATCTTATCATTATGTCTAGTTTTTTTCCTCCTGTTGAGACACCCGAGTCTGAAGTCCTCTCCTTCAAACAAAGAGGTGGGGAGAGTTTGAAAGATGTTTGCTATATGATTAATAACGCTCGTCATAGATCCACCAAAAAGCCTTTGGCCACTGTTCTCCTTAGAAATTTTTATGTTGGCATTACAAGTTGGTATAGGTATATCCTAGACACTATCATAGGTGGAAACTTCCTAGGGATTAATGCTTTGGAAGCTTTTAATGTTATAGAGAGTCTTGTGGGTATTCCACCAACTAATGATGGTAAAATTGAAATCATTTTGGAACATGTCATGCAAAGGTTAGAAGTCATAGAAGATAACGTACCAAGTGTGGACATGATAAGGGAAATAGATAAGGGAATTCTTGATGGTATTAACAAGCTTGATGGGTGTCTAAAATATATTGCTAAAAGTATTAAGTCCCTTGAACCTACAAAAGCTAGTGATCAAACTATAAGAATTGATAAATTGGAGGAAGTAATTGATACCTTGGGAACCACCTTTCTTCACTCAATCCTAAAAAGAAAGCGGCTTCGGCTTCTAAAGTCCCTAAATTCATATTTGTGCCAAGGAATACTACTAAAGTTAATACATCATTTGCAGGAAAAGAGGAATTGAGGATGGTAAAGGAAGCTCCAATTTTCAAGGATTCAAGGGGAGGAGCCCCAGTGGGTAAAACTACTTCTACCCCGCCAATTGTTGCTACTAATAGTATTTCTGGAGGTCCTTTTCCAAGTTCCACAATTCATGAACTTGGTAAGAATGATGATGCCCTCGATTTCGAAAAAACTTGATATTTGGCATTGCGCCTAGCTAAAAGGTGTTAAAGAAAAGCACTTGTTAGGAGGCAACCCATCTTTTACTTTCAGTTTGTTTTTGTTTTTCTTGAGTCATGAAGTTGTCGCCTCTGTAGAAATTTCATTGTATCTTTTTCTTTTGGTTTTTTAGCCAAGTTTAGCCTCTAATGTATTGAAAGTGCGAGGTATTGTTTTGCTGTCCAGAAACAGATTTCTGTCCTTCACTGTTCGAAATTCCAGAAAATCTCTGAATTTTATATTTTTCTGATATTTTTAGACAGTAAGACTGATACTTTTATCTATCTTTCGTTACTTTTGAGTTTTATGATTTGAGCTACAGAATTGTCTCAAAAATTCAATCTTTACAGACTGTTCAGTTTTTGATAGATTTTGCTTTTATTTTGTATTCGTCTTTTTACTATCGTCAAATGTGATACTCTTGGGGAGGAGTGCCACATTAAGGCTTAGTGAACAGTAGCTAATGTCCAATAAAGTTGTTTGCAATTTTTCTTGAGTTGAACACACATGCATTTTAATTTATAAGCACTAACCCTCTAATCAGTTTATAAGAAGTTTTGTGTGAAGGGAGTTTTTAAGTTCCAAAGGAGAGGATAATGAAGAAATTGAAGATGGATCAGAGCTCAAGCTTGGGGATGCCCCCATGATACCCCCTCTGAATATCAAGAACCATCAAGCGTCAAATCTTGGGGATGCCCAAGGCATCCCCTCTTCTTCATCGACTATCATGAGGTCGTCTTCTTTGAACTAAGTTTTTATCACTATACATATTATGTTCTATGCTTGGAGTGTATTTTTAATTTCAGTTTTGTTTGTTTGTTTGCTGGTCATTTCCTTATTGGACCCTATCTTTATTTGTGTGGGAGAGAGACACGCTCCGCTTTTTCATTTGAATACTCCTTTGCTTCGCTTATATCTTGTTGGGTATTCTTAGCTACTGTTTGTTTACTAGTAAGCTCTCTCTTTTATATTTTATCTTGTTTAGGGATGCTAGTAGTTGATATTAAACTATCTTGTTCTTCACTTATATTTTTTGAAGAGTTGTTATTGATAAATTGCTTGAATTGTCAAAGTGACAAAATGCTATTCATGTGATATTGGAATGAAATGAAAGCCTGCATAGTCTTGTAGATCATTGAGTGGATACTTGATACTTCTCATTTGTTTTGAGATATTAAGATGAATGCTTAAACTTACTGGTTATTTGAGTGAAATTGATTAGTAAAGAAATATGGTTAAAAGCTTGAAACTGTGTGGTGTTTCGTAGTTGTTAATTCATAAAGCTAATCTTTCCATCAAAAGAATTGTTTGGTCAACAAGGGAGACGGTGTGAAGCTTTTATGGTTATGATTAACTAATGTCTTATGTTACTCTGTTACCGGTTAATGTTAGATGTTTGCTTCAAATACCCCTTTTGCTAAGCCCAAAAATTCGTACTGAGTGTAGAGTTCACTCGTGCATCCAAATCCCAAAGCCAAACTATCTTGCCAGCTGAGTCCACCATACCTACCTATGCATAGTATTTCTTGCCATTCCAAGTAAATTTGTCATGTGCTATCTTTAAAATATTTAAAATACTCCTTTTTGTGCCTCTGTTTTTAAGCTCATGTGGGAGCAGTAGAGAGCTAGATATAACTTGTGACAAGCAAGGTCATCTCCCTCCTTTCACCCGGTGTCGATGGTTTACGTCTTCACTTGAATCAACCCGGGAGCAGCTTAAGCAAAATATAAATATAACTCACCATTCTCTTCCGCGCAATGAAAATCTGAGAAATCAACTCAAAACATTGGACAATGGTGAAACCAAGGAGAAAGAGGAATGTACTCGTTCCTCTAAAAACCAGCTGCTCTTACAAGTCTAAAAGCCTTGCTTGTTATGGGGGACTAGATAGCTTCTCTGTTGTGAAATCGTTGACGAAAGCATGCATATCTCAAAATTGTTTTACTTATGTTTTCTAAAAATAAAAAGCTCTAGCACATGACTAATCCCTGCTTCCCTGTGCGAAGGGCCTTTCTTTTACTTTTAATATTGAGTCAGTTTTCCTTTTCCTTCTATCTCCATCAAAGCAAACATCTAGCCTTGACCTTGTGTATCATTGATCATATTGCATCGTCAGATTAAACATGAATCTTTATATTGACTTTACCGTTGGAAGTTGAATCTTTTTGCTAAAACTTACATCTTCTTTGTTTTGATTCTCAAACACTTTTGTCATGGAACTATTATCTTTGAGAAGTAATCAAATATGTGGATCACATTGCTTTCATGTCTTTAACGTACTATTTATGAAAGGTCTTGCTTGAATGATTCAACTTGGTTATTCATTGCTTTCTTGCTATCAACTATAGACAATTGTTTTGTATCTTACTATCTTGATCATGATTGTGTTGGTTGCATGTCTCATCAAACAATATTTTGTTATCACTTACCTACTCGAGGACGAGTAGGAGTTAACCTTGGGGATGCTGATACGTGTCAAACGTATCTATAATTTTTGATTGATCCATGCTAGTTTTGTGATATTGTCACATGTTTCTATTATCATATTACATCATTTTTATGCATTTTGTCGGACTAACCTATTGACAAGATGCCTAGTGCCAGTTTCCTCTTTTTGCTGTTTTTGTATTTCAGAAAATTTACTTCTAGAAATATTCTCGGAATTGGACGAAAATTTACGGAGAATTTTTATTCGGCGGAAGGCAACTGGAGACCAAAGGGTGACCTGGGGGCCACCCACAGGCCAGGGGCGGCCCCCTGTCGTGGCCCTAGGGCAACCCACGGGTGGGACCCGCCCCTGCCCTGTGGGCACCCCCTCGGCCCCCTCCGACGCCTATAAAATCACATTAACCCTAAAAACGTCGAGGCGGCCAATATTTTCCAGAGAAGTCACCCCGACGCGCCGTCACCGTAAACCCTAGTTCGGGGTGATTCTGAAGCTGATCCCGGCACCCTGCCGGAGGGGAGATCGATCCCGGAGGGCTCTTCATCGCCATGCCTTCCTCCGGGATGATTTGTGAGTAGTCCAACCTTGGACCACGGGTCCATGGCAGTAGCTAGATGGTAGTCTCTCTCTCTTGTGCTTCATGTCTTATGATCTTGTGAGCTGCCTAACATGATCAAGATCGACTATTGTAATGCTATGTGATGTGTTTGCTGGGATCCGATGGATTATGAAGTTATGATCAGATTGTGCATGATTCTTATATGTTGATTTATGTTCTTGCATGCTCTCCGATGTGCGTAGTTACTTTGGCCAAGTGATTGCGTGTATCTCCAAGAGGAGTATTTATGCTAGATAGTGGGTTCATGCCCCCTTTTGTTCCTGGGCACGAGTGACAGAAACGTCTAAGGGCGAGGGTGTGTTGTTGCTGCTAAGGGTAAAACAGTGGTGTTAATGTCTCTTTTGATATTAGTATTGCTTACTTCATGCGCTTTACTTAATGCAATTGTCTGTTGTTTGCAACTTAATACCGTTGGATGACAGGCTGGATAGCGATCCCACGGTGGACTTTTTAGACAAGGATGCAGTTGGACTCAACGGTTTTTGTTCATTGTCGTGATGCCTACATAAATATTATCATGTTCTCTTTGTCATAGCTAGATAAAGTTTGTGTTATAATCTTGTCCATTGCCCAGCCGTAATTTGTTTACCCATCATATGAGTGTTTTATTTACTTGAGAGACTCCACTAGTGGACCCATGGCCCCCGGTCCATATTTTTACATTTATTGCAACCTTTATTCATCACTTTTCATCATCATTACTCCACTGGTCCATTTTTATATTTTCATCTATTTCACTATACAATTAACCGCTTTGTCTTCTGCGAGACCAGAAAGATTGACAACCTTTCCGCCGTTGGGGGCAAAGTATTTTGGTTGAGTGTGTGCAGGTCCATGTCTATTGAAGATTAAGCGCCAAAGATCTTCAACATTCACTTTGTTTTTTATTTCAAAGTCCTACTGGTTCGATAAACCTCGGTTCGTTAATGAGGGAAAACTACTACTTGGTACATCCACGCCTTCGCTTGGGGCACCACCCAACGCATCATTCACCGATTAGCAGTCGCCCTTTGTTCTCTGGCTTCCTTTTGTCGCATAAAAAATCCTAGTAAATTATTGTCAAATTCCGAGAATATTTCCAGAAGTAACTTTTCTGAAATAGAAAACAGCAAAAACAGGGAACTAGCACTAGGCATCTTGTTAATAGGTTAGTCCGACAAAAAGGCTAAAAATGATGTGATAAGATAGTGAAAACATATAACAATGACATATAACTAGCATGGAACAATCAAAAAAAATACGTTTGACACGTATCAGCATTTCCAAGCTTAACTCCTACTAGTCCTCGAGTGGGTAAGTGATAACAAAATAATTTTTGATGAGACATACTACTAGCATAAACTTGATCAAATAGTACACTACCACAGAATGGGTTATAGGGAGGTTGGCACTCTGTGGCGCACCGTTAATTCGTGCGCCACAGAAATATGTTTCTGTGGCGCACCGTGCTTGGTGCGCCACAGAAAGTCACATTTCTGTGGCGCACCTGGCCACATGCGCCACAGAAATGTGACTTTCTGTGGCGCACCAAACACGATGCGCCACAGAAAGCCAGATTTCTGTGGCGCATGCCCACCCATGCGCCACAGAATTTTTGTGGGTCCCACGTGCAATCATTGTGCTAGGGTCCATCTGGGGACATTCTGTGGCGCACCGTGGCTGGTGCGCCACAGAAAAGTGACATTCTGTGGCGCACCGTGGCTGGTGCGCCACAGAAAGCTGACTTTCTGTGGCGCACCAAACTTGGTGCGCCACAGATGTTTTTTTCCCAAATCCCACCCCCCCCCCCCCCCCGTGGATCGCCTTTTCAGTTTTGCACCTAGTGAAATAAAATGATAAAAAATTCAAAAAATAAAATCCTTTGACATGTAGTTAGGTTTGAGTGTCTAGTAGGTATAGAAATTTTGAAATATGAATTTTGACCTTTTTTGCAAAAACCCGTTAAAAAATGTAAAACGGGCATAACTTTTGCATACGACGTCGAAAAAATGCGTATAATACCTTAAAAAAAACTAGAGAAAATTTCGGATTCGATGGCACCCGGGTTTACCCGGTCAGCAATTCACAGAATCCTCAAATTCCAAACCAAAAAAAGTTATGGCCAACAGAAGAATTTTCCCAGCAAAATAAAAAAATCAAAAAAAGGGAAAACAATTCTGTGGCGCACCAATGCCAAGGATGCGCCACAGAATTATTGGGCGGGATTCGAAATTTGAATCCCGCCCAATAATTCTGTGGCGCATCCTTGGCATTGGTGCGCCACAGAATTTCAAACAGACGATTTTTTTCTACAAAATCAAAAAAATTCAAAAATTCAAAAAAAAATAAAAAAGAAAAAAATTCGAAAATTCCAAAAAAAATTATAACAAAGAAGATTGTTGAAAATTTTGGATTTTTTAAAGTTTTTTTTTAAAATAAGTTTTTTGAAAATTTTGGATTTTTTGAATTTTTTAAAGTTTTTTTTAAAAAAATAAGTTTTTTGAATTTTTTGGATTTTTTAAAGTTCTTTTTTGAATTTTTTGGATTTTTTGATTTTTTTAAAGTTTTTTTAAAAAAATAAGTTTTTTGAAATTTTTGAATTTTTTAAAGTTTTTTTAAAAAAATTTAAGTTTTTTGAATTTTTTTGGATCTTTTGAAACTTTTGAATCTCCTTTTGAAAGTTTAGAAGTTTTTGAAAAATCTGAAATTTAAAAACACACATTTATAACACATACATAACATATACACATACAAGACTTAAGAGGATTCATATGATATATATATCAATAAGAACTTGAGTAGCAGAAGGGTAGGTGAAGTGGGTGGAACTTAGAAGTTAAGCGTGCTATGGGTGGAACTTAGAAGTTAAGCGTGCTAGTGTTGGAACAATCTGAGGATGGGTGACCTAGCGGGAAGGTATAAGTTCAAAATGTGCAAAAATCTGAAAAAAATTCAAATAATTAGGATTTTTCATATTATTTCATATTTTGATTTTTCTGAATTTTTTTGAAAACTTTTTATATTCTTTTTTGCATTTTTTGAATTTTTTCAGAATTCTGTGGCGCACCTATTTCTGTGGCGCACCAAGCAAGGTGCGCCACAGAAAATATTTTTGTGGCGAGAATTCTGTGGCGCACCCAGCAAACCTGGGGGTGCGCCACAGAATTCCAATTTGGTGCGCCACTGATAGCCATTTCTGTGGTAGTGGTAAGGTAAAGCACATGATATGAATAAAGTGATCCAAAGCAATTGTCTATATTTGATAATCAACAAACAATGAGTAAACAAGTTGCATCATCTAAGCAAAACATTTCATGAATAGTACTTTGAAGACATGAAAGAATAAAGATTAACATAACATGAAAGTTTTCAAGGTAATATTTTCTTGTCAAAAGTATTTGAAGTCAACACAAAGAAAGATGGAAGTTTTAGCATTGCTTCAACTTTTAACATGCTTATCTTATAGATAAAGTCAACATAAAGAATCATTATTAAGCATAAAGATGCAATATAATCAACTGCACCCAGAGTCAGTGTTGCAAGCTTGCTTCGAGTAGATAGAGGGAATAGGAAAACTGACTCAACATAAATTAAAAGAAAGACCCTTCACAGAGGGAAGCAGGGATTAATCATGTGCTAGAGCATTTTATTTTTTTATGAAACAGAAGTAAAACAATTTTTAGATATGCATGCTTTCGTCAACGAATGTATAGCCAAGAAATTCGTTAGTCCCCCGTACCAAGCAAGGCTTTTAGACTTGTGAGAGTGGCTCCCATAGAGGAACGAGTACATTCCTCTTTCTCCTTTGTTTATCACTAACCAATGATTGACTGGTTTCTCAGGTTGCACTGTCTGAAGGAGATATTAATGATTGGTTGAATTTATATTTTGCGGGCTGGGAATCCTTGGCCAGATCTCGGCAAATTTAAGTGAGCGTGTAATCCACGCACACCAGGTGAAAGGGGGGAAATGACCTTGCTTGACACAGTATATAACGAACTTCCTCACTACTTCCTCATGAGCTAAATTAGAGACAAAAATTGGAGTATTTGGAGGTTTAAAGGTAGCACATGACAAATTTACTTAGAATGACACGAAATACCATGTATAGGTAGGTATGATGGACACTGATGGAAAGATATTTGGCTCAAGGAGTTTGGATGCACGAGCAGCATTCCCGCTCAGTACAGAGTTTTTGGCTAGCAAAGGATATCAAAGCAAACAAGCACCAACAACCGGAACAAGAATGACTATAGAACATACATTAAGCATAAACACAAAAACTCTACACTGTCTTCCTTGTTAACCAAACTTTCATTTGATGAAAATACTTGACTATCAAACTTGCAAATATGAAGAAACTTTATAAATTAAAGCTTTAACGGTAGTTCTTCACTAATGAGCCTTAACTTAAATAACCAGCAAGTTTAAGGATTAATTCACTTCTATACCTAATAATAAAAGCAATAAGGTTTCTTTGGTCGGTCCGTCGTAGTTTTTACAGTTTTACCCTCCCACCAAAATACATCTATTTACGTCCTATTTGAGATAGATCGATGTAATATGTTTTGGACCCGTATACAAATCATTATCCTGGACGTCTATTACTACTTCTACTATATGAGAACCTGCCAAACCTGTCCCTGTCCAATGCGATCGATATCAAACCTGTCCCGACTCCCGACTCCCGGGGCCCAGGCCATGGTCTCGCGTACGACCTAGGGTTCCTGAGCGCTGACCTCGGATGACATGATCAGAGAGATCAGCTGGGTCTGCTTCGTCAACGACGAGATGGTGCGTCGAGCTTGACGAGCGCATCCGTTCCGCGCTCATCCGCAACGTTGAAGACTACGGCCTGTGCGACCGGCGCAGCGACGCTTAAAGAACCGTGCTCAAGAGTCAAGAACATCGCGCGTGACCTCCGCTGCCAACCTCTTCAAACCATCGAAGCCTATATCAACGACGATTGTTGCTGGAACGTGCAGCTGTTCCACGCCTCCCTGAATCCCTACTGGTGGGTTGCTACTCGTCGGGCCACGCGAAGAGGGTGAGTTCGCCAAGGAACGATCATAGGAGGGAGGAGCTAGCTGGCAGCCGGGAGGACCGCTCGTGGGACTCGACCCTGATGTGGGAGGGCGGAGGCAACAGAGCCTAGGCCGATCTCTGTCGAATCCCTAAATCACCTTTCTACCGCTGCCTGATTCCAACGGCCTCCAGTCGAGTGGTGGATCATGGCGTTCCCGTGGAGAGCAGCCGCGACAATCCACCTGTTCCGGCCTACAGCTACAGGACCGTCATCTTGGGTCACATCTTGGACGAGGCGCGACGGTGGCGGGCACCGTGCTTGTTAATTAATACGCTGATAGTCTTGGGCACATGAAGGTGTTCAACCTAGCATGCATGCTGGACATATGGGTCGGCGAGCTCTTTGCTGGCCTTGGACACATGTTGTTCCAGATTGTGTCCTGGAACCTCATGCCTCACTTGGTGGTCAATCAAGCACTTGACGGCGGCGGATTTCGTTGTCAAGCACATGGACTTCATCGAGGTCGCTGTTGATCTGCTCTGTGGATCAGCACACTGTAAGCAGATGCGCACGAGCCTGCATATCATTGGGTGCTCGGCTATCGGGCACATGAGGGTAGGCATTCTCTCCTTGCTCCTTATTTCTGCTCATCTTGATGCTCATTGTGGTGTGTCGATGAGGCGCTGCTTTTGTGGCTTAGTGCTGTCGCCCATGTGATGGATAAATTATGCAATATTGATTTAGCATAGCACATTTTTTCCCCCTTAGTGCATCGTCTCTCCCCCGCTGTGCATTCTTTTAATTACCGAGTTCAATCTTGTAGTACGTAATTTAAGGTCAGCAATCACGTGGCTGCTATGGATGACCCATTTGGGATTTGCATCTCTTTCATTCTAGAACAATATCCTACATGTGCATATTATAGGAAGTTGCATAGTTACGAACAGATAAATGCACACTTTACCATTACGCCCAATGCCAATTAACCAGTGGGCTCATTGCCAACAGGAATTTACCTTATGCACCTCCGTGGCATAGATTTTTCTCTCCCGTTGCAACGCACGGGCACGTTTGCTAGTAACATCTAAAAACAATTGGCAAGTTTCAAGTTATTCAAACATGAAGACCTACAAGACTACGCAAGTTTTCCATCACACCACTACCACATGCACGACATTTTTGTCATTCCAACAAATCAAACAAGCAACCATAAACAACTCTCTAAACTAATATAAGTGAAGCATAAGAGAGTCTAATAGCAACAACTAACAACTCTTAAAGATATAAGCGAAGAACAAGAGTTGATAAGAAAACAAAGCTAAGAATACTCAACAAGATATAAGCGAAGCACAAAACTATTCTAATGAAAAAGCGGAGCGTGTCTCTCTCCCACACAAGATAGCAAGGATCCAACAAAGTACATGACCATCAAACAAACTAAAACAAACTGAAAGAAAAATAAAATGATGCTCCTGAAGGGTTCGTTGCATAGAAAACAAAAAAATTTCTACGAAACAAGCGGAAGAAACCCAACGGATCTAGATCTATTAGACGAAGGTAGCGAAGATGAGATCTGATACGTCTCAAACGTATCTATAATTTTTGAATGATCCATGCTAGTTTTGTGAAGTTGTCACATGTTTTTACTATCATATTACATCATTTTTATGCATTTTGTCGGACTAAACTATTGACAAGATGCCCAGTGTCAGTTTCTTGTTTTTGTGTTGTTTTTGTTGCAGAAAGTTACTTCTGGAAATATTCTCGGAATTGGACGAAAATTTATGGGGATTTTTTATTGAAGAAATAAGGACCGGAGCCAGAAGGGCGACCCCGGGAGGGACCCACAGGCCAAGGGCGGGTCCCACCCGCAGGTCTAAGGGGGGTTGTGGCCACAGCCCGCCCCTGCCCTATGGGCACCCCCTCGGCCACCTCCGACGCCTATAAAATCATCCCCGACGAAAAAACGCTAACCCCCGGAGGATTTTCCCAAATACGATACAGAGCTCCGCCGCCATCGCCGACAAGTTTTAGAGGTTCAGAAGGTCCTATTCCGGCACCCTGCCGGGACGGGGATCGACCGCCGGGGCCATCTCCATCAACGCCGCTGCTTCCCGCGCACGATGAGGAGGGAGTAGTCCCTCACCGGGGCTGAGGCTTATACAAGTATCTATGTGGTTATCTCTCTCTCCCATGATGTCATCTTCGTTGTGATCATGAGCTTTGTTAGTATAGTCCAATACATGATGTTTCCCTATGTGTAATGGATATGATGTTGCTCAAGTGGTGTTATCTAGTATAATTTACGGAGTCACCGTTGTGATCATGGTACCTCGGTGGCAGTGTGGGTGCCGTGTGTGACTCTATGCATCAAGATTAGAGGGATCTTCATCATGAGTTTGTTCTTTATTATTGTTGTATTGAATAGATCATGAGGTTTCTTGATGCTCGTGTTATTGAAGAAAGAGACTATTCAAGAAATAGGTTGTGGTGTTTGTTAGTACTATCTTTGGATGCGGATAGTGACAGCATGAAGTCTCCATAGATGTGGAATACGAACTTTAAGGTGTGCTTCTCATAGCCCTACGCAATTCTCATCCTACAAAAGAATGATCTCTGAGTAATGTCTACCATGCATGTGTTTTTGTGGGAACTATCATGTGTTTAATTATGTTAATGATGTTGAGAGTAGTCACTAGTGAAAGTATGAAGCCTAGGCCTTGTTTCCAAGCATTGATACACCATTTTTAGTCACTTTTGTCACTTGTTTGCTTGCTACCATTTTTATTACAGAATTAGAAAATCACCTTTTACCATCGATATCACTTGCATTTTACCATCTCTTCGCCGAACTAGTGCACCTATACAACTGACAATTGTATTAGGTGTGTTGGGGACACAAGAGACTTCTTGTATCTTAATAGCATGGTTGCTTGAGAGGGATATCTTTGACCTCTACCTCCCTGAGTTCGATAAACCTTGGGTTACTCACTTAAGGGAAAATTGCCGATGTCCTACAAACATCTGCGCTTGGAGGCCCAACAAGTCTACAAGAATAGAAGCGTGTAGTAGACATCATGCTCTTTTCTGGCGCCGTTGCCGGGGAGGAAAGGTAAGCGGTACTCACACTCCGACGACGATGCTAATTTCTAGCATTGTTGTTGGGGAGGTGAGTGCTTGAAGGTATCTTCATTAGATCTTGTAATTAAATCTTTTTGTTTCTTGTTTTTATTTCACTAGTTCGGTTTAATGGAAAACAACAAAAAAATTAGAGAGCTTTATAAAATTTATCTTGAAATTGGTCATGATGCTTTTGAAGAGAAAATTAAAAAACCTATGGAACTTTATTTGCATAACAATCATGCTAGTAGCAATGTTATTAGTATGAATTCTTTGAATGCCATTGTTGCTAATGCTATGGAAAATTGCAAGCTTGGGGATGCCGGTTTTGATGAATATGATCTTTTTAGTCCCCCAAGCTTGAAGGAGGAAATTTGCTTTGATGATACTATGACTCCTATATATGATGATTATTATGATGAATGTGATACTTTCAGTCCACCTACTATTGAGGAAAAAGTTTATTATGATTATGATATGACTCCTATTTATGATGATTACAATGATGGCTATGATAGTTTTACTCCCACTATTACTAATGAGAAAGATTTTACTTATGTGGAGAGTAATAATAATACTTTTATGCATGTGAATCATGAGAAAAATGCTTTATGTGATGGTTATGTTATTGAGTTTTCTAATGATTCTACTGAAAGTTACTATGAGGGAGGGAAGCGTGGTTATATAAATTTTCATCTTATGAAGTTTCCCCTCTTTATGTTGAAGGTTTTAATGTTGCATTTGCTTTGCCTTCCTATGCTATTAGCTTTATGCTTCAATGATTTATTTTATTACAAGATTCCTATGCATAGGAAGTGGGTTAGACTTAAAAGTGTTTGATATTTGCTTCTTGATGCTCTCTTTTGTGTTTCAATTCTTATTCTTATGAGGGCATAATTAAAATCTCAAGCCTAGCTAAAAGGCTATAAAGAAAAGCGCTTGTTGGGAGACAACCCATCTTTTACTTTCAGTTTGTTTTTGCTTTTCTTGAGTCATGAATTTTTTGCCTCTGTATGAACTTCATTGTATCTTTTTCTTTTGGTTTTTTGTGCCAAGTTTAGCCTCTAATGTATTGAAAGTGCGAGGTATTGTTTTGCTGTCCAGAAATAGATTTTTGTCCTTCACTGTTCGAAAATCCAAAAAATCGCTGAATTTTATATTTTTTTCTGATATTTGTAGGCAGCAAGCCTGATACTTTTATCTATCTTTCGTTAGTTTTGAGTTTTCTGATTTGAGCTACAGAAGTTCCTCGAAAAATTCAATCTTTACAGACTCTTCAGTTTTTGACAGATTCTGCTTTTTTTTTTGTATCCGTCTCTTTTACTATCGTCAAATGTGATACTTCAGAGGTGGAGTACCACATTGAGGCTTAGTAAATAGTAGCTAATGCCCAATAAAGTTGTTTTCAATTTGTCTTGTGTTGAACACATGTGCATTTTTAATTTATGAGCACTAACCCTCTAGTCAGTTTATGAGAAGTTTTGTGTGAAGTGAGTTTTTAAGTTCCAAATGAGAGGAACATGAAGAAATTGAATATGGATGAAATATCAAGCTTGGGGATACCCCTATGGAACCCCCTCTGAATATGAAGAACCATAAAGCGTCAAAGCTTGGGGATGCCCAAGGCATCCCCTCCTCTTCATCGACTATCATGAGGTCGTCTTCGTTGAACTAAGTTTTTATCACTTTACATATTATGTACTATGCTTGGAGCGTCTTTTTATTTTCAGGTTTGTTTGTTTGTTTGCTGGTCATATGCTTGTTGGATCCTTGCTTTGTTTGTGTGGGAGAGAGACACACTCCGCTTTTTCGTTTGAATACTCCTGTGCTTCGCTTATATTTTGTTGAGTATTCTTAGCTACTGTTTGTTTGCTAGTAAGCTCTCGCTTTTAGCTTTTATCTTATTTAGGGCTGCTAGTAGTTGTTGTTAAACTGTCATGTTCTTCACTTATATTTGTTGGAGAGTTGTTATTGGTAAATTGCTTGAATTGTCAAAGGGACAAAATGCTATTCATGTGATATTGGAATGAAATGAAAAGCCTGGATATTATTGTAGATCATTGTGTGGATACTTGATACTTGTCATTTGTTTTGAGATATTAGGATGAATGCTTAAACTTGCTGGTTATTTGAGTGGAATTGATTAGTAAAGAAATACTGTTAAAAACTTGAAACTGTGTGATGTTCCATAGTTGTTAATTCTTTAAGCTAATCTTTCCATCAAAAGAATTGTTTGGTCAACATTGGAGACGGTGCGGAGCTTTTATGGTTATGATTGATAAATGTCTTATGCTACTCTGTTACCGGTTAATTTTAGATGTTTGCTTCAAATACCTTCTTTGCTAAGGCCAAAAATTCGTACTGAGTGTATGGTTCACTCGTGCAGCCAAATCCCAAATCCAAACTATCTTGGCACCTGAGTCCACCATATCTACCTATGCATGATATTTCCTGCCATTCCAAGTAAATTTGTCATGTGCTATCTTTAAAAATTCAAAATACTCTTTTTTGTGCCTCTGTTTTTAAGCTCATGAGGGAGCAGTGGAGAGCTAGATATAACTCATGATGAGCAAGGTCATTTCCCCCCTTTCACCCGGTGTCGATGGAGTACGTCTTCACTTGAATCAACCCGAGAGCAGCTTAAGCAAAAATATAAATATAACTCATTATTCTCCTCCGCACAATGAAAATCTGAGAAATCAGCTCAAAACATTGGACGGTGGTGAAACCAAGGAGAAAGAGGAGCGTACTCGCTCCTCTAAAACCCAGCTGCTCTCACAAGTCTAAAAGCCTTGCTTGTTATGAGGGACTAGATATCTTCTCTGTTGTGAAGTCGTTGACAAAAGCACGCATGTCTCAAAATTGTTTTACTTCTGTTTCATTAAAAATAAAAAGCTCTAGCACATGACTAATCCCTGCTTCCCTCTGCGAAGGGCCTTTCTTTTACTTTTAATGTTGAGTCAGTTTTCCTCTTCCTTCTATCTCCACCAAAGCAAACATCTAGCATTGACCCTGGGTATCATTGATCATATTGCATCGTCAGATTAAACATGAATCTTTATATTGACTTTACCGTTGGAAGTTGAAGCTTTTTGCTAAAACTTACATCTTCTTTGTTTTGATTCTCAAACACTTTTGTTATGGAACTATTAACTTTGTGAATTAATCAAATATGTGGATCACATTGCTTTCATGTCTTTAACGTACTATTTATGAAAGGTTTTGCTTGAATGATTCAACTTGGTTATTCATTGCTTTCTTGCTATCAACTATAGACAATTGTTTTGTATCACTTCATTCACATCCTATGCTTTACATTACTATCTTGATCACGATTGTGTTGGTTGCATGTCTCATCAAAAATTATTTTGTTATCACTTACCTACTCGAGGACGAGTAGGAGTTAAGCTTGGGGATGCTGATACGTCTCAAACGTATCTATAATTTTTGAATGATCCATGCTAGTTTTGTGAAGTTGTCACATGTTTTTACTATCATATTACATCATTTTTGTGCATTTTGTCGGACTAACCTATTGACAAGATGCCCAGTGCCAGTTCCCTGCTTTTGTGTTGTTTTTGTTGCAGAAAGTTACTTCTGGAAATATTCTCGGAATTGGACGAAAATTTACGGGGATTTTTTATTGAAAAAATAAGGACCGGAGCCAGAAGGGAGACCCCGGGAGGGACACACAGGTCAGGGGCGGGTCCCACCCGCGGGTCTAAGGGGGGTCACGGCCACAGACCGCCCCTGCCCTGTGGGCACCCCCTCGGTTGCCTCCGACGCCTATAAAATCATCCCCGATGAAAAAACCCTAACCCCCGAAGGATTTTCCCAAGTACGATACAGACCTCCGCCGCCATCGCCGACAAGTTTCGAGGGTTCAGGAGGTCCTGTTCCGGCACCCTGTCGGGATGGGGATCGACCGTCGGGCCATCTCCATCAACGCCGCTGATTCCCGCGCGCGATGAGGAGGGAGTAGTCCCTCACCGGGGCCGAGGCTTATACAAGTATCTTTGTGGTTATCTCTCTCTCCCATGATGTCATCTTCGTTGTGATCATGAGCTTTGTTAGTATAGTCGAATACATGATGTTTCCCTATGTGTAATGGATATGATGTTGCTCAAGTGGTGTTATCTAGTATAATTTGCGGAGTCACCGTTGTGATCATGGTTCCTCGGTGACAGTGTGGGTGCCGTGTGTGACTCTATGCATCAAGATTAGAGGGATCTTCATCATGAGTTTGTTCTTTATTATTGTTGGATTGAATAGATCATGAGGTTTCTTGATGCTTGTGTTATTGAAGAAAGAGACTATTCAAGAAATAGGTTGTGGTGTTTGTTAGTACTATCTGTGGATGCGGATAGTGACAACATGAAGTGTCCATAGATGTGGAATACGAACTTTAAGGTGTGCTTCTCGTAGCCCTATGCAATTCTCATCCTACAAAGGAATGATCTCCGAGTAACGTCTACCATGCATGTGTTTTTGTGGGAACTATCATGTGTTTATGTATGTTAATGATGTTGAGATTAGTCACTAGTGAAAGTATGAAGCCTAGGCCTTGTTTCCAAGCATTGATACACCGTTTTTAGTCACTTTTGTCACTTGTTTACTTGCTGCCATTTTTATTACAGAATTACAAAATCACCTTTTACCATCCATATCACTTGCATTTTACCATCTCTTCGCCGAACTAGTGCACCTATACAACTGACAATTGTATTAGGTGTGTTGGGGACACAAGAGACTTCTTGTATCTTAATTGCAGGGTTGCTTGAGATGGATATCTTTGATCTCTACCTCCCTGAGTTCGATAAACCTTGGGTTACTCACTTAAGGGAAAATTGCCGCTGTCCTACAAACCTCTGTGCTTGGAGGCCCAACAAGTCTACAAGAATAGAAGTGTGTAGTAGACATCAAGATCCAATCTCTTACCCTTGAAGAACGAGCAAACGCGTTTTGTCGATGCAGGGGTTGGCTTGATGAGGGCATCGTGCTGGGTATGTGATGGTCGGTTGACACTCTAGGACAAGCTTTTATAATGCATGTAAATGTCTAAGGTTGTGTTAATTAGGCCTGCGTGCCACTTGTGTTTGGGCCGAACCTATAATAGGTCGGTTTTGTTTTGAGTCCAAGTCCAACTAGGTTTAGGACGTTCTCCCGCCTATATATATAGGAGGGGTGCGGCTAGGGTTTTAAGTTAAGTTGAATTTTAGTCTTAGACAATTGGTCTACGTGTATCATCCCTCCGGGGGACGACGCTGCCATGTTATCCAATAAAGTGGTTGCGTGAGGGTTCTTGTGTTCATCAAGGATTATCGTGCTAAGGTTGGAGGCGTGTTGAATATCATCATGTTGCTTGCTGGATTCGTTCCTCATCTTCAGGTTGCGTGGATTGATCCCGTGATTGGAAGGTTTGCTATCTCGTGGTTCTTGCGGTGAAAGATCGGGCCAAACTAAAAGATCAGGGTTTGATCTTTATCAGGTGGTATCAGAGCGCCAAGTTGATCACCATGAGGTTTGTCCAGTTGAAGATCGATCTGCAAGTCAGCAAGGATTGGCAGATTTGTTTTTTGCTGGAGTTGTTTGAAGGAAGAGCAACGAGTTGGCAAGATTGCATCTCGGCGCACTGAGGTCGAAGGGCGACGAGTTGGCCAGATTGGCATCTCGGCGCATTGAGGCAGCAAGGTCGAGTTGGAGTTAAAGTCGAATTCTCTACCGCGAGTCCTGCCGCGACAGCAATTTCTGCCAAAAACTCTGCCGTGAGTCCAATTTGCACTAGGAGTCCTGCCGCGACACGGATTCGGCCAGTTTTCCTGCCGCGACACAGATTCGGCCAGTTTTTCCTGCCGCGACACGGTTTCGTACAGGGTTTAGACCGTTTTAGCAAAACGGGCGTAAGTTTTGCATACGAACTCTGTTTTCGACGTTCGACCACTCAAAACGCTCGGTTTTGCCTTTGAAGTTTCAGTTTCAGAATTATGGATTCTTGCCGGGGTGATTATTACGGTGAGAGGTGTCGTACTGGAAGGAATTCTGGTGATATATTCAATGATTATCTCGACATCACGAAGGGCATGGTATATGATGCATCTAAACTTACGTGGAGACTGGACAGTTGTGCAACATCCGAAGAATATCAGAGTTGGGTAGTTCACACGCAACTTGGGTTTAAACGATGTTATACATATGATAGTGAGTTTGATGAGTATTCTAAGCTTGTTCTTGCACACCAGCGTATGGATGCAGTTGTTGCTAATTGGTGTTCCCAAGAGATAGAGAAGGGCATTACCTATGCAACTTGGGAGGACTTCAAGAAATTTCTGCGTGCATGTTTTATGCCTTCTAGTGACATGGTACCTAGTATAAAGGCCAAGGTGATTGTTGTCAAGCAGCCACCTACGGTTGTGCAAAGGGTGACTGATGTTGGTAAAAGGACGCAGCCATTACCTAAGGTGGAGAAGGTCAACAAGGTAGCACCAAGCATAGTTCCCTGCGAGGAGAAAATTGCTGTTGTTGACAACGTGGAAGAAAATGTACCGTTAAGTGGGCTGAATGTGCAACTCAAGCGCGTACGTGATGATACTTGCATGACAGTTGATAGAGGACAACGTTGGAATTTATTTCAGACGCAATGCATGATCAAGGGAAAAGCGTGCAAGCTGATGATCGATGGAGGTACTTGTACCAATGGCATAAGCAAGGCAATGGTGGCATCGTTGGGGTTGTCCACATGGAGTATTCCTGAACCTAAGCATCTTGAGTGGTTGAATAGTTGTGGTATGTTGAAGGTTACACATTGAGTACGTGTGCCATTTACAGTTGGTGAGTATGTTGATGAGGTGGAGTGTGATGTATTGCCATTGGAGGTGTGCGGATTGCTACTTGGGCGTCCTTGGCAGTACGATCGCGATGCTATGCATGTTGGGAGATCAAATACATATACCTTCAAGTATGATGGCAAGGAGAGAACGTTGAAGCCTATGAGAGATGAGAAGATTCAGTCCGATGTGGTGCTGATTGTGTGCAAGGAAAAAGTGCACAAGACCATGCCGCGACCGAGTACGGTCACACTTCAAGAAGGGGAGCATGATGCGAGGAGCATCAAATCACATATTGTTTCAGCTGTGCAGGTAGATGACAAGCATGTTGTGCCTGTTAGTGACCAGCCGGTTGAAATTATGCCTCTTAGTGGAGAAAAGAAGGTTGATGCAGCATGTTCTACACTTCCAGTTTGTGTCGACAAGGGCGTTTAGACGGAAGTTGTTCGTGATGATCGTGGTTCGGTACATGTGGAGGCGCGGGTGCTAGACCGCAAATTTGTTAGACCAGCTGTACGGAGAGTTGGAGCAGCAGTGCGTATGCACATGGGGAAGGATGGGCGTGTTCGTCAATTGTGTGGTCTGGGCATTGCTCCTGTTTTGCCGGGTCGTGCTAAGAAGATACATGTAGAGAAAGAGGCTCCAACCAGTGTTAGGAAGAAACACAAGGTGGTGGCTCTCCAATCTATCCGTGTATGGAGAAGGAAGGAGGCGCCTAGTACTATGTCAAGTTTAGCTTGCCAAGAGGGAGGACGAGGTGTGGAAGGCCGGCAAGACTTGAAGATGAAGGTGAAAATGAAGAGTGGCGATATTGTTGATTTGACGCCACAAGTGCTGGAGAAGACCTTCCGGCGTTGAGGACAACACCTTTCCAAGGAGGGGAGGATGATGAGGGCATCATGCTGGGTATGTGATGGTCGGTTGACACTCTAGGACAGGCTTTTATAATGCATGTAAATGTCTAAGGTTGTGTTAATTAGGCCTACGTGCCACTTGTGTTTGGGCCGAACCTATAACAAGTCGGTTTTGTTTTGAGTCCAAGTCCAACTAGGTTTAGGATGTTCTCCCACCTATATATATATAGGAGGGGTGCGGCTAGGGTTTTAAGTTAAGTTGAATTTTAGTCTTAAACAATTGGTCTACGTGTATCATCCCTCCGGGGGACGGCGCTGCTGTGTTATCCAATAAAGTGGTTGCGTGAGGGTTCTTGTGTTCATCAAGGATTATCGTGCTAAGGTTCGAGGCGTGTTGATCATCACATTGCTAGTTGGATTCGTTCCTCATCTTCAGGTTGCGTGGATTGATCCCGTGATTGGAAGGTTTGCTATCTCGTGGTTCTTGCGGGGAAAGATCGGGCCAAACTATAAGATCAGGGTTTTGATCTTTATCATGGCTAGTCTATCCCCGCGACTAGACTCATCTAGTCGCGAGGAGATATATTATCCTTCGAGATCCAATCTGATGAAGCGCTGCACGAGCAGCACCTCCGTGGTATCCACACATACAGCTCGATGAAGACTTCCTTTTCTTGATCCCACAAGCGAGGAGGAAGTGGCTCGCGAGATTCTAGCAGCACGACGGCGTGGTGGTGGAGATGGTGGAGATTTTCCGGCGGACAGGGCTTCGCCAAGCCGTGCACGAGGGAGAGAGAGGAGGGAGGATAGGGTGGTGCGGCTAGGGCATTGGGGCAGCTCTCCTCGGCGCCGCCACCCCTCCTTATATAGGTGAGGGGCTGGGGGGTGTGCCCCATCCCTTCTAGGGCCGGCGGCCAAGGGTGGCTTGCCCCCCAAGGCTCCTCCCTATTAGGGTTAGGGTTTCCCTCCCTATAAGGACAGCCGCATGGGCCTTGGGGAGCCAGGTGCGGCCAGTCCAAGTGGGATGCAGCACCTCCCCATGGCCCATGCTGACCCTAATGACTGGTGGGTCCCACTTTGGAACCTTTCGGAACCTTCTAGAATATTTCCGGTACCCTGCCGGAAAATTCCTGAACTTTTTCGGAACCCCGGAAACCACTTCCTTATATAAATCTTATTCTCCGGACTCTTCCGAAACTCCTCGTGATGTCTAGGATCTCATCTGAGACTCTGAATCACCATTCGTTCATACCATCAAATATCTCATCGCAAACCCCAGCTACATCGGAGCGTTAAGTGTGTGACCCTACGGGTTCGAGAACGTGCAGACATGATCCGATCAATAATCAATAGCGGGACCGGGATGTCCATATTTACTCCTACACATTCAACGAAGTTCTTTATCGATTGAAACGCGATGCCGGAGATTCAATTAATCTCGTATACGATTCCCTTTGTCTCATGATATGTAACTTGCCCGAGATTTGATCGTCGATATCACCATATCTAGTTTAATCTCGTTACCCGACAAGTTCTCTTTACTCGTTCCATAATATAGGATCCTCGTGACTACCACTTAGTCGCATGTTTGCAAACTTCCGGATGCTATATTACCGAGAGGGCCTAGAGATATCTTCTCCGTCACATGGAGGAACAACTCCCACTCTTGATTCATGTCACCCAACAACCTACCATCGGAGATACCTGAAAGCCATCTTTATAATCACCCAGTCACGAAGCGACATTTGATGTCCCCAAAGTACTCCTCCGGTAAACGGGAGTGACATAATGTTATGGTCTAAGGAAACTATACTTGGCATATTAAAACACTAGCAATGAAACTTTGTGACATGATCAATTTCTATGTTTTATCATTGGGTCTTGTCCATCACATCATTCTCCTAATGATATGACTCCGTTATCAAGTGACTATAACAAGTCCATGGTTAGGAAACCTTAACCATCTATTGACTAACGAACTAGTCCAGTAGAGGCTCACTAGGGACACTTTGTTGTTTATATTCCACACATGTATTTTGTTTCCGGGTAATACAATTATAGCATGGATAATAAACATTTATCATAAACATGAAATGTGATAATAAATAATTTTATTATTGTCTCTTGGGCATATTTCCAACAGTCGCCCACTTGCACTAGAGTCAATAATCTAGTTAACATTTGTAGCAATCTAACACCCATGGCCTTTTGTTTCTGATCATGTTTTTCTCATGGAAGAGGTTGATCAAAAGATCTGACGCTTCAGGTCTTTTTGTATCTCCATCTATACGCATCACTCATTCTCCAATGAGTACGCATCACTCATTCTCCAATGAGATGGCTTTGTATTTATTTGGTCAGTTGGTGAGACCTTAATTTCTCAGCTCGAATCAATGTCACCACCATTACGAAAATGAAGCTTCATAGTACTCGCATTCTCTGAAATTCACCTAGTTCAATAAAGAACTCCTTGACACAAAATACTCCTCTTATTTGTTGTCAACACAACAACATAATTAGCCTGTTGTAGTATCCATCACAATACCTTTTGAAACTCATTCAAAACCAGCATGGAACTTCCTTCCACCCTACTGTGTCACCTTCTAACAACACATATCTTAATTTTGAGATAGAATTATTTGTATATATGACAAGACCCTTAGTGTAACACTTTACAGTAGTTTGTCATTACTATACAGAAAGACTCATCCTTAGTTTTTCTAAAATACATAAGGATCTTTCCCACTGTTGTCTAATCATCATATGAATTATCCTAGTATAACACTTTATAACTTAGGACACATCTGGTTGTGTACACATCATGGAACATAGAAATCTCAATTTCAATTTTGCTCATTTTGTGTCAAAACACTTGAGTCTTGCTCAATCACCTTCCATGCGTAAAGAACCCCTTCTTGTCGTTTCTGTATTGACTTACTTCAATACTTCATCTATGTACTCTGGCTTAACTAAATTAGGCGCCTCAATCTACCTCCATAGATATTGATCCCCAATATGTTATTCAGCCTAAGTATTTTATCAATATAAAACTTATCCATGTTAATTTAAATTTCATACTTTCCAATCAACTATATGTCAACTACATAAAGTATTAGAAATATGTCTCAGCGCTCCCACTTAATTTCTTGTAACTCTACAAGCATCTTCACCGTCCATGATGGAATCAAACTCTTTTGGTAACTTCATTTATGTAAAGATTCAAACTTCGTTATGCTTATTTCAACCATTGAAATTTGCATACCTTTCGAGCAACTTTTGAATTTTTACAAACTTTTGAACCGTGTCGCATACACGTCCTTGATCAAACTTCCTTGAGAGGAATTTCATTTTGTTATTCAACTGCATATCAAAATATGTAACTTTTGCTAGAATTATACGTAAAGACTAAAGTACCGCTACGGAAGATCAGAATCTTTCGCAGTCAACTCTTTGAACTTTGTCGTAAACATCTTTTCGACAAATCGAACTTTCAATGGATTTGAACATCCATGTCTTGCTGATACTATTGTGGATATAATGGCTTATAGCCAATTTACGAAGTAAGGGCCCATCATTTGCTTCCTTTATAATTTGTAAGTCCTTTTTTGTCAAAACAACACTTCATTCACAAACCACAAGTTGGTCTGGTACAAAGTTCTTAACGACCTACGTGGTTCAGTTTGCAAACTCTTTTCGAAGTTTCTACATCACATGTAGTGTCTTCCATTTAGTCAAAATAGGAAACCCCAGAACAACTTCCGGTGCTGCGCTACTCTTGACATGATGACGATAATTCTCTAATCTCGTCGAGCTGCACTGTCCTCCCACTCACCTATTTTGCAAGAATCACTTTCTTGAGAAATCCACCTTCCCAACAAACACTTTTGTCCAAGGTTCGGTGACAGGAGAAATACCCAACAGGTTTGGGATAACCTTATAAACACGTATTTATCCGATTTGGTTGTAAACATTTTACATATGCTATGCATACCAAAAATAGAGAAAAGACAATTTCGGGTCACTACCCAAATCATGGTGTCAATTAGAACGGATCATGATGGCGCTCTTTTAAGTGCAAAGCGGTAGTCTCGAATGCATAAACTACAAAATATAATGGCATTTTATTTATCCTACCATGTCCAAAAAAGGTTTGATCATGTCTCCTGAACATTCCACACTCCTGTGGGGTTTTTCGGGAAGCATAAGTTGTGGAATAATTCTGCAACTCCTCGGATGTTTTTGCTAAACTCGTAACTCAAATTTATTCTTTATGATCCAATCATAAATACTTGATCTTCTTGTCACGATGTTTTCACTTCATACCAATGATACTTTGAAATAATTCAAAACTCCTTTCTCTTTAAATAGACATGCTCATATATCTACTTAAAACATCAGAGGTGTGAAGGAAAATTAATCCACCACACACGGCTACACATAATGGACCATATACATCAACATGTATAATCTCCACTCAATTAGTCGTCCATTCAACTTTGGCCTATGAACGGTGTTTTAGTCATCTTTTGGAAAACGTTCTCACAAGCGTCAATTTATTCGAAATAAAATTAACTCCAAAAATCCATCAACATGGAGTTCCTTCATGTTTTCCTTTCCAATATGAACTAAGAGAGGTGGTGTCACAATTTAAGTGAAATTCTTTAATTTTTCGTCTTGCGACGTTTAGCATTTATAGATGTTTCCAATGCGATTTATATTAACTCATCCATCAATTATGGAACATGGTCATAGTTTTAATAACTATTTATTCTCACAAACAACCGGAACAAAATAAAAATTTATTAAGTTCTTAAAATAAATCTTGAAGTTTTGGTAGGATGCAACGATGAACAAAATAACACTTTATTTCCATTCTTGTCGTGCATCGTCACAATATCTTCTACTAGTTCTTTTAGGCCATAGTATTTCTTGTATTGTATTTGTATGACAAATCATACCAACCAATCCGGTATCCAAAATACCCAAGGAATACATAGTTAACTAGTAAATCACATATGTAACTTGTATATCATTTATATACATATGAGCTGGACTTTTCTAGTCTTTTATTTTCTGCCATATACTTTGTAATTCTTATTTTTAGCATTTCCTTCCCTTTATAGAAGAATCATTCAACATCAAATAATGCCAGTCAAACTAGCACATGCTCCTTGGCGTGTTAGTCATATGCTATCACCTTTGGAGTCACACTTTGAAGTTTGATTGCTTTACTCAATATCACCATATATTTAGCATTCTTCCCAATTCCACTCTTAGCTATCTCAATGTATAGTAAACAATTTTTACCACATACTTTTAATCCATCCCATCATAACAACTTTGTGATGAAGCTACTGTAGCTCGAAAGAAGGAATTCAAAGAATAATTTTAGTGTCTGCAAACCTTGCATATATTCAAAATATAAGCACACATTGTCACACTAAATTATACGCTGTCATGTTGCCACAAACAGGGTTTTGGATATCAATATATTTTTCACTCCTTGCTTGTATCTGAAATAATCCTTTTCAGCTCCCAGATTACCTTGATTCTCAAAACATTCTTTTAAGATCTGGTATTATGGAAACAAGCATGACACCAGGTACTAAGGCGGAATTATTGCTCTTTAGATCAATCAACTATTAATCCTGTGGAGCTAGGTCGGTTTTACCGAAAAATTTGCAATAGGACCATGTTGATCATATCATCCATATGACTCGTATTTAACCTTTCGGTTTTGTGTTCCGAGGCTATGTCTATACATGCTAGGCTCGTCAAGGAAACCGTAGTATTTCCGCATGTGTAAATCTGGCTTACACCCTTTGTATGCGAACGTAGAGTCTATTACACCCGATCATCACGTGGTGCTTCAAAACGATGAACTTTTGCAACGGTGCATACTAGGGGAGAACACTTATCTTGATATTAACGTGAGAGATCACCTTATCATGCTACCGTCGCGATGAAATCTAAGTAAGCAATAAGGTGCATAAAAGGATAAACATCACATGCAATTTAATTTGTGACATGGTATAGACTTTTTCTTGTGCCTTTGATCTCCATCTCCAAAGCACCGGCATGATCTCCATCATCACCAACATGACGTCGCCATCTCATGATTGCCTCCACCAACTATTGCAACTACAACTATTGCTACTCTTAGCGATAAAGTAAAGCAATTACATAGCGTTAAAGTGACACGCAGGTCATACAATAATAAAGAGACAACCATATGGCTCCTGCCGGTTGCTGTACTCATCGACATGCAAGTCGTGAAAATTACAAAACATGATCATTGCATACATTATCACAAATCACGTCTTGGCCATACCATATCACAAACCCTGCAAAAACAAGTTAGACGTCCTCTACTTTGTTTATGCAATTTTTACGTGGCTTCTATGGGTCATGAGATAGAACCGTTCTAATCTACGCAAAGCCACAACGGTGATATAAAAGTTGCTTATTTTATATCCTTTTTAAAGGCCTTCCGGTGAAGATCGCATCTCACTGTAGCAAGAGAAACAGACACCCGCCAGCCACATGTGCAATACAAGTTGCACGCCAAGTGTGGAACCGGTCTCTCGTATGTGGACGAGTAAAGTTGGTCCGGGCCGCTTCAATGCCACCATACCGTAAAGATACAAAATGCACATGGGAAGGTAGCAACAAAAACATCAACGCCCACAACTCCTTGTGTTCTAATCGCACCAACATCTACGAATAGATCTTGGCTCTGATACCACTGAAGGGTTCGTTGCATAGAAAACAAAAAATTTCCTACGAAACAAGCAGAAGAAACCCAACGGATCTAGATCTATTAGACGAAGGTAGCGAAGATGAGATCCAATCTCTTACCCTCGAATAATGAGCAAACGTGTTTTGTCGATGCAGGGGTTGGCTAGTCGATTCCCGCAACTAGACTCATCTAGTCGCAAGGAGATGTATTATCCTTCGAGATCCAATCCGATGAAGCGCCGCACGAGCAGCACCTCCGTGGTATCCACACGTACAACTCGATGAAGACTTCCTCTCCTTGATCCCACAAGCGAGGAGGAAGTGGCTCGCGAGATTCCAGCAGCACGATGGTGTGGTGGTAGAGATGGTGGAGATTTTCCCGTGGACAGGGCTTCGCCAAGCCGTGCACGAGGGAGAGAGAGGAAGGAGGATAGGGTGGTGCGGCTAGGGCATTGGGGCAGCTCTCCCCTGCGCCTCCACCCCTCCTTATATAGGTGAGGGGCTGGGGGGTGCGCCCCATCCCTTCTAGGGCCGGCGGCCAAGGGTGGCTTGCCCCCCAAGGCTCCTCCCTATTAGGGTTAGGGTTTCCCTCCCTATAGGGCCAGCCGCATGGGCCTTGGGGAGCCAGGTGCGGCCAGCCCAAGTGGGCTGCTGCACCTCCCCATGGCCCATGCTGGCCCTAATGACTGGTGGGTCCCACTTTGGAACCTTCCGGAACCTTCTAGAATATTTTCGGTACCCTGCCGGAAAATTCCCGAACTTTTCCGGAACCCTAGAAACCACTTCCTTGTATGAATCTTATTCTCCGGACTCTTCCGGAACTCCTCGTGATATCTAGGATCTCATCCGAGACTCCGAATCACCATTCGTTCGTACCATCAAATATCTCATCGCAAACCCCAGCTACATTGGAGCGTTAAGTGTGTGACCCTACGGGTTCGAAAATGTGCAGACATGATCCGATCAATAATCAATAGCGGGACCAGGATGTCCATATTGACTCCTACACATTCAATGAAGTTCTTTATCGATTGAACCATGATGCCGGAGATTCAATTAATCTCGTATACGATTCCCTTTGTCTCATGATATGTAACTTGCCCGAGATTTGATCGTCAATATCACCATATCTAGTTTAATCTCATTACCCGGCAAGTTCTCTTTACTCGTTCCATAATATAGGATCCCCGTGACTACCACTTAGTCACATGTTTGCAAACTTCCGGATGATATATTACCGAGAGGGCCCAGAGATATCTTCTCCATCACATGGAGGGACAAATCCCACTCTTGATTCATGTCACCCAACAACCTACCATCAGAGATACCTTAAAGCTATCTTTATAATCACCCAGTCACAAAGCGACGTTTGATGTCCCCAAAGTACTCCTCCGGTAAATGGGAGTGACATAATCTCATGGTCTAAGGAAACTATACTTGGCATATATTAAAACACTAACAATGAAACTTTGTGACACGATCAATTGCTATGTTTTACCATTGGGTCTTGTCCATCACATCATTCTCCTGATATGACTCCGTTATCAAGTGACTATAACAATTCCATGGTTGGGAAACTTTAACCATCTATTGACAAACGAACTAGTCCGGTAGAGGCTCACTAGGGACACTTTGTTGTTTATATTCCACACATGAATTGTTTCCGGGTAATACAATTATAACATGGATAATAAACATTTATCATAAACATGAAATGTGATAATAAACAAATTTATTATTGTCTCTTGGGCATATTTCCAACAACTCCAAGAATAGCGCATAATATGTGAAGTGATAAAAACATAGTTTCAACGAAGACGACTTGATGGTTGTCGATGAAGAAGAGGGGATGCCTTGGGCATCCCCAAGCTTAGATGCTTGATTTTTCTTGAATGTTCAGGGGGGATTCCATGGAGGCATCCCCAAGCTTGTGCTTTTGTCCATCCCTCAACTTCTTTCATCATCTTCCCTCGTGGAACCTAAAAACTAACTTCGCACAAAACTTTTCATAAACTGAGTAGAGGGTTAGTTCAAATAAAATAAAAATCACTTGGGTTCCACCAAGACAAATTGCACAAACTTGATTTAGCATTAGATACTATTTACTAAGACTCAAGGGTGTCACTCCTTCCTCAAAGTACCACTAATGACATTAATAATAGAGGCAAACACAAATTAGGGCAGAATCTGTCAAAACTGGACAGTCTGTAAAGATCTATTTTGTAGAGGCACTTACGGGGCTTAAAACAGAAAACTTAAAACTAATGAAAGATATATAAAAGTATAAGGCTTGCTGTAGAAAAATTTCAGAAAAGGATAAAGTTCTGGGATTTTTCGAGATTCTCTACAACAGGAGCTTATAATCTATTTCTGGACAACAAAACAAAACTTCGCACTTTCTAAGCATTAGAGGCTAATTCTTGGTACGCAAAAACTAAAAAAAGGATAAAATTAAGTTGATACAGAAGCAACAACTCAATCACTCAAAAAAGAAAAAAAAATCGGGTTGCCTTCCAACAAGCGCTTTTCTTTAACGCCTTTTAGCTAGGCGCAATGCCACATATCAAGTTTTTTTGGAGGCCTTAGCAAAATTAAGAACATAGCTAGACCTTATTATTGATTCAAAAGGTAGATTCATTATCTTTCTAGGGAAGTGTTCCATCCCTTTTCTAAGAGGAAAATGAAATCTTATGTTTCCCTCTTTCATGTCAATAATAGCACCAACAGTTCTCAAAAACGGTCTCCCTAAGATAATAGGACAAGAAGCATTGCACTCAATATCCATAACAATAAAATCAACGGGAATATAATCTATTATATACTAAAGGTACATGATGGGCAACCAGAAAAAAGAGAAATAGACTAGAAAATCCCACAATAATCAGACACATCTGGCCCTTCGTTGAATTGACTTGATATTCATAGCCGTCGGATGACAATAAAATTCTAAAATTACCCACCAATGCCATTGGGAAACACGTCTTCCATACCCTAAACTGAGTTTGTCCATGTTCTCTTTCCCCCACGAGGCAACATCAGCCGCCACGCCGGTGCCACTCTCGCCTGGAGCAATATTGGGAGCACAAACCGATGGATTTGGCATCACACGAAGACCAGAGATCGATGGATTCAATAGCGAAGGAAGCGATAGCTTGGTATAGAAACAAGCTCGGAAATTTTCTGTCCGATCTGTTCAACAACGTCACCCTGACGATGCACGGAAAAATCTAGGTTCACAGCAGATGGATGGATTCAGCAGCGAAGGAAGTGGCAGATGGGTACAGAAACAAGCTTGGAAATTTCCTTTCCGATTTGTTCAACAGCGTCACCCAGACGATGCACAGAAAAATCCAGGTTCACACTTTGCCCAGTTCTCTGCCAGTTAGATGGGAAACAAGGCTTCGTGATGGTTTATTCATGGCGGATGCAGTTCTATGCAAGGTAAAAAGCGATTTAATTTGATCTGTTAGCAACGAGCTCAATGATTCAATATGGCAACATATCGTGCCTCCGGAATCCTGCTCCCGTTGATTCATGTTAGCTAGACAACGTAAGGCTGAGAAGCTCCCCATTGGCTTTGCCCTCTCCCATGCGAGAAGCACATGACAACACAATCGATTGATTGTGTCATAGCCTGTTGCCACCAGTTACCAGTACCACAACACAGCTCTACTTAATTGCAAATGTACGGTTCCATGTAGAAAGGGAGATTGTTTCATGTACGCTTGCCCACATAGCCGTACCTCTCAGTATTTTAATTACTCGCATTACTCACATGGTAGTTAGATGGTGCATGTGTTGTCTAGATATTTTTAATCAATTGAGATATCCAGGTGAGGTACTCCATCAATTGATTTGGTGGCAGCAAATAGTTGAATGCGGTAGAAGCCCATGACCCCAACATTTTGTTAGCCTATGACATGGTTCAAGTCTTATGAGCATAAATTTATGCTTTTGTGTACTGTGATCTTTAATAGCTCCATTAAATATTTCTGTACTATTTTGGAAAGGCCATCTAAGTTATTGAGTATTTTGAAAATACAGTTTTGAATCCTTCGTGCAGTGCCTGCATTTGATAGGGCATCAGGCCTGATGATGTTGGTTAGTGCGATGGATTAATTTTTCTCCATCAAATAAGGTATCAATTTTTGTTCCGCGGTGAACATATCAATATTCTTTGAAAAAGAAGCTACTCCGTACTAGAGTGCCATCTCATTGATTAAAGACTGTATTGCTCTAGCTCCGATTAATATAAGAGACAAACGGTTGATATCTGAATCTTGGTTGGCTAACCTATTTTTGCATGCTAAGTACCTTTTTCAGATATAGCTTCTACTACTGAAATTGTAGTCACACAGCTGAAGTAGAAGGTGCGTAACCAATCCCATGTACTTTGATGCTGTAGAGATAATATATTTAGTAACCATGCAAGTCACCCTGAATGGTCTTCGCTTTTTAATGCTTCACTCAACCAAACGGTTTTTTTTCCTTTTTATGTATCATGTTCTTCTATAGGCCAACAATAGCTCATATATGTGGAAACATCATACCGATTAGGTTTAGTTGGGAGTGATGAATGATTCACTTTCTTGGCTGATGTATTATGTTCTCTGTTATCATTTATGTTAATAAGTAACCTTTTTTCTATTCAGTTTACCATCGGTTAAATGTTTGGGGGTTGGAAATTATAATGGTATGAATGATCTAGATAGAGAAATTGTGCCATATACTACATCCAATGGAGCTCCTTCACCATCTGCATGATCACATAAATCAGCCTGGATCCTAAATTATGGACGTTATGCAAGATTTGGTTGTGGTTCTAATATATTCAAGATGCGATTTTTTAAGGACATACTTTCGGGTGGTAAATGGTTGCAAAACAGATATCTGATACTCTTTAGTTATGGAGCAATAGAGCAGAAAAAGAATAACTCAAAGAGCGTGTCCTAGCATGGGCAAACAAGCTCTCTTAATATATTTTTCTTTCCCTGTGGTTGATGCTCTCTTTTACTCTTCTCATTTTGGCCGTCAATTTATTTGGCTTCAACGTCTTACATGTTTTGAACTCTCAGACTTTGGTTTGATTTGCATATATACAAGTTGTAGATGCCTCTACCTTCCTATGCAAAAAAAAAAACCTACAGCAATAATAGATTCAAACTAAAACATGAACTACACACTTAATTGCTTTAGGGTTAACTCTGGATTTCCTCTAAACTATACCACTTTATATGTTCATTTCCTTCCATTATTATCTCTGCTTAATTCAGTGACAAGTATGTATTTCTTACCATTTGGCATCTTATAGAAAAATCAATTTCTTCATCAAGTTGTAGCATATTATGATTGATGGCCTTCCATGAACTAGCAGGCAGCTTCTGACTGTTCAAAGAGATCATTGAATTATCATAGTACTCTACCTACATTATTTAATGTCAAAGATTAGAAAACATTTCGGTTTTCAGTACCAGTAATCTGCTGGCAGATCTTCATATGAATAAGGAAGATTTACTATAAACAACATATTGACTATGATCGATGTTTAATTAGCTTAGAAAAGAACCTTTAGAGATTACACGAAATATCAACAGTGCCATACAACATTATTTTGATAGGATAAATAGGTTTAGTTCAATCTGGTGAATACGTACAATGTATTTGCATTCACAGTTTCTACAATGTTATGATTTTTACAGTTGGTTGTGGTTTTGTGGATAGAGGTGCATCATGCTTTAACTAACAACACAAATTTTGTATCATTGTTAGTAATAGTAAATCCTATGTTTTATTTACAAATATCCAGGTTTTAGATACCTATATACCTATATGTAGGTTTTATTTATAATTCCCATGAGACATTCTGGTGTAGGAAGTTGAATTAAGAAAGAAAGCAGCTAATGTTGTCCATGTGTGTTTCCATGAGGTACCTTTCTTGATCATGTTACTTATCTGCATCACCATTATAGAAGACTAAACTTCATTCTTAATAAAATATGTGCAACACATGCTCACTCAGAAATGGTAAACTATATGTATTCTAGACGACGTCAAGTTTCTGTGGTGTTACATTACTTGGTTGATTATAGTGTATATGTTGATCGGCATTGCTTTTCCTCCCGAGACGTTATGAAGGACAAACAAGTGATTTTCTCCTTTCTTTATGTATTCTTAAGCTCCAGGTCACTGAGTTGTATAACAATGGAATGAGCTCACAATATTGTCGCCAAGTGTGGACCAAGGAATGCTCAAAGTGCACCCTTTGTTATGCTGGAAATTCTTCTGCGGAGAGGCTGGCGAATGACAGTTCTTGCAAAGTGTTGGTTAGCTCCTACCTCACAGGTTATATTATTCATGTTTTCTTTCTGAGCTAATGTAATAGAAACTCACAAGGTTATTCAAACTTATTCCACTACCGGAGATTTGGTTTCAATTTTGTGCTAATTGATAGGCTTTTCTATATGCATATCAACGGATCAGTTTTGCGCTACTAGAAGACTGCAATCAATTGGCTTGGAGTCTTTCATTTTGGAAAAAAGCCGGATAGCTATTGTCTACAACAACAGTGAGATTTTTATTCGCGGCATGGACCAGCATTTTCACCTGAAGAACCATTATGTGTTTTGTAACATCGCGACTGAGTCCCATTTCTTCTTCTGACTACCACAAGGATGTTATTTTGAAAGAAGAACCAGTGCTATTCCTTCCATCAAGTTTAATTGTACTTGCCACGGGATCCCAATTGTTCAAGAAAATGATGTCTTGAGGTCGAACCGAAATTAAAACAGTAGGATTGTCCAACTATATAATATTCCGAAGAGTTGCATGGATTACATATGAAAAAATAGTAATTTTGGTATTACAACATAATTATCCGAATTCAGAAATATATACACGTATTTGTAAGGAGCATTCACTATGTGACAATTTCCAAAGTTACAGTGTCGTTGTTAGACTAATTGTTTTTTAGGAAAATACATAAATCACTAAAAATATATATCTTGTGGGAGGAGAGCATACACGATCAAGAACCATTATTTGCTCAATTATTTTAAACTATGTTATATGACATACATTTTGGATCTGTTTGTGGAGGTATTGTGAACTCTATAGATGACCATGTTCACTTGGATTACTACATGGATGCCTCATGTAACGTGGGACACACATGGCAAGGTCAGGAGAGTTTGTTTGTGTCCAACAAGAGGCTTTGACGCACTTCAGCTTCCTCTGTTCTAAGTTATAGTTAACTTAGACATGTTGGATCTTTGAGATAGTTTGAATCATTTTGATTAATTATGCTTTCAAACAATAAAGTCCGGGATAACCTTTCACGACATGCGGAATTATGTATGGAGTAGTATATATTTATAGCAAGGAGATATGTGCTCAATTTTTGTTCTCCTATGCTTTTAGATAATACTTAATGATAGGTGTGAAAGAGTAATATTGAATTAAAGTTAGGCGTTCATTATAGTTACAGTAGAGAAATAATTCTTTAAGGATGAACAAAAATCAATACAACAAAAATCTATTTTAAACACTACAAATTCCGACTCAGAAAAATGTTTGCTTATTAAACTATCTTATATTGACAAATAATGAAACACCAAAACATTGACGATCCTAGCAATCAGTTGCACATGTTTTATATCTACAAACATGGTGTTGACATTTTATAATTCGAGGGAAATTGGATAATTATATGAATTATGGCCTGTGGTGGACATAGATTTCATTCAGATAGTAAAAGTTCAATGGTTTGTAGTATTACTTCCAACTATTATTTTTGTAGCATAAAAAATAAAGAAATTAAATGGTTGCCCGCGCATGTGCGCGGGCCACTGTGCTAGTTATTATTAACAACAATAAGAACATCATTAATTATACCCAAAGGTTTCTTCTTATAGGAATCGGTAAGATGCACATATAAATGGCACTCTTCCAAAGGTTTCAAATCAAGTATATCATAGAAGAGAGACAATTTGCTACCCGCATGGGTAGCTACACACCCATGCGTTATACGGAGATGCAAGCCGTATATATCAGTTTTAGCTTGTTTTCCTAGTAAAACACGGATATTTGGTGTACAAAACTGGTTTCGGAATTTTCAAAAAAATATTTTTTGGTCGTCATTTTTAGCTTTTTTTCATAGTTGACTTTTTTGTTGACTTTTGGGTCAAACTTTACTAAAAAAATCACAGCGGATGGAAAAAAATTCAAAAAAAATTCAAAATACTTTTTAATATTTCTATCAACTCTACTATTGACATCCCCCTTGTCTACTTGAGTAATCTCATTTTACCGTTGCATATATGTTTCGGTCAAACTTAGGGTGTGCAGCTACCCATGGGGGTAGCAAGTCTTTTCCGTATCATAGAAACTTTTAGGCATAACAGAAACACTTGCACCAAGATCACACAAGGCATTGCAATTCAAGTAATTTATTTTCATATTAATAGAGTTCTCCCAACTATATTGTAATTTTCTAGGAATAGAGTTTTCAAGTTGGAGCTTTTCTTCCCTAGCTTTGATAAGACCATCGGTAATGTGTTTAGTAAAAGCAATGTTTAGCTTACTAGCATCCGGTGACTTAGCAAGTTTTTGTAGGAATTTTATGACTTCAGTAAGATTGCAATTATCAAAATCAATTTCATCATCTTTAAAAAGGCTAGGAGGATCATCATTAGTAGTTTGGATAGTATAAACATTAACAGTTTTACTATTCATTTCAGCAATTTTAGCTTCTTCTTTTTCTCTAGCCCACCTAGCATGCAAACGAGCTAACATCCTTTCATTCTCATTAATTTGGATAGAAATAGCATTTAAGTATTAAGTAGGTTTGTCTTGAAGATGAGTGGTTCTAATTTTTAAAATTCAACATCATGAGCAAGATTCTCCACTTTAGAGACAAGACTATCTAGTTTTTCAAGCTTCTCTTCAACAGTTCTATTAAAAGCTCTCTAAGTAGTGATGAAATATTTTAAAATATTTTCAAGATCAGTAGGAACACTCTTATTAGAATTGTAAGAATTACCATAAGAGTTTCCATTATTCGGAGGATAAGGTTTATAGTTGTTACCACCGAAATTATTTCTATAAGCATTGTTGTTGAAATTATTTCTATTAAGAAAATTAACATCAACTTGATCCTTTTCTTGAGAAATTAATGAAGCAAGAGGAACATTATTATGATCAATAGGGGACTGATTGGTACAAACATAGATATGATCATATCAACCTTCTCATTCAAAGAGAAAATTTCCTCGACAGAATTTACCTTCTTACCAGTTGGAGCCCTTTCGGTGTGCCATTGTGAATAATTTGTCATCATCTCATCCAATAGCTTAGTGCACCTAATGTGGTGGACATGAAGGTACCACCGGCGGCCGAGTCCAACAAGTTCCTTGAAGAAAAATTCAAACCTGCATAAAAAGTTTGGACAACCATCCAAGTAGTTAATCCATGCGTGGGACAATTTTTAACCATAGACTTCATTCTTTCCCAAGCTTGAGCAACATGTTCATTGTCAAATTATCTAAAGTTCATAATGTTACTCCTCAATTGTATAATTTTAGCAGGTGGATAGTATTTTCAATAAAAGCATCTTTGCATTTAGTCCAAGAATCAATACTATTTTTAGGCAAAGACAATAACCATTCTTTAGCTCTCCCTCTCAAAGAGAAAGGGAAAAGTTTCAGTTTTGTGATGTCACTTTCAACCTCTTTAAATTTTTGCATATCACATAACTCAACAAAGTTATTGAAATGAGAGGCGGCATCATCAGTACTAGCACCAGATAATTGCTCTTTCATAACAAGATTTAACAAGGCGGGTTTAATTTCATAAGATTCCGCTTTAGTGGCGGGTGGAGCAATTGGAGAGCATATGAAATCATTATTATTAGTGCTAGTAAAGTCACACAACTTAGTGTTCTCAGTAGAAGACATATTGAAAAAGCAAACTAACAAAACAGGAATAAAGACTACACTAATTTTTTGGGTTTTGAAATTCTTAAACAAGTAAATAAACAAAACAAGAAGTAAACTAAGCAAGACAAAAACAAAGTAAACTGATTGAGAGCGCAAGACTCCCCTTGCTTCAGCTCCAAAATCCCCGACAACGGCGCCAGAAAACTGCTTGATGGTGTTGGTAGAGTTGGGTGGTGCCCCAAGCGAAGGCGTGAATGTAGCAAGTAGCAGTTTTCTCTCAGTGAAGAACCAAGGTTCAATCGAACCAGTAGGACTTTGAAATCAACAACGAGGTGAACATCAACGATCTCTAGTGCTTAATCGTCAATAAACATGGACCTGCACACACTCAAACAATTACTTTGCCCCCAACGGCAGGAAAGTTGTCAATCTTTTTGGTCTGCTGAAAACAAAGTGGTTAAACGTATAGTGTAGTGAAATTATTTATGAAAACGGACCAGCGCGCAAGTGATTATGGAAAGCAAGTAAATGAGGTTGTAAACAATGTAAAAGGATGGACCGGGGGCCATGGGCTCACTAGTGGTGTCTCTCCAATAAATAAAAAACTCATATGAAGGTTAAACAAATTACAGTTGGGTAATTGATAAAATTATGACACAAACTTAATCTAGCTATATCAAAGTGTTCACGGTAATATTCATGTAGGCATCACAACAAGGAACAAAGGACGCCATCCGACTGCATCTTTGTCTAAAAAGTCCACTTAGGGATCCCTATCTAGCCTGTTACCCATCGGTATTAAGTCGCAAGCGACAGACAATTGCATTAAGTAAAGCATATGAAGTAAGCACCATTTATAATCACATAGACATAAACACCGATGTTTTACCCATAGTCGCAATAGCACAACCTCTTCCTTAGATGTTTCTGTCACTCGAGCCCAGGCACAAGAGGGGGCATGAACCAACTATCTAGCATAAATACTCTCTCTTGGAGACATAAGCAATCACTTGGCCAAAGCAACTACACACATCAGAGAGCATGCAAGAACATAAATTAATAACTAAGAACTCTGCTGAAAGAGCATGGTTGCCCTCATGTGTGGTTTTGGTAATTAATGACAATCTCTATGGACTAATGTTTGTATTGAGCTACTTGTAGGTTTTGTCCATATGCATTGCTTGATCTCCATATGTTGGAGTCAAGGCTAAGATAAGAATATTATATATTGATCAAGGCTAAGTGCGGGTTGATCAACACTCAAGTCCAAGTGAAGATATACCGAAGAGTGCCTCTCCCATATTGGTGTATGGGGGAGCTATTAGCAAGTCTTCACCAAGCGGAGCATAATCAAGAAAGGTGGTCTAACTTGAGAAGGCAAAGATCGTCATCATCTAGCTCAAGTGGATCATGTGCAAGGCAAAGGTATGATCTTGATAGGGTTTCTATTTTACCGGTCTCATGATGTTAGTGAGAGACCGGGTTATAGGATAGTTAACCGTACTATCAAGGTGTTTCCTATGTATTGTAGTGTATCTAACTACTATGGGACCCAATGAGTTTGGGAACCATGTTGTACTTGAATTTTGCTTTAGGTACAATGAAGATGCATTGGATGCTTGTCTCATTCATAAGGAAGGTGTTCTCACCATGTGTTTATAGGAGTCCAGCTACGATGATTATCTAACTCTCATCTTCCTCATCACCAATGTCATCTCGGTAACAAGTATCTATCCCATGCATACTTTTCTAGTCTCAACCTTGTATATGTTGCTTTTTGGCATGAAATCTTCTATGAGAAATTGTTGTGGTTTTGGCTTATTTTCTTCACTTGGTATATCTTTGTGATATTTGTGATGAAATTGCAAAAAACCTTTTCTTCAATTGGTATTCTTTCTTTGTGATACTTGTTTCCTATCTTAAAGCATCTCCACTATCTCTTGTTCCCTTAGTGATATGTGTGATGCCTTTGATGTTATTGAAGTTCATTTATATACAAATGAGATAAATTTGAGCTATGTGATATGCTTTTAAGCAATAATCTTACTTGTGTATATATGACTTCCTTTGGGTACCTTGGTCTCCCCTTCATCGACCATTTCATATGTGCAAGTTTCTTTGTGGATGTATATCATCAACGATTTGTCTACTTAGAAACCTATACATATGAGAGAGGTCACCTTTTTTTTGGTATCCTATTTATTTTGAGCCACCTTGTTTTTTTATCTATAATTCTTTGGTGGCTCCAAATTTGTCTCGTGAGTGCTTGTCTTATTTCTATTTGCATCTTTGCGCACTCACATTTTATTGAAGATCTTTGTCTTCATGCTTATCACGGTGAGCATGTTGATTTTTATTGGCTAAATGTTTTCACTAGCTCTTAACTTCTTCAATTGGTTTTAGTCTCCAATTGGTATCCTTGGGCTTGTGAACATATTCTTTTGAAAAATCTTCTTTGAATCTTGGTTGGGCCTATCTTATGATGAGTCTTTTAAATTGGTATCTTCTTATGGCTTAACCATATCTTTGGTGCAAGTGCTATGATTTGCTTTTACTTTCTGCACACTTGCACTTGTTGCGTGTTCTAGATGATTTTGGGGGAGTGAGGATTCCATATTTGTGCACTCCTCAATAGTGCATGAACATTGGGGAGCTTCTCCATTTTTATTTAGAACTCTTGTTTTGGATCTTTTGATTGCCTATCTCCTTTGTGGAGATGTTTAGAATGATTTCATCTTTTTGCAATCTTTGGATCCTCAATATAGTTTGATTTCCTCTAACTATTCATCATTGGATATGTGCATTTGATTTCACTCATATCTTGAGAAATGCACACATGTTTTGAGGAACTCATATTATATTGGCCTTCTAAATTTTTCCTCCCATTTCGGCAATCGATGCCAATGGGGGAGAAGTTTAGAGGGTTTAAGGGAATTTGGTTTTATGCTTTTTTTGGTTCTTAAGCATTTGCCTTTAATGCTCTTGCGTCCTTGCTTGCTTGTCTTGCAAGGTTGCTTTATTCATTATATAAACCCTCTTAAAAGGGTTTGTCATCAATTACCAAAATGGGGGAGATTGAAAGAGCATGGTTGCCCCCATGTGTGGTTTTGGTAATTAATGACAATATCTATGGACTAATGTTTGTATTGAGCTACTTGTAGGTTTTGTCCATATGCATTGCTTGATCTCCATATGTTGGAGTCAAGGCTAAGATAAGAATATTATATATTGATCAAGGCTAAGTGCGGGTTGATCAACACTCAAGTCCAAGTGAAGATATTCCGAAGAGTGCCTCTCCCATATTGGTGTATGGAGGAGCTATTAGCGAGTCTTCACCAAGCGGAGCGCAATCAAGAAATGTGGTCTAACTTTAGAAGGCAAAGATCGTCATCATCTAGCTCAAGTGGATTATGCGCAAGGCAAAGGTATGATCTTGATAGGGTTTCTATTTTACCGGTCTCATGATGTTAGTGAGAGACCGGATTATAGGATAGTTAACCGTACTATCAAGAGGGGCTCTCGACCGAGTATCTTGATCATATCGTTCGTGGAGAGCTCAAACCTTTGCATCCTTGCAATCATATTTATTGGATCTTATTTGGCTCTTATCGTGGTGTGGTCTTGGTGCTTGTCGTGCTTGTCATGACAAGGCCAAGTTCACCGAAAACGGATTTCGTTTGCGTCTTCTATTGTGTTTTCGGTTTTGGAGATTTTGTCGGCTCATCCATGTAGAAAGTTTCACTCTTCCATTTATTAGAAAAATCTCCCTTGCTTGTTTTCAATATTTTCACTTTTTATAGGGTAGCATTTGGCGTCCTCTTTCCAACAAAATTGGATTCACTCGATTCGGACTTCATTTGCAAACGTTATGGCAGTTTAGGTTTTACTGTTTGAATCTGGTCTGGAAGAACACCGAAGATGGTCCGGAGTCTCCGGCCCAAAGGACCCGGACTCTCCGGTCCATTGTTTTTCGCTGCCAAGTGACCTTCTTGTGGTGCGGCTCTGGATAGGGGTCCGGAGGTACACCGGAGATGGTCCGGAGTCTCGTGTCAGCCGGAGTCTCCGGTCCAAAGGACACGGAATCTCCGGTCTCAAGTTTTTCCCTGCTCTTTGCCAAAGTGTGGTGCGGCACTGGACTCCAGTCCGGAGGGACACCGGAGTCTCTGGTCTGACCGGAGTCTCCGGCCCCTCTAGACCGGAATCTCCGATCTGTCCCGATGACCCAAAGTGTGGCGCGCCTCTAGTGCCCTGTCCGGAGGAAGACCGGAGTTGGGGCGGATTCTCCGGCTTACACCGGAGTCTCCGGCCCACTTACACCGGAATCTCTGATCTGGACAGGCTCCAACGGCTAGTTTTTGTGGGGACCTATAAAAGTCCCCCTTCTTCCCCAAGTGACTTGGGGTTTTCAGCAGCACGATTTTCTCTCTCTCCCACCATTGTTGACCGTGAAAACCTTGCCCCCCTCTCAATCCCTCCAATGAATCTTACATATTTTTTAGGGAAAAGTGAGAGAAGATCTAGATCCACATTTCCACCATTCAATCTCTCCTCTAAGTGAGAGGAACCTAGTGGATCTAGTCCTTGGAGTTCTTTTCTGGTTCTCTTCCTTGTTCTTCCTCTCTTATTCCCCCATAATCATTTGTTGCTTTGTTGGAATTTGAGAGTGAAGGATTTGGGCACTTCTGCTCTTGCCATTGCATTTGGTGCATCGGTTTGTGCTCTCCACGAAGATTCGTGGAAGTTGAAGTTTAATAAGCTTGTTACTCTTGGGTGCATTGTGTTCCCAAGAGCTTGTGCCTCTTGGGTGCATTGTGTACCCTAGACGGTTTGTGGTGTCGCGAAGACTTCGAGTTGTGAAGCTTCGGGCAAGGTTTGAAAGCCCCCGATTGAGTTGTGGATTCCGCCTTGAAGGATTCCGATAGTGGAAGGTGAACCTAACCCTTGGGGTGAGGTTCATCGGAGAATAGGGTGTGGCATTTTGTGGCATCTTGAGTAGGCCTTTGTGGTGAGCTCACACCCCTCCAACGAGCGTACTCCCTTAACTAGGAGGAACTCGGGAATACATCCTCGTCTCCGCGTGCTTCGGTTATTTCTATACCCGAGCTCTTTTCTTAAGCACTTTACATTGTGATAGCCCTCGTGCTTCAAGTATTATATCTTGCTATCACCTTGTTGTTATTTTGCTTAGCATAAGTTGTTGGTGCACATAGGTGAACCTAGTATATTAGGTTTTGTGTGCTTGATAAATTAAATGCTAGTTTTATTCCGCATTTATCAAGCCTAATCGTAAAAGTTTTATATCGCCTATTCACCCACCCCGCTCTAGGCGACATCCTTGTCCTTTCACCTGCACAATCTGATCATAACTTCATAGTCCATTGGATCCCAACAAACACATCATAAAGCATTACAAATAGTCGATCTTGGTCATGTAGCACAAGGGAGAGAGACAATCATCTAGCTACTTCCATGGACCCGTAGTCCAAGGTGGAACTACTCACACTTCATCCCGGCGGAAGGCATGGTGATGTAGAGCCCTCCGGGATCGATCTCCCCTCCGGCAGCGTGCCGGGAGCAGCTTCAGAATCTCTTCGAATTAGGTTTCGAGGAGGCGACGGCGTCGGGTTGTGTTTCTGGAAAATAATCGTCGCCCCCAGCGTTTTAGGGTTTTTGGGATTTTATAGGCGTCGAGGGGGCCAAGGCGGTGCCCAGGGCACCGGGGCGGGTCCCACCCGCGGGTGCAGGTAGGGCCGCAGCCAGCAGCCACCCCTGGCCCCTGGGTGGCCCCCCAGGTCGCCCTCTGGTCTCTGGCTTACTTTTGTCGCATAAAAAATGCTCGTACATTATCGTCCAATTCCGAGAATATTTTCAGAAGTAACTTTTCTGAAATAGAAAACAGCAAAAACAGGTAACTGGCACTAGGCATATTGTTAATAGGTTAGTCTGATAAAAAGCCTAAAAATGATGTGATAATACAGTAAAAACATGTAACAATGGCATATAACTAGCATGGAACAATAAAAAATTATAGATACGGTTGACATGTATCATCCTTTGATCAAAGGGCTCTTGGGCACCTCTAGAACCTTCCTAGGGACCCCTCTCATCCCTAATGAGGCCCCCAAAGTCGGGGCTTGGCCGAATCCTCCAAGTTTGGTAAGAGTTGGAGTTAATCAGGTCACAAACTTTCGGATTCCCGTAATCAGATATTTGGTCCTTAGTAAAACAGGGTCCTCAGGGCGCACCTGACCTCCGATTGGGCTGTTCTTGGGCTTAAAATAAATGTATGGAAATTTCTCACAACTTTGTAGAAGCTTGATTTTTTATTTGACATCGTCTTAAGTGGTCAAACTGACGATCACTGAAATCTTCTGAAAGGGACAGATTTTAGGAAAGTCAGAGTCCAACTCCAACAAGGCTCCTTTTGCGTTTTTGTTAATTTCCAAGTGATTTCTACACATCGAAGTGTAAAACAAGAACATTGTGCACTTTTGAAACTATTAATATGTTAGTCCAAATAAATCATAAACTTAATATAAAAACAAGTGTCAAAGTCATAAAAGTAGCATCAAATAATCAAAAATTATAGATATGTTTGACACGTATCACCGGACAACACCAAATCTCCTCTCCCAAAACCACATTCTTCATATCCAAATCCTCAAATACATGCAAACACATACACTATCACAACTCATCATCAATTCAACGTAAATTCAAAATAAGTATCACTTCAACATAAACATAAATAAAATTAAACATTCATATATATATATATATATATATATATATATATATATATATATATACGACACAAGGATGGATCAATTATCGTCAAGACCGCGTTTGTTGATTTTATTCTTCATGTGAATGATACACTTTACACTCTCATCATCCAAGAGGCTAGTGTCTTGTAACACGATTATCAAATTCTCCATGAATATCGTAAGTTTATTTTTTTTCTTCTCAATCACAAAAGCATAATTTATCTTTGCATTTTCCAACTTCATTTTCATCATCTTATCTTACTTCTACAACTCCCATCTTCTTACGAAGCCTCTCAGGTATAAACTTCATTCTCCCCCATTGCACATCTAAGAATGTTTACGAGCTACACAAAAAGGACAAATCGGGAAAAAAATCAAAATTTGAAAATGTGCACTATTTACTAAACCCATATCAACCCTGTCGAGGTTGGGGCTCGGCAATTCCCAAGGTTAGGTACCCCGGGTTGATTGAGGGGAAGAGAGGATGAACGTTGGTGATCACGACGGCTAACAGGGGGCGAATTTACCCAGGTTCGGCCCCTCGAGATGAGGTAAAGACCTACTCCTGCTTGTCTGATATTATCGAGGTGGCTACAATGGCGAGATGGCAATCTCGCTAGGGTTTGCCTGTGTGTTTCTTGCCCTAGGTGGCGCACCCTCCTGGCCTTTATATCACAGGCCAGGTCTCGGGTGGACGGTGCAGATTGCACATTACAGGATAAGGAAAGTCTCATCACCGATCTAACCGGCTACTTGGGCCTCACGGTGCACTTCATGGGCTTCAATGGGCTTCCCTTAGCGTGACCCATGTACCACCACCGTGGGGTACCCAAAAGGTAGCCCCACAACAGTAGCCCCCGAGTGCTTAGTCGAATCGCAGAGTCGAGTAAAGAACTCCTTCCTCCGGGCACGCCATCTGGTTCCTTTATGAGTCAACCTTCGAGCGTATTTGCCTTGAATCATCGGGTGTGCCGCATGATCTTCTTGATTCGCCAACTTTCGACTGTCGTTGTCCTTAGTCATCGGGTGCGCGAACAGCGCTCCCGATGGGAGTAGCCCCCGAGATTAATCTGAATTGCTTGCAATTGAGGTTAAACTCAATTTTTCTTTAGTCGAAAAGCCCGCTCCCGATGGGAGTAAGAAGATGTCTCGAAATACCCGAGTCAAAAACTGGCCTTGCTCGACTTACTCTGTACTCAGCCTTGATGGCCTACTGAAGTGGCTTAAACTCAGCTCTTAAAGCTTACTGATTGTTCGTCCACTCGAATGATAAACTCGGGTATCATCAGCTTGTAAAGCTTACTACGTACTTGTCTTACTCGAATGGATTGTCGAGTGCTCTGCCGGATCGTTGGCTTACTTGATACGACTCTGTAGTGACGTCAGGGATGACATCAGTGATGACGCTTCCTGGCACACTCTGCGCCCGACGGGACGTGACGAAGTGGGCCTACTGTCACAGCGGCCGCTGATGAATTTGGACCGTTGGGCGCGAAACTTTCGCGGGATAATGATGACGCCTTGATTCCCGTGCGTAGTGGGCGGCGTGGCCGGCGACGGTTGCCCTCTCCGCGCGACACGTGGACGGCCGGATGTTGTTCTCGATTACCGTTCCACGGAGGACGGCCTAGATGAACCATCCCCGCGGTACATATTTTCCACCGCGACGGTGAAACAGTTCACTCCATCTTCATTCTCTCGCCATCTCCGCAATCTTCTCCGCCATTGCTGTCCTTGCGCCCAGTTCTCCCGAGCTTTCTCCATTCCCTCGAGCGAGGATGGGCTCGAAACGAGCGAAGACCACCGAGGGCGCCGCCGCCGCCGATGCAGGCATTAAGAAGGTGGAAGGCGACTGGGTGAAGTCGTCGGTGAAGAAAACCGATCTTGAGAGCCTCCGCGCGCAGGGGCTGCTGCCGCCGGCGGACCAGGCGCCGTGCGCGCTCCGGGAAAAGAGGTACTCCCCTCTCCTCGCGATGGGGAACGCGTTTGCTTCGTGGAGTTCCTTCCACGGGGTTTCGGGTTCCCCATCCACGATTTTGTTCGTGGTCTCATGTTCGCTTATGGGATTCAGATCCACGATCTGACTCCCAACAGCGTCTTGAGCATCGCGAGCTTTATCGTGCTCTGCGAGTGCTTTTTGGGAATCTCTCCCAACTGGCTTCTCTGGAAGTCTCTGTTCCTCGTTCGCAAGAACGTTGGGAAGTCGAAGCAGGTCTACCCAGTCGGCGGCTTCAACATCCAAGTGCGTGGCGACACCACGTTCTTCCAGATGAAGAAATCCGACTCCGTCCAGAATTGGCGGAGGAAGTGGTTCTACGTCAGGTGCGACCAAGAAGGCCTTCCCGACTTCGCGGCTGACCGCGCGTTGCAGAAGACGAAGGCGTGGGCGCACCTGCTGTCCAAGGAAGATAGGGAGGTGACCAAGCCGCTGCTGGCGCTCCTCCGCGAACTTCTGAAGACCCTTGGTCGCGAGTCGGGTGGGGTGCACCTCATCGCGACCTTCTTCAGGCTCCGAGTGCAGCCGCTCCGCCGCCGCGCCCAGCCAATGTGGGCGCGTGCATCCGGCGATGAACTTGATGACGAAGAAGTCGAGTCAAGGTGAGGAGCATCACCAGCCTCCGAGCCGCAGACACATACAGCGTCAAGTGCCCGGTGCAGCCATATGGCCTCGACAATCCTGTGCCTGAGGTAGGTGTCTTGAACCTTGCTCGTCTTGAGTTTTCTTCAGTCGAATCTTATTGCTTGACTCGAATTTTTTGACAGGGTCGTTCCAGCTTTGTTAGCCTTCCTCCGCTGATGGAGAACGGTCCTCACGCTGAGGCAGAGGTCGTGAAGGAGGACGAGGAGGATGACGATGAACTTCCTTCTGCCAACTCTCCGAGCGAAGAGGTGGAGGAGGATGATGAAGACGAAGAGCCGCTGCACAAGCGGCAAAGGCGAAGGATTGGCGAGTCGGCTTCAGCTTCGTCACCCGCAAAGCAAGTGGAGGTGGAGGACGTGGACGAGGCGAGCGAGTCGTCGTCGGGTGCCAGGCACATGAGCGGCCCGACAGAGCCTTTGGTCGTGCCTCCCCTTAGCTCTGCGCCGCCGACTGGGTTCGGAAGGATGCCTTCCGTCTCCCTGAGCAGCGATGATGATCAGGACGTCACCAGGTTAGTCTTGAAACCATCACCTTGTTCTGTCGAGTGCCCTTTTTGCCTTTGCGAGTGTTTGAATTGAATTATCCTGCCACAGCAACCGCACTGGCGCTGTCGGTTCTTCGCCTCCAGAGATGGAGCACACTTCTGCTCCCGTGTTGGAGCAGACCGCGAAGGCGATCGAAGAAGGGCCGCAGGCGGGTGATGCGTCGACCTTGAAGGCTTCGACTTCCTCCGTTCCCGAGAAGACTGCTGATGCGACCTCGGTGGACGCTGGATTGCTTGAGCACGTAAGTGTGCTTTACCTCAATCTGCAAGAGCTGTATCGGGTGCGCGAACAGCGCTCCCGATGGGAGTAGCCCCCGAAGATGTGCGTGACTAGAATAGTCGGGCACAGATTGATATCTTGTTCTTTCCACAGCCGTTTTGTCGCCAGCTGATGGAGGGAGCCGCAGCCTTCATGCGAATGGAGAAGGAAAAGGATCGACTCCACGCTGCTTTGGAGCAAGCTAACAGTAAGTACTAACCCTTGTGTTCGAGAGGTGCTGTGACTATCTTCATTGTTGACTTTGCTCCGGTGATCCACAGGCGAGAAGGAGAGCATGGCGAAGCGGGTCGCGGAGCTGGAGAAATCCCTGGGTGCAGCTCAAAAGCGTGAGCGAACCCGGGGTGATCTAGAGAAGACCCAGGTTGAACGCTTGCTCGCACTCGCCAATGTAATCGGAGGTAAGTATCTCGGCTCATTGCCTACTTTGTCTTGTGTCGACTTCCGATGTGTTACAAGTGTGGTCATCTTCGTTGTTCAGAGCCGTGCGGAGGCGCTCCTCCAGAAGAGACTTCCAGTGAGAATGTCGACCTGGAGACGGCTGTTGGCTTCGTTGACCGCGCCCATGCGTATGCTTCGACTGCACTGCAGCAATCTTCGGCGGCGCTGCAGAAGTCGAAAGATGCCCTGGCGAGTGTGCATCGGAGCATCTTCCCCAACCAGCCGTCGCCGGCCGATGTTGATGCGCTTGCGGCTCCGTTTGAAGGCGAGGCGACCACCCTAGCGGACTACACGCGTGCTCAGACGGTACGCGGCTCAGAGCTCACTTTCCAGCTCCTACTTGGTCATCAAGTCGCAGGTGACTTTGAGAAGGTTGTCAGCGACTTCCCCCGGAAGCCTGATGGCAGAACCGCATCCCTGAGTGGTGTGAAGGCGCGGGCGAGTCAGCTGGCCGCAACGCTGGTAGCCACCTTCGAGAAGAAAATTGCCAAGGCTAAGGAGACGGCTGCTAGGAAAGGCCGCTCCCAGTCGGAATCTGCGATGTAGACTCTGTTCCTCTAGGATTCTGCTTTTTATTTGGTCTGTAATGAACTTGTGTATTTTGCGGGTCCCTTGGCCGTGAACATGCTGATGTTGAAATGTGAATATGCGCCTTCGAGTCTTCTGCCATTTTTATTCTTGGATGTGCCTTCTTTCCTTGTTTAACATTGTCGAACTTGACAGTCTGAGGTGGGCGAGGCTCCTGAGGTTGCTGGAGCTACTGGTGCGGGTGAGGGTGAGGACACCTCTTCGGCTGCACCTAGTCGCACCCATCGTCAAGCTCCGGCAGCCCCTGTGCGAAGCGTAAATGATCAACGAGTGATGACTTATATGAGGAACAAGATTGTTGAGCTCGAGTCGAAGCTGAAGGTTGCCGAGTCAGAGCTGGCACGCTTGAAGTCGCAGGCTGCTGCGCCGTTCTCCCCGCGTGAGGAGTTCCTTCTTGGCCAGATTGACTTGATCAGTCGACAGCTGCAAGGTTGGCTTTCTGGCGCTTTGCTTTGACTTCTTCATGCTCTCGCTGTTCTAAGTGCTGAGTCTTGATGCAGATGTGAATCCTGATTGGAAGGCCGAGCAGAGTCGAGTAGACGAGCGGGTGGAAAGAGAGGCCACCGGTGACTCACTCGAAGCGCGTACATTTTGGTCGAACAGACCCAGAGGCATTATACTGGCTAGGATGCTGGATCGAACCTGGCGGGCTGCTTTGCTCTTGGAAGGTTGTAGGAGAACCCTCATGCGGATCAACAAAGTGTACTTTCCGCACAACGAGCAGCCTACTGGACTGGCTGCGCTGCTGGAGATGTACCGTGAGGGCAAGGCGATGAAAGAGGTCGTACTTGCTCAACTTGTTGGCGGAGCGAACGTGGCGCTGGCATACGTTCGAATGCACCGACCTCATCTTCCCTTGGACAGGGTGCTTGATGGATTGCCTGGAGCAGATGACTACGCCGATACTCTTGCAGCGGCGCGTCGGATGATTCAACAGGTCCTGAGTTATAGTGAGCATCTTGTAGGGCCGCTCGATGCGCCAAAGGATGAACCTGTAGAATAGGACTGGCAAACTGTTGTTGCACAATGTTAGATTGTAACATAAATATGCATGTATGTATGCCCATGTGATGTTATTCGCTGAATGTATAACGTGTGATTTTGCACTCGTAAACCTGTATGGAGCGGCCCCCGAGTGAATCGGGTGACGTCTTAGGTATGTTTGAGTTAGGCATGTGCGGCGCAGCCCCCGAGTGGCTCGAGTGGCGGCCTAGGATTTTTGAGTTTATGCCTGTGTGGCGCAGCCCCCGAGTGATTCGAGTGGCGGCCAAGGCTGTACTTTGACCTGTATGGCGCGAGCCCCCGAGTGGTTCGGGTGGCGGCCTAGGATTTTCGGGTTATGCCTGTGTGGCGCAGCCCCCGAGTGATTCGAGTGGCGGCCAAGGCTGTACTTTGACCTGTATGGCGCGAGCCCCCGAGTGGCTCGAGTGGCGGCCTAGGATTTTCGGGTTATGCCTGTGTGGCGCAGCCCCCGAGTGATTCGAGTGGCGGCCTAGGCTGGACTTAGACCTGTATGGCGCGAGCCCCCGAGTGGTTCGAGTGGCGGCCTAGGATTTTCGAGTTATGCCTGTGTGGCGCAGCCCCCGAGTGATTCGAGTGGCGGCCTAGGCTGGACTTAGACCTGTATGGCGCGAGCCCCCGAGTGGTTCGAGTGGCGGCCTAGGATTTTCGAGTTATGCCTGTGTGGCGCAGCCCCCGAGTGATTCGAGTGGCGGCCAAGGCTGTACTTTGACCTGTATGGCGCGAGCCCCCGAGTGGCTCGAGTGGCGGCCTAGGATTTTCGGGTTATGCCTGTGTGGCGCAGCCCCCGAGTGATTCGTGTGGCGGCCTAGGCTGGACTTAGACCTGTATGGCGCGAGCCCCCGAGTGGTTCGAGTGGCGGCCTAGGATTTTCGGGTTATGCCTGTGTGGCGCAGCCCCCGAGTGATTCGAGTGGCGGCCTAGGCTGGACTTAGACCTGTATGGCGCGAGCCCCCGAGTGGTTCGAGTGGCGGCCTAGGATTTTCGAGTTATGCCTGTGTGGCGCAGCCCCCGAGTGATTCGAGTGGCGGCCTAGGCTGGACTTAGACCTGTATGGCGCGAGCCCCCGAGTGGTTCGAGTGGCGGCCTAGGATTTTCGAGTTATGCCTGTGTGGCGCAGCCCCCGAGTGATTCGAGTGGCGGCCAAGGCTGTACTTTGACCTGTATGGCGCGAGCCCCCGAGTGGCTCGAGTGGCGGCCTAGGATTTTCGGGTTATGCCTGTGTGGCGCAGCCCCCGAGTGATTCGAGTGGCGGCCTAGGCTGGACTTTGACCTGTATGGCGCGAGCCCCCGAGTGGCTCGAGTGGCGGCCTAGGATTTTCGGGTTATGCCTGTGTGGCGCAGCCCCCGAGTGATTCGAGTGGCGGCCTAGGCTGGACTTAGACCTGTATGGCGCGAGCCCCCGAGTGTTTCGAGTGGCGGCCTAGGATTTAGGTTGATTGTTCGCAAAGGAAAAAATGATGAGTCTTTTTCTTCAAATATCTTTATTGATTCTCGCAAACAGGCCGCCTCGTTAAAACCCTTCCAGTCCCCTTAGGTACCCTGGCGAGGGAAAGAGTGCGTGAGAAACCTGCTGCTACTTGACAAGATGAAGTTTACAAGTTGGGGTCGATCAGGCGTAGAAGCGGCGTAGCTGTGCCACGTTCCACGGATTGCTGCAGACTGTCCCCGTCTTCGAGTCCTTCAGGCGGTAAGCTCCATTGCCGATTGCCTCTGTCACAATGTATGGACCCTCCCATGGGGAGGCGAGTTTGTGCACCTTCTTCTGCTTGAGCCGAAGAACCAGATCCCCTGGGACGAATGCTCTAGGCCGCAGTCGTCGCCCATGGTAGTTACGCAGGTCTTGCTGGTACATGGCTATGCGGCTGAGGGCGATGTCGCGTGCTTCATCCAGGGTATCCACGTCATCTTCGAGTGCTTCTTCTGCATCAGACTCGTCGTATGCCACCACCCTTGGAGCATCAAATTTGATGTCGCAGGGCAGGACTGCTTCGGCGCCGTACACCATGAAGAATGGTGTATACTGGGTAGATCTGTTTGGCGTGGTGCGTAGGCTCCACAGCACACTTGGTAACTCCTCCACCCAGGCTCCTGCGGCTCGCTTCAATGGTACTCGCAGACGCTTCTTTATGCCTTTGCTGACTAGGCCATTGGCTTTCTCGACTTGCCCATTGGACTGCGGGTGCGAGACGGATGCATAACTGAGCTTGATGCCTTGTTCAGAGCAAAAGTCCCTGAATTCTTCGGCTGTGAAGTTCGTCCCGTTGTCGGTGATGATGTCGTGTGGCACACCGAACCTGAAGATGATCGACCTGATAAAGTTGACCGCTGAGGTTGCAGTTGAGCTTGTGATTGGGACCGCCTCGATCCACTTCGTGAACTTGTCGACTGCCACCAGGAGGTGGGTGTGCCCACCTGGGGAGGATTTCTTGAAGGGACCTACCATGTCGAGCCCCCATTGCGCGAAGGGCCATGCGAGTGGTATTGTCTTCAGTGCGGACGCTGGTGCGTGCGGCTTATTGGCAAACTCCTGACAGCCAACGCACTTTTTTACCAGTTCTTCTGCGTCTTGCATTGCGGTGGGCCAGTAGAACCCTGCTCGCAAGGCCTTGGCCACCAGTGCTCGACTGCTTGCGTGGTGTCCGCAGATGCCAGCGTGGATGTCGAGTAAGATAGCTTGGCCGTCGGCTGGATCGATGCACCTTTGGAGGATTCCTGAGATGCTTCTCTTGTAGAGCTCGCCATTGATGATGGTGAAGCCTTTGGAACGGCGGACAATGCGTCTGGCTTCGACTGGGTTCTCCGGCAGCCGCTGGTGCAGCATGTAAGCCAGATACGGGCTTGTCCACGTGGGCTCGACCAGCATTATCTCCATGAGCTCCTTCTCCGTGCTTGGCGGGTTGGCGGTGCTTGTTGTCGATGTAGAGGGTCCTGGCGGGGGCCGGACCTTGATTGAGCGCTGTGTGATGCACTCGAGGAAGACTCCGGGTGGCACCGGAGCTCGATCCGAACCTAGGTTGGCCAGGGCGTCAGCTTCTTCGTTGCTTTCGCGGCCGATGTGCCGCAGTTCGCAGCCGTCGAAGAGGCCTTCCAGTTGATTGTACAGCTCCCTGTAGGCTATCATGTTGTCAGCGATGGCATCGCACTGCTTCATGGTTTGCTGTACGACAAGGTAGGAGTCGCCGTAGATCATGAGGCGAGTGGCGCCGCAGTTCTTGGCCATCCGCATGCAGTGGATCAGGGCTTCGTACTCTGCTTCGTTGTTGGAAGGTGTTGAGAATTTCATCTGCAGCACGTACTTCAGCTTGTCGCCTTTGGGTGAGATGAGCACGACTCCTGCTCCGGCTGAGTTGAACTTTTTGGATCCATCGAAATACATTGTCCATGCATTGGACAAGTCGGGCTCATCAGGCAGTTGTGCTTCTATCCACTCTGTGGTAAACTCTGGGAGGACCTGGGCCTTGATTGCCTTCGGGTGTACATACTTCAACCCCCATGGCCCTAACTCGACAACCCACTTGGCGACTCTTCCTGTCGCGGCCGGGTTGGTGAGAATGTCGGATAGGGCAGAGGAGCTTACCACCGTGATCGGGTGCCCTAGGTGGCGCACCCTCCTGGCCTTTATATCACAGGCCAGGTCTCGGGTGGACGGTGCAGATTGCACATTACAGGATAAGGAAAGTCTCATCACCGATCTAACCGGCTACTTGGGCCTCACGGTGCACTTCATGGGCTTCAATGGGCTTCCCTTGGCGTGACCCAGGTACCACCACCGTGGGGTACCCGAAAGGTAGCCCCACGACAAACCCATTTGTCTTTTTTTGCTCAGCCCATAATACAACAAATTTTAAACTGAAATTTTACACGATCGTAGATCTAAACATTAACTATCTCTAGAATTTTTGGCCGAATTATTTGAAACTTATAAATATTGATTTTGATTTTTCCAAAATAACAAGTTCCGTGTAGCTCGGGAGCTTTTTGTCCACTCTCTTGTTTTGATGGCCTAAAATCCAAAAAATAGTGCCTCAAACCAAAAACTGGTGCCCTATTTTTAGGGTGTGTTTGGTAGCCTGTGTCACCCTGGCATGTGTTTCTCAAGTGAGACAGGCTGACCTTATACAGGCTCAGCTGAGATTTGATCATGTGTTTGGTGGCTTGTATGTGTTGAGCCTGGCTAAGATGAGATGTTGTTTGGTAGGTTGGGTGAGTCGACCCCGGCTAAGTCATTTCACTATTTCAACATTGTGTAAACAATATTTCAATAATGCTTGTATTATATGGTTGGATTAGATTAATTTGTAATCTAAAGCCAACCATATATTGAAAATATTATATATCAGTTTTTACTTATAGGTCCTCTAAATCCAGGAATTGAAATTACAAACAGGTCCAAACGTTTATACACAGGTCCATGAAAAGAATTTAAAAAGCAATCAAGTCCTCAGGGGATTCCCCATCATCCATGCGTGCGGGAGCAGCCCGTCGGCGGCGTTGTACTGCGCTGGCCGGATCCAGGCCGGTGTTGCACGGCTCTGCACGGAGCCAGGCCGGAGTCCGGAGGCGCTGGGCGGAGGATCTCGTCCGGCGCGACGAGGAGGTCGGCCTCACGACGAGGAGCTCGGCCGGCGCGACGAGGAGCTCGGCCGGCGCGAGTAGGAGGTCGGCCGCTGGCGAGAGGAGCCGCCGCCGGGAGGTCGCGCCCTCCTATTCCAAGCTCGGAGGTGGCAGACGCGGGTGGCTGCGCGAGGAGGCCGCGCCCTCTTCTTTTCGACGCGGTGAGGCACTGCACGGCGGCGGGAGGCGCGGGGAAGGGCGACAGCGCGAGGAGGCGACACCGGGCGGCGGCGGGAGGCGCGGCTGCGGCAGGCGCGAGGAAGGACGCGGCGGGGAGGTCTCGGGACGGAGCAGCGTGGGACGGGAGGAGAAGAGGGAATGAGGTCCGGGGCTGAGGTTCCAGGACGGCCGAAGCGCGGGGCGGACCCACGCGTGGGATGATTTGCGGGATGAGCTCAGCCAGGCTGAGTTGTGAAGCTCGTTTCTCACTTCTCTATCGGGCCTGGATGAGAGGCGGTTTTCGTATGAAGTGGGCATGGCTGAGAAGCCTCACACAGTCTACCAAACAACTAAAAGTTGTGTGAGGTGGGAATCTCTCAGCCCACCCAACCTACCAAACACACCCTTAGATGAGATGCTGTAGAGACGCTCCGAAGTCCGAACGCACACAACAATCGCCATGGTTGCCGTGGTCAGCATGTGTCCATATGAGTATTTTTTGTCAAATCTGGCCCTTTACCTAAAAACTAATATCGCAAATCTGAGCTATGAGATCGGCGGCGCTAATAAGGATACTCCATGTGAACCTTCTCCGTCGACGCTCTTACTTGTTCGCTGGATGACTGACAGGCCGACACTTCGCCGCGTCCGACGCGGAGACGGGAGCCCCTCCCCACTTGGAAGTCCACCCAAGATCCGACGGCTGGCTATCTCCCACGAGAGACCGATCTGACGGCGGATCCGGGCGCCTACACGCGACAACCCAACCGGCTAGGGTTACGTCCCACGCAGCCTCCCAGGCTCCCCACCTCGCTGCCGCCTCGCCATCCGCCGTCCCCTCTGTCGTCGCCGGCTGCAGCCCTCCGCGCGCGACGCCTATCCCGGCCCGTTCCCCGTATCCGCTCCGCCGCGCGCGCCGTTCTGTCCGCCCCCTTCCTCCCGCGAGGGTACATCTTGATTTCTCAGGTTCTGATCTGATCCGATTTCTTTTTCTCCGTAAAATCTTCCCCTTTTTCCGGTTCAAATTGTTTTATGTGGCTCTTGGTCCGCATGAGTGTGCCTGCTAACTGAGGGATCCCATGCCTGTAAGAGCACTTCCTAGATTATACTATGTGATTGTTGCTGGGCGGGAGTAACCCTAGGTGCTCTTGGATTCTTGGTTGTTGTAGCTGAATTTACTCGCTTGAATATCGAAACCGCGTCGAGGGGAAATTATATGTTCTATAGGTGTTTGGAGGACCGGATGCTTGGAGGAAATATATGATGAATTATGAGGGCCAATAGTAACACTTAGTTTAAGAGGATTTCGGCAGTTGCTTGGAAAGTATGCAGCTTAGCTTGGAGAACCGCGTGCAATGTTGTGAACTAGGGTTTGCGTCGGTGCTGGTCGAACTTATGAGCCTTACATTATGTGCCACAACGCCAACTATGATGTTGTTTTTTGCTCTTATTGTAGTGAATTTCGACTTTCGGTAAAAAGCCACTAGCTTTCCTTCGTGTCATATGCATAGCCATGTGTTTTAGCCAGGAAAATACCTTCATAACTCAAATACCTACCTGTAAGCTGAACTGAAGTCACCAACTGTTTCATCTAGGGTCACCTACTCAAGTGCACATGTTCTTGTCAAGTGAATGAAAAGTGTGCATCTATACTCAAGTGCACATTTCTTTGTGTGAATTGGAGCATTTGGGATATATAAAGTTGTCCACTGTTCTATCGTGTCCCATAGGTCTTCCACAGAGAAGAAGACTTTCTGATTTGGAGCATTGGGGGTATATGTATAGTCAGATACTCAGATGCCTTCTTTAACTCTTCAGTCTTCATGACTTTATTAATGCTAAATTTTGAAAGAAATGTCTATATGCATTGGTTACGCGCGTAGTTGCACCTATCTCCTGTTTATGAATGCTTATGATGTTAAGTTTGCAAGTGCTGACACTATATATCTCACTTTGCCAGGTTCTTTAGAATAAAAGAGGAAAATCATACATGGATATCATGCAGACAGGTGATTCTTCACAATATGGAATTGTAGAAAACAGCCCTTACAGAATTCCCTATGATGGACATGCGCAAGATGTCAACCTTGGTGCTTCGTGGTATTTTAGTAGAAAAGAAATAGAGGAGAATTCCCTTTCAGGAAGAGATGGCATTGATCTAAAGAAGGAGTCTTACCTTCGCAAGTCGTACTGCACTTATCTTCAGGAATTGGGAGTGAGGCTTAAAGTGTAAGAATATACAGTAGTATGAATATTTTATCATTACTTGCAGCTGCTTTAGCAGTATTACTTGAATCTTACCTGTTCTTTTCAAGTTTCTGTAAACAACTCGACAATTGTCTTATAGTTTAGTTTCTTTTAAGCAAGTGTTTGTTCTTTCTCATTTCTCCATCAACAATATTCTAAATTCTTCATGATTGATATCATGCTCATTTTATTTTCTAAATCTGAGGAAAGTCGAGGGCACATCTGAACTATTCTTTTGTGGTTTTCTAGTTTACGTGACTAGATTTCATCCACTAGGTTGCACTCTTTACAGACAGTATATCTTGGGCTTGTTCGGTTTAGTGGGGATTGAAAGGGTTTGTGGGGATTAAATCCGTTGCAAGTCAAAATCCCCCAAATCCCTCCAATCCATGAAACCGAACAAGCCCTTAGGATACTCTTAGTTGGACGCAAGTTCTGACATGGTTCGTGAGTCGTGACACGCCTTTAGGGCTAGTTTGACCAAGTTAGGAAAGTGTTTGCTTCAAAGCCACGCCTTATGCGTGTCAAACGTTTTTTCATTGATATGTGTCATCCCGTAGGGCTTATTTGACCAAGCTGGGTCCTAACTCCTAAGCGCCATAGACACATGCGCACCTGTCGCAAGTGTTTGGTTTATGTATTCTTCATAAGCACTTGGCATTGTTGTTTGTTAGGAATAACTTTGCAGCATATTGGCCCTTAGCCCCAGTGTTATATTCGTTGTTAGTTTTTAAGGATCATGGGACACCCTTGTTCAGCTGTAACAGAAAAGATGCGACTTCCTTTAGCACTATTTTTCGGCATTTATGTCCTTAGAATACTTGCCGTGCATGTTTTATGAATCAGTAAATATCCCTGTATATTACTGCATCAATTATGCTCTCTTGGCATGGTTGATAGTTCTGTAAAGTATTTTCTTATGATGAATGGCTTTAAAATGTAGGCCTCCAGTGACAATTGCTACAGCTGTAGTATTCTGTCATCGTTTTTTCCTTCGTCAATCTCATGCCAGAAATGATAGAATGGTAAGCCCTACTGTATTTGTATGGGCTTGTACATGTTTGTTACCAGAGAACATATTTTACTTTGGCTGTAAATCACTTTCTATGCATGGTAGTCAATATTCTGTATTTGTAACAGTTGTTCGATCATCAGTGTTGCCACCCATATGTGGAAGACACATAAAAATGGTCTGCTGTCACTTATAAGTCATTAGTAATTTTGTAAGCGCAATGCACGTCCTGACTGATAATTAGTAGTGACAGTAATTGTTAGGCGTCATAATTATGATTTGATTTGAGGTAATTATAATAATTAGATGTGATAATAATTGTTATGCACCATAATTAGGGGTGTTGTGTTGAGCTCGACATTGGATGAATCTGGATTGTTAGATCCTGGTTGGGATATTTTGGAACACCACAACTGGTGATTTTATATTAGTTGAGATATGTTCTGTTGGATTCCACTATAGGATGAATTTTGTTTAGCTCTGCAGTGGCATGCAGGTTATTTTATTGTGTGTGTAGCATAGAAGATAGAGCATGCTGCATGCAGTTTGTTATTTTTTTTTTGGGTTAGCATTTGTCTTACAATCAACTGCCCATTGTGAGTTGTCAATATAACTTCATTATAACCTGCAGACGATAGCCACAGTTTGCATGTTCTTGGCGGGTAAAGTTGAAGAAACACCCAGACCCCTCAAGGATGTCATACTAATTTCTTATGAAATCATCCACAAAAAGGATCCTGCTGCCATTGCTCGAATTAAGCAAAAGGTTAGAGATTTTACTCTGAGCACTGTCTTGATACTTTTTATCCAGTTGCCAGTGCAATCCTTGTTCCCCCACACTTCTATCTTCCGTACTTATAAGTTTTTAAGTTGGTGATCGTCGATTCACTCCCTTGGGCGGTTGGGCCGCGCCCCTGCAGCAGAGCAAGTCCCATGTCGTTCAGGAGCCTGTGCATCAAACGTACAGAATATGGATAGCAATTCTTTCTGTTGCCAACTAGCTCAGCCTAATGTACACCTGGGAAACTGAATCAATAAAACTGGAAAGAAATATTGATGCCAGTCGAGGCCCACTCAGCCCATAAACATGGAGATGTGGGGTATCTGGCCTAATGTCCTTCACTCTTTTTTCTCATATGAACGAGCAATGTTTATGTGATTCTATTTCCTTTTCCCTTCTAACAGTCCCGTCAATTACCAAACAAGAAACTTTTCCATTGGAGCCCAAGAATGATGTTAATGAATAGCAATTGTCTTAGTGTCCCTACGGAAAACGTTGTTGCTCTAGCAAGTAGCAACTATGCCGCAAGAAAGATAAGAGTCGCGTCTTCAATCTTCATCCAGTGATGCCACTAGAAAGATAAGAGTCGCATTTTCAATCTTCATCCAGTGACTCCAAATATGAAAATTAAATAGTTTCAAGATACCGGTTCCCGCAAACAACCCTCAATTCTACCCGAGACGGGTTTCAGACGAGAGCTGGGATGAGACCGATATAATTTGTTAACCCATAGCTAAGCACGGGTATTTAGCTGGCTATTCATAAAGCTGCAACCTTTTGTTTACGGTCAATGCATTTTGTTCCCTGGATTACTCTGAAGAGAATAGTATTTGAGGATTTGTGTTTTGTGCAGGAAGTGTATGAAAAACAGAAGGAACTTCTTTTAATGGGGGAGCGTGTTGTGCTTGTCACACTTGATTTTGACCTGAATGTGCACCATCCTTACAAGCCCTTGGTTCAAGCAATAGAGAAATTCAACAAGGTTGCTCAAAAGGCACTTGCTCAAGCTGCCTGGAGTTTTGTCAATGACGGGTATGCTAAAATTACACTTATTCTTTCAAAATCAGTAACCCCCCATTATGCCTACTTACTATGCCTTAAAAGGGCTGTACAGACTGCGTACTTCGCTTTGCCTGCAATTTAAGCCCCAACATATTGCGGCCGGCGCAATCTTCCTTGCCACAAAGTTCCTTAAAGTCAAGCTTCCAGCAGATGGCGAGAATTTCTGGTTGCAACAATTTGATGTAACCCCACGGCAGTTGGAAGGTTGGTCTCGAGATACAAAATCAATAGTGCATATTTGCTCTATTACTATAGTCTTGTAAGGTTGTCACCAGTATACAATTCTTTAGCTGTCTTGGCGCCCATTAGAATTGGACAAAATTTCATCATTCATTCGATACTGGTAGTGGAACTAGGTAGCTTACGTAAAAAAACACAGCGGTTGTGTGATGTGCACACTTGGAATTCTGGATACACAAGGGAATGCCACAAACAGGAGCATACTGTAAGGAACTTGCATCTGGCATGAAACTGGAAATATTTGGGTTGACGTCGACTTTTGAGTACAAGTATTTTGGTAGACCTTGTATGTTATCACTTCTGTTATACAGTAAATCAGCAAAGAGATTTATATTAGACATCTAATGTGTGGATAACAGTTTTTCTTTTTTGATGTTGCAATGCTAATATGTCCTGATTATATCTATTTACTAGAACTGATGCTCTGTTTCCGTGTTTTTCTGTCACATCTACTTTTGATGCTCTCATGGAGGCAATGACCCATGCTTACATTAGTTGCTATTATTCTTTTCAGAGGTTAGCAACCAGATGTTGGAGCTCTACGGGCCACCACCAGGGAAAGAGAATGAAACTAAAGGCAGCTCTGCAAGTGTGGTTCGTGCTCCAGAGAAAGCCCCTGGAGCTGCTGATGAGCCTCCTGCCCATGAAGATCATCAAGCATCCAGTCAATCAAGCATGCCAGGCTGCAATGGCCCTGAAAAGCAAAACTCAAAACAGAAGATACCCCGGAACGAATCAAAGGGTGGTGCAGCCACTAGCAATGAAGGCCTCAGTTTGTTGTCACCACCAACGGATGCAATGAAAAGGATGGACAAGGATACCGTGAAAGCTACACAAGAGAAACGGGGGAATTCAATCGGTGATAGAAAGGCTGACGCTGCGGATGGCGATGCCCTGATTGAGAGGGAGCTGGAGCACGGTGTGGAATCGGCTGCCGAGGACGAGCGAAGAGAACATGAGAGAGAGCAGAGCTGGACCGATCCCCCGCTCGGAGAAGATCAGCACAAGGCCGCTGGCACAGCAGAGAACACCGAAGAGGGGGAGCTGTCCGTGGACAGCGGAGAGTGCCGCTCTCCTGAGGCCGACAACCGTAAAAGGAAGGATGTGCAGGAGCACATGAGCTACGATGGCAGCAGCGAAAGGGGCCTCAAAAGACCAAGGTCATGAGAAGCAAGTATTTATCATCCGCACCCAGAGTAGTTACGAAACGGCAGTGTTGAAACCTAATTTTGCCGGTGCGGGAACACTCGGTGCCATGTTGGGAAAATTGAACTGTAATGTACTATAGTTTGAAAAGATGAATTTCTTCAGGGAAGTGTATCCATATGGAAGTCATCCATCATGTGTAGAGATGCTGGCTCCAATTATTTGTTGCTGTGGTCGCGGTTACATGCCAGAAACGCAATTCGTGACTGAAACAAGACCCAACTCGTGACGAAACAAGCGATCATGGCGCTGCAAGAGAACATGCGCCTCCTCGCATCAATAATACGGCATATTCTCACATGTTTTCATTGCACGGAGTAGACAAATCGGCGATGCTGAGGTGGTTCTTCGTCGGAGTAGGAAGCCAGTAACAGGCCACTATCATGATGACTACTACTGCCCGATAGGACGGTGCAGCGAGAAATGGAGCGGAGGAGACGTCCACTCGGAAGCAACGACGAAGAATGAAAAAGAAAGGAAAGTGACCACGATGGCCACTTGCCAAACGCTTGCTTACCGCCTAATCCTCGCACCGCCTTTTGGTGCTAGCATCCACATCTTCTCGCTTATTTAAGCAACTCACCAGTCCTAGCAGCTCGAGTACGATGCAGACTTGCCACCGCTTCCTCTGACCGACTGTGAGTGAGCTACTACTGGCTAGATTAATTTCGAAATGCAATTTGTAATGGTTCTTGCGCGACGACGACGACGGCAGATTTACAGTAAATGCGTTATGTTTTATGTCTGCGTCGTTGTTGCTCGCACCTCGAGATCAGTGGCCCACTACTGTCCGCCCCAAACCACATTTCCTGCACCTTTCATCCCGTACTATTTTCCTTTGAAAAGATAGAAAGCAAGCAAGTGATCGATCGATCTTTTATCATACAATCTGGGCCACAGGGGCTGCAGAGATCATGCAACCGTCACCAATCGTCATGGGCACCGTGCTTGGAAGTTTCTTGGAGCACCTGGATTTTTATATACAAATTTTCCCGGCATACAAAAAATACTACTCTAGTTTCCACCATGGACATTCCTCACTAGTCAGACAGATTTTCAATACTAGAATAACACTCCCACTAGTCCGTCGCTGGAAGCTCCGAAAATAATTTTTATTTACTCAATGTCTAGTTGTTTCACAAATGGAGCTTGCCAGCACGGTTGCACAAGAATGGATTGCTGTTAGAGCAATACTATTGGAGAGAGAAAGAATGCTGGTCTCCTAAGTCCAATCTGTACCTAATCATGCATTCACCAAATCCCCAAGCATGAGTTCAGAGAATTGGACCTGCAACCTACCATGCATGAAGCTTCATCTCATCAGCAACAAAAAAAAGTTGGTTGTTGCCACCAACCTAGCTAACAAAATCCCAAAAGTTCTTGTTGAACCACGAACAAAAAGTTCTCAAATCGCAACAGAACACAGCTTGTAACCCCAGCAAAAGCAATCATCAACTATTTCACTTTGAATTTCAGAACAAGAAGCAGGTTTATATTGACAACTAATAAACGTGGAATTAAACAACGCTCCAATTTAACACGGACAAAACATAAGTACTAGTAATTTATTACCTGTAACCCCAGCATTGACCAACCAACACTAAAAGTCTCTTGCACTTTTTACACCTATACCCCTCGACGCTAACAATTATTACCGTGTACCACCCCTCCTTGATCTTCTTCGCTCTGTCTTCTGCAGTCGTCTGCACACGCGCCGGCGCGCCGCCCGCAAGAAACCTACCTCGGCGCCGCCGGGGAAGCAGAGGCAGAAGCGGAAGCAGAGCACGGCGGAGAAATAAACGTGGCTACACCTCGACGCGGCAGTACGTGGCGGACTGGAACCTGAGCCCGTTGGCCCCGGGCCCGCCGTTGCCTCCGTTGCCGACGAGGAAGGCCGGGCAGGTGACGAAGATGTGGTAGTGGCCGGAGATCCAGCTGCCGACCTTCCACCGGACGCGGCCGTCGATCTTGACCTGGAGGACGAGGTAGCCGGCCTGGACGTCCCTGGCGAGCGAGTCGGCGAGGTAGGGCGCGAAGGGGACGCCGGGGCCGGAGAGGACGGGCGACCAGACCTCGACGTCGCCGTGGCCCTGGTAGACCGGCGGGAGCGCGGAGGCGAGCGTGATCTGCTGGTACTTGTAGGAGGCGTAGACGTCGAGGCGGTCGTAGTAGACGCCGACGCGGTCGTTGGGGTTGCGGGAGGCGATGGTGACCTGGAGGGTGGTGGAGAGGATGCCGGCGGCGGCGGAGGCGTTGGCGGAGAGGGCGTCGAGCTGCTGGAGCGAGGCGTCCTGGAGGAAGAAGCGCGGGTGCGTGGGGCGGAGGACGAGGTAGACGATGAGGGCGATGATGGCGACGACGAGGGCGAGGCAGAAGAGGAAGGCCAGGAGGCGCCGGCACGACCGCCGGATGTTGTCCTCGCCGTGGTTGCCGCAGTCCTTGCCCATGGTGGCGCGCGCCCGAGCTGCTTCCTCTCTTGTCCTGCTTGCTTTTGGGACGCGTGTGGGAGCAGAGGAGAGGAGAATGGAGCAGGCTGCTGGGAGAGTGGTGAGGTGGCTGCTTCGAGGAGTAGCGTGAATAGGTTGGGCTCTCTAATATCGAGTCGTCATGATTTTCGAAATAAAATAAATCGGGTCATGATGTTTTATGGGTCGTTATCTTTATTTTTATTTATTTGTGTTTGTGTGGGGGGCAGAGATTGTGTGATGTGATCATGTTTAAATCATGGAGGCAGTACCATGCAGACATGCGGTGTTTTCTCTCTGGCCCTCTGTTTCATAATCCGTAGAAACTTTTGTGGCACTACCTTTTATATACAAATGATTTACTATGTGTTTTTTCTTTAAAGATTGAATTATCCACTTAATCTGGCTGGATTCAGGTGATTCTACTGGGCCCACCAAGGATAAACCCTAGGCTTACACCAGGTGTTGAAAACATATAAACTTTGGAGTTGAGGTGATGTCCACGTCGATAAAAACCCGTCAGTGATGAATTTGTGAATCTTAAAACTCTGCAACTAAGAGCATGTCTAACAGGCCCCCTAAATCGCCGGCACCCCGTATTTTTCCGGCGGGATACGGGGTGCGGGCAAAACGGGCCGGCTAGCAGGCCCCGTATTAGGCATGGCCCGTATCGGCCGAATACGGGGCCCGTCAAATCGCCCCCCCCCCCCCCCGCCCCCTACAAATACAGGGCAAGGCTGCGAGTGGGGGTCCAACCCCCCACTCGCAACCCTAGCTCCGCCGCGCGCCGCCACTAACTCCGACGAGCAATTACTTCGCATCCAGCACCGCCGCCGCTTCCGCAAGCCCACCCCCGCGTCCGCCATCACCATGCCTTCCTCGAGCCGCCGTGCCGGCCTTGGAGGTGGCCGCGTGGGAGGAGGCCGGGCTGAGCGCCGCCTCCGAGCGCGAGCGGCATGGCGCGCGAAGCATCGCGCGTCTGTCGGCGCGAAGCGGAGGGGGGTCCTCCGATTTCTTGTCCAGGGAGCGGAGGTGCCGCATTCCCTGGCGGATTTCGCGCCGGGAGGCCGGTTCGAACACGAACGGCCGCCGACGCCGGACATGGACGAGGCCTGGTACGAGGGTTTCGTCCGCGAGGAGGAGGAGGAGGAGGAGGAGCGCCGCCGCCGTGCGCAGGAGGAGGCCGTGGGCGGCGCCGGAAGCAGCACCGGAGGAGAGCGCCGCCGCCTCCGCTTCGACGACGGCGAGGGTAGCAGCGCCGGATCCGGCGAGGGCGAGGGCGAGGGCGCCGGATGGCTCTACGCGCGGACCGACGAGGAGGAGGCGGAGGCCATCGCGAAGGCCACGGCCCTGTCGGAGGCCGCGGCGAAGGCGGAGGCGGCCGAGAACGTCGCTCTCGTGGCGGCGTTCATCGCCAAGGACCGCCAAGGCTAGATCCGGCGCTGCTCCGGCGAGGCCAGCGCCGTTGTCCCCGGGTAGGGTAGAAGTCGCGATTCTCGTCGGTCCCCGTTGTATTTTGTATATGATCGATGATGAACTCGTACTACTATGATGAACTATTTCTCCCGCGTTTTCTCGTTTTTAAATTTACGGGGTGGAGTAGGGGGTTTGCTAGACGGGATGAAATTTTGTGTTCGAAATCGAAGCGAAAATATATTACAGGGCCCTGTATTCGCTCGATACGGGGCGGCGATTTAGGGGGCCTGTTAGACATGCTCTAAGGTTCTTGTCATCCATGGCACGTTCAAGATCTAATGGAGCGTAGACATAAGAGTGTTGAAATACGGTCAGTAACATATGAATCTTGATTTTCATTCTACTTAACTCAATTTTCTGTGGTATATTGATAAGGAAATAGTACTAGAAATACACAATTTTCTGCGGCCCTGACGACACGTTCCCAACGCTGCAGGTTACAGCCAGAGCCCACAGATACACACAGGGAAGAAGAAGAAGAAGGAGGAGGTACGTCACGTGGCGCGCAGCAAGGAGGATGTGTTGTTGTTGGTGGTCTCGCCGACAGACACGCAGCAGCGGGGCCCACATGGCAGGCGGTCCTGACTCGCCCGGTGAGAAGAAGACCGGCTGGGCTGGGCTCCCCCTCCCCGTCTGCGCGCACTAGGACCCACGGCACAGTCGTTCTCCATAGGACATGGTCGACAACGAACAGCTGGCACTCATCATCCATCGTCGTAGCCTTATTATTTCTTGTGTATTTAAAGCCCAAATATATTCATCATTCCTGATATATACAGCACGGGCACCTACCGGCTGCCCTGCCTAGGCTCCATCGGGAGGCCAAGGAAGCTTCGCCCGAAAACTCCAAAGTGAGCGCGAGCTTGGGTGGTCCGGTTATCTATTCCGCATCCACCCATCCGTTTCTTTGCATGACGTCAGAATTCTAAATGTATGAGCACATGTAAACACCGTAGCGAATACAAGCAACCTGGACGCCAACCAACTCAAGTCGTATGCAGCCAGCCGAATGACTCCACTGCAGTGTCAGTACGTTCCCTGTTCCAAATACTTCGCATACCTTTGCATGCATGCGTACACGGCAGGAGTGAATTTACGCGTGCATTAACTGCAATAGGCCTTAATCCAAAGATCAAACATGTACACTCTAATTTATTTAGGTCAAAATCTTGAGAATCTTGTGATGTAGGCTTAAGTATCTTAGACTCTGATACGATTCTGACTGCAGATTAGTAGGGAGAGCAACAACTATGTGAATGCAGTCTCCGTGAGTAATTAATTTAACCAAGAAGCTTTTTTTTCCATGTAATCGCTCTGTCCAGAAATTCTGCTGCTAATATCAAGATATTTTCTTTTAACTCGTATTATTTTCCTATAATTTTATTCCAATAACTGGTACAGTTTTGAACTATGGCATTGTCAATGTCAAGTACTCGAATGGTACAGGTCTGAACCACCATCCAGATTTTAATGCCATATCCATCTGTCAACTATTTGCATTCAATAGTATACGTACTGTCTACTGGAATAGTATCTGTATCTAAATCTATTACGAATTTTCAATGTAAACTGAAATTCAGCATTTACTACACGTCAGTCCATAACAGCCACTCGTTCCTGCGGGCAGTGCCGGTAGCAAACGAGCCCGGGCGCCATTCGTCCGTGTTCAGCTTCGCCCGCCTTCCTCCTGTGGCGGGAGGGGACGCACCACCACCAAGACCAAGAGTAGCTATTTCCATTCCATCCACGAACGCGGTTCCGCCTAGTCTCGGAGCACCGGCCGTCTCCTGATGAACACGGGCGCGGTGGCTACAACAGATGAACAGGGGAAGCGCGTCGTGTACATGTGCTCCATCGACGATCGTCGGCCAAACCTAGCTCACCTTTTTTTTTCTTCTGTTTCTGGCCTTGCACTGCACACTTGATTAGCTGATGATGCAGCTTGAGCGCCAAGGCTGTTGGCGTGCGTACGGTAAAAGTGTCCACTAACTCCTTATACTTGTCACGCTACACCCAAGCCGGCGACCTAAATAAATAAGTGAGTACTTACTACTTGCGGAATAATAAGCTAGCCACGAGTCAGGAAATGTTTAAAAGACCTATTTTTTTTTCCTTTTTCTGATTGGCAGGTCGAGACTCGAGAGGGAGAAAAACAAGGATCAATGTTTAAAAGAATAAATAAACTTTTTATTTATTTGTGTTTGTGTGGGGGGCAGAGATTGTGTGATGCGATCATGTTTAGATCATGGAGGCAGTACCATGCAGACATGCAGTGTTTTTCTCTCTGGCCCTATTTCATAATCCGTAGAAACTTTTGTGGCACTACCTTTTATATACAAATGATTTGACTATGTGTTTTTTCTTTAAAGATTGAATTATCCACTTAATCTGGCTGGATTAGATATGAGAGAGCACTATGATCTCTCATTCATTTTACTACGTATTGTTTAAGTTTGAGAATTCCAAAGTGCTAGGAGGGTGATTCAGGTGATTGTATCGGGGCCCACCAAGGATAAACCCTAAGGCTTACACTAGGTTTGTCAAAACAGATGAACTTTCGAGTGGAGGTGATGTCCACGTCGATAGCAAACCCGTCAGTGATGATTTTATCAATCTTAAAACTATGCAACTAAGGTTTTTCTCACGCGTTGTATAACTGCACATTTAGTGTGTCTCCTACGGTTATATTGCCAACCATTTCTTTCAACATCTTGAGCCAAGTCTATGCTCCTTTGCGAAACAAATAAGTCTATGGTACTAAATGTAATATCAAAGCCAAAAAGTGTTGAGTTTTTAACCATTCAACACGCTTTTAATAAAAAAATTACGACACATTCATCAATTCAAATATATGTGTGACCTACATATGTCAGCACGTTCAATGTCTAATGAAGTGTAGACATATATGAGTGTTGAAATAACATGTACTCCCTATGTCTCATATTAACTGTTACAGAAACGGATGTGTCTCGTCCAGATACATTCGTTTTAGCGATAATTAATATGGGACGGAGGGATTACATCTTTATCAAATATATTAGCTTTTGTAATTAATATGGGATGGAGTGCGTACATCTTTATCAAATATATTAGCTTTTGGATGTGGTTGGGGGTCAAGACCTTTCCTATCCAGTGAACTTTGGTCAAGAGGGACTGTTATTCCAGTATGGGGAATGATTCTTTGTTGGGGTAAACCTATATTTGTGATTACCGCAGTTAGTGGAATAAACTGGACAATTATTATATAATATTCCTAGTTTACTTTGAATTCAATTTGTTAATTAGTTTAATTGAAAACTACTTAGTAAGCATACAATATTTACATAGTTATGGAGGTACGTAAAATATGCCAAATAATACTCCCTCCGTTCCATAATATAAGATGTTTTAGCCCTTTTCCACATTCGCATTTGTAGCACATGTATCTAGACATGTTTTAGTGTATGTGTTCACCCACTTTCCATTCTTTTAGTCCGAATCTAGACAATATGTGAAACATCTAAAACATCTTATATTGTGGAACGGAGGGAGTACACAACTATGGTAAATTTTAAAAAATCTCAGTACATCCATTAACAAAGGGTATTAGAAAAACCGGGTTTGTAGCCAAACCCCTAGTTCAGTTATATGAATCCCGATATCCTGATTTTGAATTTACTTAGCTTGCTTTTCTTGTGGTATATTGAAACGGAAATACGAATTCAAAAGATGACTATAATATTACCATCTTTCTACGAAATGGAAATAAAAAAAAAAGTCGTAAATATTTGTGCGGTGTGATTATTTTTTGAGTCTTGCCTCGGCTAAAATGAAATGAAATGATTTTTAGAGGAATGATTGGGGTTTTGGAGCAGAAATCTTGCTGGAATTTCAGGTCAAATTAAATTTCCATCTTCTTTGGTACCACCGTAGCAGGCACCAAAGAAAAAAATAGACAGATCATTTCTTCACCCGAGCTCGATGCGGCTCCATCGCTGATCATCAGCTTTTCGGACCTCCAAATTAGTTTGTCATAGGACAAACCATTACCGTTGAAAGAATCAGACCGGGACAGCACGACCCCGGACACGCCATCGAACTTCAGCACTGGCACCCCCGCACGACGACGTCAGAGTAGGGAACCAGAACCGTCAGCCTCTAACCCCGAACCCACCACAAGGTACACCATCTCCCAGCTGTCACCAGTGCAGACTACAGAGTACTACGGAGTGGAATAGAACAAATCAACAAAATTTTATGAAGTCCTGCTATACATACGACATTTTACGTCCGATCTTCGTACGATCTTTCTGTTAGCCTAACCGTAAAGCTGGACTCTTTTATGACCCTTACGTTTTCAAACTATACGTACAGAGTAGCTATTTCCATTCCACACGCGGTAGGTCGCGTCGTACAGTTCATTCACGAACGCGGTTCTGCCTGCCTAGCTAGCTAGACAGTTTCGGAGCAGACACGCACCGGCCGTCGATCTCCCGATGAACATGCAAGAACAGAAGCGCGTCGTGTACATGTGCTCCATCGGTCATCGGCCTAAGGCCATGTACAACGGGGCGCTTAGCCCAAGGCGCTTGCTTCAAATCCCAGCAGTTAGATAAAAAATCCCAGCCGTTTTCTGTTAATCCCGATTGAGACCAGGAATTATCTTTGCGTCGACGCAACATGAGGCGTCGGGCGCTAGACATTTTTTCCGTCCGCGCTAGACTCAAAAGATCCCCGTACAAGCGCCTATAGCGATCGTTAGCGTTGCAGCGTAAAGGCGCTAGCATGGCCGCTACGCTATTATCATTTTTTTATTTCCTGTAAGCGCCTGCTTAAGCGTTTATACGTTGTACATGCCCTAACCTAGCTCACCTTTTCTGTTTCCGGCCTTGCACTGCACCGCTCACTTGATTCCCGGCCGGTGCCTATGCAACGTGACGTGAGCGCCAAGGTTGGCGGGCGTCGTCGATCAGTCGACATTCACTCTGGTGCGTACAGTACGTGTCCACTATATATATATGGCACTAACTACTTGTCACGCTCGCTAGTACACCGAATCCAGCGACCTAAATAAATACTACTTGCGGAATAATAAGCTAGCGACGAGTCAGGAAATGTTTAAAAGACCTAAAACTTTTCTTTTTCTTTTTCTGATTGGCAGGTCGAGACTCGAGAGGGAGACTGGATGGGACCTTTCTGTTATACGGAGTAAGTCGTGCGCACCGATGGGTGAGAACGACTTTTTCCCCTTTCTTATAATATGGCCGTCGCCTTCGCAGAGAAAAACAAGGATCGATGACGAAGGCACCTCAAAACTAATAATTAATCTATCTGCTAGTCTCTCCACTGGAGCATACAATCTTTTTTTTTTTGAATTATAAAAGAAGGTACTCGTAGAGGTGGTACATATCTACCTTATCGGAGCATCGCTTTCACTAACATGACCCATTTGACCCAACCTTTACCGGCTAACAGTCCATACTTTGAAATAGGTGAGTTCTTCGCCGCCTTTAACTTTGGGTTTTGGCACCGCGTGTGTATCTTTTGCCTCGAGTTTCTTTTTTCCATTTATAGTTGATATCTTTTTCTCTTTATTTAGGAGCAGGGAAAGAAAGAAGAAGCCATGCGTGCAATTTATAGGTACTCGTATACAATGAAAACTAACTCTCATCATGTTTTTCTAAGAAAAAAAAAAAGAAGAGCTCGAAAGAACTTGTGCTACGTACACAATCGGACAAATGCATATCCTATGGCCCCCATTTAGACATGAGTCTTTTATTTTCTTCTCTGAGATATATTTAGACAGGAGATAATTAAGATCATCCTCCCCCTGGACAACTCCAGGCCATTCCCCAACCAACCCCCCTGCAATCCTATCTCAAGCAGCAACGATGAAAATCGTCCCTTCGCTAAAACCACAACCCGACACGAACAAATGTTCGAATCAGGGGAAAGGAGAAAGCCGGGACCGGGGTTAGGTTAGGCAGATTCTAATGAACCACTTCCATTCCACCTCTCATCTTCAGTCCACTTCACAACGGACGTCCTAACAACCGGCCGGGCATGGAGCGTTGTGGCCGCTCACCTCCTCCTCCGCACTGCCCATATCGCGTCGCATACATGGCCACCACCACCACCCATGAGAACATCTTATCTAGTGCTCATCCACACCGCCAAAGCTGAATTAAAAGCATGTGGAGTGCAATGGCGAAATTGATGTTCTAGCGTCCAAGTAACATTAACTTGTCAGCAGTGTATTTCATGTCCCCCCTGCCAGATGCAGACATGCTACGTACTCCCCGAGTCAGTCAGGAATTCATGTTCTTTCGGACACGCTCTCTCTCGGTTTAGTTGTACAAGGCTAAACGTCGGTTTCTGTCCGAGAAAAAAAAAAGATGTTTCTTCAGATAAAAAGAAACATATGTCATGATGAGTCTAATCTTTTAAATTACCGTTCTAGTAGAGGTTAAAAGATTTTTCTATACTGACGGTCAAACCTTTCAAATGCTTACCTGACACAGACTATAATACAAGTGTAAGCCTCAGACGGAGTACGACGCGAGACAACGGAAACGTGATGATTGTGGCCCCGGTAATGCTGTGCAGCACCTCGTTGCACAGTTCTAAGTTCGTATTAAGCGACACATGGGCGCTCAATAAAACCAGGGACAGTGTGTTCTCAAACATGCCTGGCAGGCCACGAGCCCTGCTTGGGAGATGATGGCTCATACCAGGTTGTATCAATTTGTAATGTTGAGTTGCTCCTGATAATTATTGGATGGACCTTACGTAATGACAAGAATGCTTGGCGAAATGGACAAAAATAACCAAAAGTGCAAAAGAGAAATTCACAAAATAAACTTGGTCTAAAATTATTTCACGGATCTAACCCTTTCGGGTAGCATCCTACAGCAAGGCGCTATGCTCTACATTATAGCGCCCAGTGCCAAGGCGACCCAGTGGCAGTGACCTCGTTCTCCTGTTCCCGCAGCCAGAGTTCGAGACCCATATATGAAACGAGTCCCATCATAGGAAAAATATCCCTAATATGGGACTCAAACTCTCGCTGTAGGATAAGGAGGTCGCTGCCACTAGACTACTGCGGTGGTTTGTTTGACTAGGGCTTCGGCCCAAGTAGAAACAACTGTGTCGCGGTGTGTTTATTTTCTGAATTTCTTTGCCCTTTTGATTATTTTTGCCCATTTTGCCCCAATGCTTCTGGTGGGAATATCAAACAAACATCCAGCAAACTTTCAAAAAATCCAGCCACAAAAGAAGAGCAGAAAGACATGCGTCGAGCAAATTAGTTTAGTTTCAGGGGCTGGCTTTAACGGAGCACTAGCTGTTCAGCCCAGCAGATTAACAGGGTGCAGCAGCACTGAGCAGCATGTTTCCATGTTAGGATGCGCCAATGAAAGAGCTAAAACTGGGCAGCCATCTCACGCAACAGCCATTCCTAGGTAAGCAATAAAACTAATTTCCTAGAAATATTGTTGACCTAAGCTACAAATGACACCAAAGATCCTAGAGATGAAGAACGTAAACTATGAGCACAATAAGTGATTAGAGCCTATTTCAAAGCTGAAGTACATTACAGTATGAAGGCCTCAGGGATCAGGCCTGAGGCTCCATACATGTTTGAAGTTCTCTCGTAAAGCAAACTACCAACACGGGATTATCATTCTTGACAAGTATTTCCAACATCCACACTCGGTCGGTATTCAACATCCGCTCATGTTGAGGCGATTATATAATAGGTGAAAAGGTCACATACTACCATCAAGCATTAATCATTCCAGACTCCTCCTTGTCACGAATTCTAATTCTATTGACAGGCAGGTTACCCACCCATTACTCATGAATCAGTGGCTGGCCAACTTCTTATAGTGCCAGCTAACTTCTTGTACCTATTGAAGATAGTTCCTTGGATCAGCATCTCGAGTAGTCAACAACCACAACGACCCTGATAATTGACAAGAGCAAACAATTAACTATAATAGATGTCCTGGTAGTACACAACAAAGGGTGTGCAATTGGGTTTAAATACTACGACAAGATTTAAAGATTATACTTACAATACACCACAAGGCAATCTCAACTAACACAGCATTAGTGCACGGTCTAGGGGTTACAGAAGTGCAACGATATTCAGAAGACAAAACCAACTAAAAGTTCTCATATGTTATACTAGTATATAGGTATACGATTCAGTGGTCTGGTGACATTAAACACCATCCGTGAGTCTGTCACAAAGCTGATAACGAACAAGTGCACTACCAACATATGCAAAGTAGAAAGCGTTACTAAGCACATGAATAAAAAGGGAGAAGCACCATAGGCAGCTGGAGTACATTAGCGGCAAATCCAGAAAAAAGAACAGTGCAAATAGAGTTTCTTTCAAGCAAACAATTAAGAAAACAGAAACAAAAGAAAGGCCCCCATCTGCGCCACCACGTTCGGGACCTTTCCTCGACCTAAAAAGCAAATGCCTTCGAGTTTTTCCCCTAAATGGTCGATTTCTTTGTAATACATGGGGTTCCCTAATAGCGGTAAACATATCAATCAAAGAATGTAGTCTCGTGGCCATGCAATCAATTTTACGTTTCCAGCAAGATGCAGAAATGCAAACATTTGGAATCCTTTTCCAAATCTGCAACACTATGATACGAACTCACAGCAAAAACCATGTAATATGTAAGGCATCCTTCTGGACAACTACCATGATGTCATCCTTGTGTGAAAATAAATGATTTGGCAATATTTTAGACTTATTACATGTGAACTTAGCCAAGCTGAAGAACTTCGAGAAGAGTCACTGTATAGACCATCAAGGAGCAATCATAACATATTCTACATATCTCAAAAATGGTAACATAGGTTAACTACAAAGTTTCAAGTAAAGCTCAGACAATTATGGTATAAGGACAAACCTTTCTTTGACAATCTGCACAAGAACTTAACACATTAATATCCACGAGCATACCAGTAGAGTGAGAGCTGTCAATAAATAAGTCAGATCCAAGACTGTGCCCTATGCCTCCTTTTGTTTTCCAGGTTTTGGATGTGTGCTAACATAAGGGTTGAACTGAGGATGCACCCCTCAAATTTATCATTTGATACATTTCAGTCCAGCCTATCACTATAGGGCATTCTGAACATCATGTCCATGAAGCTACAGCCTACATGCCAAGGTACAGGTTTACAACATGAAAAGTTAAGGTTCACAACAAATACCTAAGCTCAATCAAAGATATTGTGTGAACAGCTCACATTTCTTGCCTAAAATCATCTTCATGTAAACCATTATTAGATTTCTGACTTGCAGCAGTCAATAGTTCAACAATACTACTGCTCTACCAAATTATATATGCAACTTTGGAAGAGAAAACACCTGACGACGTTTACTGCATAAGGACTCAAACAACTACAAATCCATCACGAAAACAATTTAGAATGTGTGTACATCTTCTAGGACCCAAACTATAGCTACGGCTAAAATCCCACCTTACATTGTAACCATGGTTTTTAAGGCGTCGCCTAGGCAACGCTTAGGCGTCAGAGCGCCCTCCGACGTCGAAGCGTCGAGCTCGCCTTAGATGCATGCGTAAAGCGTCCGCTTTAGGTCTGTGAGGCGTCTAGAGCGTCGATTAGGCGGGCAAGGCGTCGCTCTGGTGTATTTTGGACGCCATTGGAGGCAGGGAAGAAGAGGCTGGTGTATTTTGGACGCCATTGGAGGCAGGGAAGAAGCTGCGCCGCCAGGGAGAAGAGAGGACCACGAACTCACGAAGAAGACAGGGAGGAGAAAGAGACTGGACGGTCCAGATTAGAGCATATAAACGGCTTGGATTTAGTTGTCCAGCTAGGGTTCCACGATGGGCCTTATTGGGCCAGTTCCCAGATATATTGCTGGGCCAGTTCCAGTTATATTGCTGGGCCAGTTCCAAGAAGTAGCGTGTTGTCTTCCCAAACCCTGAATCGACGCCTCCAAATCTCCAACTCTTGCAAGCTGCCGCCGCCTTCCTTCGAGCTGATGTATCTTCCCATCCTCTACCTCCACCTCCGCCCTAACCCCTGCCACCACCTGGCAATGGTGCTATCTGATAGAACTCTCCTCTCTCCCCCATGGTCTCTTTCCTCTCCGCCCTCTCCTTCTCCTGTCGTTCTGCTCTGTTCTGCTTGTGGTGCCCGTGGTGCTGTACTGCTGTTCTGCTTTCTAAGGCGTCGCCTCGCCTTGCGCTTTAAGCGCCTAGGCGGTGAGGCGCCCCCCCAGCGCTTTAGACCGCCTTACCGCCTTAAAAACCATGATTGTAACTATTTAAAGTTATATTCGGTCAAGTCTATATCCTTCTGGGCCTAAGTTTCTCATTCATTTTAGAGACAAGAAAACAAAATGGAGTTCGAAACTGGTCCACAGACAAAATAAATAGAAGACTTTAGAATGCACATAGGACTTCTGGAACTACGGGCAAAATCACACCCTTACATTATAATTAGTTAAAAGTTATATTCATGTCAAGCCTATATCCATCTGGGTCTAAGCTTCTCCGTTATTTTAGAGACAAGAAAATAAATGGACTTAAAATTGGTCCACAAACAAATTGATAACTGAGACGCATTACCTGGTAGTAACGGGTTGCCTTTTTAAATAATAGAAGATCTCTTTCGACTGAAACGTCAAGGATGACAGCGGAATATTAACTGATTGTTTTCGTTGCTTTGACTGTATTTGCTTATGAGAACTTACAGAAAAGGAAACGAATAATATAATATAACAATTGTTATTCGTTTGGCAGTTCGGCAGATCTTCTATTGCCTAACTCTGGCTATTATTAGTAGACAAAGGTTATTTCTGACTCCCTACATTTTAGATGTTGGACTCGATCTGTTGGACTCTTTACTGATTATTAGATGTTCTATTAAATGTGTGGTTCTCTCACTCCCGTTGACATTTCACTTCAACACTAAAGTAAGACCTGAACACAGTGACACAGTGGCTCGTCCTTCAAATTGACCATTTGAGCCATCTCCCTTACAGTTGAAAGGGCAAATACACTGTCTAACTGATCAAAATCAAGACTGCGAACAGCCATATTAATTCCACTATCGCAAACCAACTCATCGGGAACGAATATACAGAAACAGAGAGACATTGCTACTACTCTTACAATCCATACAGAATGCTTAGTACCACATGGATGGAAGGACGGATGCAAATTAACAAGTAGTACAGTAGTGGAGTGATGGCAACAAACCTTCACAAGACGACCTGGCAGCGGCGTGCCGGACCATCAAATTTGGCCTCGGTGGCGTTCTTCCCACGGAATGTGACGGGCACGTCGTCGCATAATACCCTCAAAATCCTCCGGCGGGTGCGCCAGCCCCCTCGATCGAAGACGGCGACAGCGGTGAGCCTGACCTGGACCTCCATGGTGCCCCCGGCCCCGTTCTTGAGCAGGGCGGCCTCGTCGGGCCCCACGTAGGCCCCGTCGACCTCGAGGCGGAAGGGGATCGCGGTGTTGTTGCCGGGCCCCTGGGAGAAGGGCGGGAGGGAGGTGACGGCGATGGGGGAGGAGGGGGCGAGGGAGACGGAGGCGAGGAGGGAGGAGTAGGAGACGCTGAGCTTGGCGTTGGGGTTGGCGGCGAGGACGGAGGCGTCGAAGGCGGCGGAGAGGGAGGAGTTGGCCGGGGAGTAGGCGACGCGGGAGAGGGAGAGGGATGCGAGGGAGAAGGACGGCGCGCGCGGGCGGAGGAGGAGCCAGACGATGAAGGTGCCGGCGCCCATGAGGAGGAAGGCGGCGACGATTAGCGCGAGGAGGCGGCGGAGGCAGGTCGGCGGCGGGGGAGGGGGCGCGTGGTAGGGGTTGTGGTACTGGTGGTGGTAGGGGTGTGGCGGGGGTGGGGGCGGGTGGTGGTGGTGTGGAGGAGGGGCTGGGTACGGGTAGGCGACGCCGAAGGCGGCCGTGCCGTTGGAGGCGGGGGGAGGAGCGGCGTTGGCGTAGTAGGCGGTGTTGGAGTTGGGGTTGGGCGGGCCGTTGGCGGGGTAGCCCATGGCCGGGGCGGGAGGCGGCGGGGGCTTGGAGTTGGGCTGGGTGCCGTCCGGCGGGTGCGCCGACGAGGAGGAGGACGAGGATGGGTGCATGGTGGTGGCGGGCGGCGGTGGTGGCAGGAGTGGCTCCGGTGGGGGGGGTTTTGTTTGGTTGCGGGAGGGGAGTGGCGATGGTGATTTGGGATCTGGATTCTGGAGGAAGGAGGAGGAAAGGTCGGTACGACGTTGGAAACGGCGAGGACGGGAGCGCGTGAGCTTTGCGGTGTGATCTTCCTGGTGGTTGGCTGGCTCGTCGTGATCTCATCTCATCTCATCTCAATCTCATCACCCTGGCCTGGATTCGGTGCTCCACGCCGCACGTCACATCTTTGCGCACGTTCGAGTTATTACGCGTTTCGTGAATCACCGTGTCGGTGTCGGGCGCAGAAAGAAATGGACGATATGCTTCGTAGATTAGAGAGTGCACTTTCTGCACTCAGGGCATCTGCCCCTGTTTTTTTTAAATGCATTTTAAACACGTTTTAAATTGTGTAAAAATCTGAAATAGAATTTTATGTGTACATCTCACCGAAATATGTATGCGGCATAAAGTTTTGTGAAAAAAAAAACTTTTGTTTTGCCTCCGCAAAAAAGACAAATTTTTGTGCTGGAAAAAAAACTTGTTTAAGACATTCTTTTGTCTTTTTCACATAGACTAAAATAATGATTATTTATTGACGAAACTTTTTACGCCGCCATAGAATGTGGATGTGTATGCCCGGATTTTTTTTCAAATTATTTTAGCATGTAGAAATCCGTTTTTTGAAAACGGGGCAGATGCCCCTAGGTTCAGATGTGTATTTCCCTCGTAGATTACGCGTTTTACTTTTACCCCGGCCCTTTCCAACCTGCTTCCGACAACAAGAAGACTAGAAGAGTAATATACGTACTGAATATAGCTACTACGTACAAGGAAATGAGAAATGCTTTGCAGTATAGTTTGATCTCAGCTCGGTGAAGCCTGGTAGAGCCAAAGAGAATATATTCCTTCTAAAAATTCTCACATACTCCTATAGATGATTTAGTATCATGTGTAGATTTTAGTTTAACCACCATAACGGTGGGAAAGGGAGGCCAGTCATTATGGTACTTGTATTTTACGAATACGTGGAGTCATTTTTAAATTTTTTCTTCTAGAATCACAGACAATCATTATCTTTACCTAATAATAAAAGCAATCAAGCTTCCGCGGTTTGGTTTGGTCCGTCATTCGAATTACCCCTAAAGTTGTAAATAATTACCCACCAACGCCACCCGTAAGTTAAAAAATGTTTGGACAATAATCTTTAAATGTAATAAAAACCGGACCAAAGCCTTCATGTACAAATACGATCCCTGGGTTCGGCCCGTCAGGGGATCGGCTCTCTGTCCGCCTCGATTGTTCTGGAAGACAACCGCCCATAGGAAACGAGATCGAACCCAGCACGGACTCCTCCTGATATTCTCTCATAAATAAACATCCCAAGTTCCCAACCCCTGCACTGCAATCTACAAGTCGGCGCGCCGTAGCAGGAGTATATTCCATCGCGCCGAGACCTCTCTATATCTTGTAGCCCTACACCAAAAACCCTAGGCGGCCGATACGACTGAGTCGCTCTCCAGATCGGTAGAAGCTGGATGGATCACGGGTTCATGGCGATACTACTCGGAGGAAGCTGCAGAGCTGCCGCTGCGCCACCCCTCGGCGTCAAGCCTTGCAAGGAGATCCTTCTCTACGATCCGCCATGGTCAGCCAGAGCAAGGATTAGCGCAGGCAGAGAAGAAGACGGCGTCCAAATCGCGAGAACACGCGTAGTGAGAGCGCCGCATCGCGTAAAAGCTGCCCATGCTCATCGACGGGCTCCACCCGCGCGCGCCGGACATGGTCACCGGCACCACCAAGGCACCAACCGCCCCAATAGCAAGGACGTGGCGCTCTGGACGTCGGTCACAAGCTTTGGCTAGATCGGATGGCGTTGGATTTTGATCTCATTAGGAGGAATTCGAAGCGGACGCATAAGCTAATACAAAACGAAGCGACTGTATGAGAGAAGAGCTGCTGGTATAGTACTCCCATCCCATGATTCCAGGAAGCACTTCCTGTCACGGTGTAGACATAGCTAGAGGCTGCTTCCTGACAGAGTGCAGACGTAGCTAGAGCTTCAGATTCAGTAACAGGTATAGTTGTTCATGACACGATTCAGTCGCAGATATATATACATGTCGATGGCACCATTCAGTCACAGGTTAAAGTTGGAGCTGCACAATGGAGCTAATTAGATGGTTAATTATATCTGTTTGGGCATTTTATGCAGCTAAGTTTGTATGGTAGAGCTTGGTTTATTTGTTTATGGATCATCGTGTCAATTCGGATATCGAAATTCAATTTACTATGCATGCACAATTCGGGCGGGCAACACAGGCGGATTTACTCTGTGCATGCACAATTCGGGCGGGCAACACAGGCGGCACACCCCTTCAATCCACGACGGCAACCAACACGCAGACTCCGCACGGGTGACACATGCGACCACGATGACTCTGGTGGCACCGGAGGAGGGCGGAGAGGAGGAGGTGCCCGCGGGTGCTACCTTTGACTTTCGTCTCCTGCTGCAGAGTAAAGCCATGGATTTGATGATGTATGACAGATTTGTGTGCTTCATGTTAGTACTTCTGTGGATGCACCTCCGCCCAGACACAGAACTTTGTTCGGACAACATGGCCAATGTACGATATGGTGATAAGGTTTAGATTAACCATGGTGCTTCAAACGAATTGTATAGATGATACTTTCAATAGAATTTATAAATATAACCAATCTAGAAATTTTTAACTCCATCAATGGTCGAAATATAGATAATTTGTAGGTAGCAACAATAAATTTCTTACAAGGTTTTCTCTTGCAAGGTGTTTTCTTAGGATATTAGTAAAATGGCTAATAAAACTTAGAAATAATATCGAAGGCCGAGATCCGAACTTGCAATCCATTATTTACATACTAAAACATATTTAACAAAAATTAACCCGTTGCAACGCACGGGCATGTGTGCTAGTATGGTAAAAAAGACTAACATTATTTGCTTAGTAACATAAACATGTGTGATGTTATCAAGCTTTCAGACCGTACGTTTATACAAACCGTGTGTCATATATCGCACACTTTTTTTTTTCGAAATAATTGTGTGCGATGTACATAACATCGCACGCAGCTATAGAAGTTGTCCACGGATTTAAATTTCTACCGTAAACAGTAGGTCACGAGTCTCACGACCCACACGGAACGCTCCATCCATGTGTAATTGGTAGGATTAAATTGACCGAATTGTACTAGTGTCGGCTACATTGACATCTACATACAACTTTACCACCTATCCTAAGCACTTCACCAGCTTTCTATATAGTCCGGTCATTTATGTCGCGACACCGTCCACGACACCCTGTACGACTACAGAGATGTCAGCCAACTTATTTAGACTTAAGTTTCTCTACAACTAGTGACATTTCATTCACGACGATGTTGTTACGACTACGGAGGAGTACTGGAGATATAATTGATGTACTTGTATTGGGTAGTATATGATTTGTACTAAATCTCCTACCTTATCTCAATACAACATCCAACAATTACATCAATATTCTTACTCTTTCAACAACAGGGTCAAGTAACCCGATAAAAATCACCATATGTTTTGCTAAAATAGTGTTTGGTTGTTTACCACTGTTATTGTAAAAAACGATTATATCGCAATGGGTGTGACTCCAATGGTCGAAAACATCTTGACCAAAATCCATCTAAAACAAAGTGAAATATTGATACCGAAAACGTGACTCCATAATATGAGTGCAAGAGACACGGTTCACTTTATGAAAAACTGCAAATATGATAAACCGTGAAAGGGATGAGTCCATGTTTGTTCTTCAAGCCTGAACGCAACACGCACAAACAGAAAAAGAGGCCGCGTCCTTTCTTTCCTACACGGCTACACACAAAGCAAAAGGGCAAAAGTACCTTTCCGTTCCACTATTTTTCTTCCAAAGATTCTTCTTTGACACCTAACGTCGGTTCAGTAGAAAGAACCATCTTAAGCATCTTCAACCGGAGTGGCTATTTTTCCTACATTTATCCCACGGACAGCCTTGACAGCAATCGGATTGAAAATCCACACCGAACCAAATCCCTCAAAGCCAACACAAATGTTTAGGTATTGCGGCACCTCTCAAACCCATCCATGTGGTACGGATCTGAAGCGGTTTGGACATGCTGGATGCATCCGTCACGTCACACTGGACCACCATGGCCCGGTCAAACCCCATATATATACCTTAGTCCAGATTAAACCCTAACAATTATTATCAAATCAAATCTCTTCCTCCATGTCCTCTCCCCTTCCCACCGCTCCATCATAGTCGGCTCTCACAACCATTCAAACTCCTCTGGCGCATCGATTGGGATGGGCTCGCGACAAAGGATTCGGACCCCCTCCCAGCGATGAGGAGCTCACCCTTCCCATCGACATCCGCTGCCTGTTGGAGGTCACGGGAGACTCTTCGAGGCATTTCCTAATGACGGCTACCGAGAGACAATGCAACTGCTAGTCCGTACCGGCCCCGCATCACGCCGCATTGTCATCCTCAAGGCACTCTATGTCGTCCTCGAGCCGTTGGATGCTCGTGTCACGTCCTTGGAGCCCACGGCGGCTCTCGGAGTCCAAGGTGCGGGCGGTGCTCCATGTAGAAAAGCCAGATGGAGGAAGGACCTAGCTGGTCCGAGGATGACCAAATCTTACGCAAGCCATTCGCTCCGTGGAGAGGGACGCACATCGTCGCCACCGCAAGAACGTGGAGGCGTTGAGGAGGGCAACAAGGAGTTCGACCGAACCGCAATACCCCCCCCCCCTCCCCCTCGAACTCAGCTTAATACTTTTGTCGTATTGTGCTCTCCAAAGAACAAACTCTTCTCAAAATCTCAAAACAAAAGGTGTTGAGTTGGAATCCCATTCCGAGGATTCTTGTGGTTCCGGGGGATCTAGCTACAAGGGAACCAGGAACAGGAAGATGTCCTCTTTTTCGCCAACCCTTTTATATTACCGGAGAGAGCGGGTGCCGCTGCCAAAGCCGAACGCCTCGCTACAGAGCAAACCCGCGTCGTTAGATGCCTCTCCGAGCTCCCCTGCTCCTCCTTTGAAGGCAGCTTCTTTGACCCCCCGGACAAAGACGCATGCTCCATCTTCGAGAGGTACTACCACCCCAAAGTTGACAAGGGCAAGGGCAAGCCACCACGGTGATCCTCTCATGTATTATCCTAGTTGATTCCTATGTATATGTTGTCGTATAATGAACTTGTCGTCCTTTTTGGTTGTTCGACGAAATTATGGCAAACTTGTGATGAACTAGTTGGTTTTCCAATGCACTTATTAGTTCTATGTGATCTACGTTGCATGATGTTTATGAATTGTGGGGTGCGATATGGGGGGCGGCTGGAGACAGGAACATATGAGGGACGAGGTAGCGCTCTGGATGAAGCCGTCCGTGGACACATAGGGAGCCAACATAGCTATATGGGGTTGGAGGTATTCCCGGCAAGATGATACCACTACACATACTTTTCATAATAAACAAGATTGGCCACATAAAATAGATCCGAAACTACACAGGGATGCGATATAATCGACTTTTCATCATAACAAAATCAATTTCCATCTTTCTCTTGCTACGGAAAAAGTTTTCGCCACGGCGAAAGCTTACTGGTTATGGTACACATATTTGGTAATATTAACTATGATATATCGTATGATTATTTACTTGGAAGAAATATAGAGAACCTCATCAAGTCTAAATAAGATTTGCAATCTCGATTTGAGCACACTCTAAAGCTGGTTATCAGAAGGAGACACTCATGGAGAACTTGAATAAGTTGGTTGAAGAGAAATATGCCATGTACCAGACTGGTATGAAGCCTTCAGAAGTGCGTGAGGTTGAATTGCTGGCGCCCGTGATGAATGCTTAGGAGATAGTGAAGGTCGAGTTTTCAAATGTTAGCCCGAATCTTTGCTCACAGTGAATTGTCTTCATAATTTTCTCTAGAGGCGGACGCGCGTGCTAAGAAGACCATTCTCGAGCACGTATCGTTGGATGCCATTTGCGAAAATTATCGTCAAAACTTGTTGGTCTGCAGAGGCCATGGACAAATGCCCCGTGTCATTAGATGACCGGTTTACAAGTACTCGATCTGGTGTCGATGATATGGCCAACTGCTGCATCGTTCCACCGCTATGTGTGGCCCAAAGAACAATTGTCTTCCGTCGTCTTCGCGTTGGCGGGCAGGTTGACGGCCAACTTGAAAAGAGTCTAGCCACATGTATCCAGGAAAAACAAAATCAATGACCTTTGGATTAAGTATATTTCTCACCCTCAAATCTCACACATTGGATATAAATCCTCCTAAACAATAAATTGGAATGTTTTGAACCCTCAAATCCACAATGCCGTCTAAATCACCCCCTAAGGTGGTTTTGTAGACTTTGGGCGGTTTTTTGCGCAATACGTGGCGCATACGTGGCGTTGACGTCGTCGTTGTCTGTTAGGAGGGAGGCATAGACCCCACATGTCATTGTAGCTGGAAAAAATCCCCAACTCCGCCGCGTTCCCGAAGAAATCTTCAATTCCCCGCGTAGGTCGCCGTCGCAGGAGCTCGCCCCGCCGCAGGAGCTTCCTCACGACCACCGTCGCCGCCGTCCCTCGGACCACCTCGTCCTTTCCAGCGTGCCGCACCACGGACCACCGCCGACTTCCCGGCACCTCCTCCCCCACCGTCGCCCGCACCTCTGCGGACCCGCACAGCTGGTCCAACTCGCAACACGCGTGCGCCGCCGCCCGCCATCGACGTGCGAGGTCGCACCGGCTAGCACACACACCAAGCCAGCAACGCCTTCATCGCCGCAGCCGAAGTCGAGGTGCCCATGCCGTCACGGTGGAGGTCGTCGTGGTCGAGTCACCCATTTTGTCCCCATCGACGATGAGCACGAGGCAACGCTCCGACGGCCGGAGCGAGAAGATGATGTCGAGCGCCATGGCGGCGGTCTCGGCGCCGATGTTCTGATGAGGACGGTGAGCAGCGCAGCTATGAGCTCCTGGCCCTGCGGTGCCGCGGCTGCCCGTTGGTGAGGACGACAGGCGCGTGTTCCTGCTGACGGTGGGCGGCGTCGGCCATGTATGTGGTGTGTGTCTGTGTCTGTGCCTGCGCTGCGGCGCGGCCGAGGTTCACGGGCAAGATGTGGGCGAACCTGGCGCCGCCGCCGCCGGAGGCGAACGGGGTGGCAAGACGGACGTGGTCCTGGTGGAGATGCGGGTGCGGAGCAGCACGTCGCCCGACGCGGTGGTCGCCGCGGAAGAGGACAGAGAGAGGGGCGAGTAAGGAATTGAGGACAGAGAGAGGGGTGACGCTGACAGGGGGCCCCACCCGTGCACTAACGCCGTGCCACATCAGCCAGCCACGTCAGCGTACAAAACAACCCAAATTTGTCCCAATACCACTCAAATTGGTCCAATACCACTCAAATTGAGTGCTAGGGGGTGATTTAGACGGTATTGTGGATTTGAGGGTTCAAAACATCCCAATTTATTGTTTAGGGTGACTTGTATCCAATGTGTGAGATTTGAGGGTGAGAAATATACTTAATCCATGACCTTTTAAACATGTGCCGACCCGCGTGCTTAGCCTCTTGCCCCAGAAATGTAGCGGACCAGATACGCCCGTTTAGTCATGTGCCGGGCCAAACCCCTAACGGACTAAGCACAGATGATAACGGGCCGGCCCGCGAGCACCGGCCCATCTGGCCAGCCCTGCAATCACCGCATCGCCTAAAACCGAACCGCATCCACTGTCCTCTCGACACAAAGCCAGAAAAGGAAAATCTTCCGCCACCGCATTTCAAAACCCCAAATCCCCAAACCCTCGCCGGGTCCCTTCCATTCCGACAGCGGCAACCCGCCGCCGCCCCCATGGACCGCGCTAACCAGGGGCACCGGTGCAGGTGTCCCCATGGCCCCCGCTGTACCCGCGGACCTCGCCATGGAGGCCCCGCGGCGGCGGCACTGGACACCCATGTGCGGGCCTTCCCCATGGACGCCGCGACGCAGGCCCTGTGGAGGGAGCGCGGCATGGACCCAGTGAGCCTCGAGTCCGACGTCACCACCGTGCTCTCCTGCCTCCACTACATCCTCCCCGGCCGCCCCGTCGTCTCCCACCACGCCGCCCTCTCCGCGCTCCTTCCACCCCAGGACGACGCCGACCGCATCAGCGACCTCCCCGAGGTGCTCCTCCGCAACATCGTCTCCCGCCTCCCCGCCAAGGACGGCGCCCGCACCGCCGCGCTCTCCTGCCGCTGGCGCAGCGTCTGGCTCTCCACCCCGCTCGTACTCGTCGACGCCGACCTCCTCCCCGCCGGATGCGCCTCCGGCCTGCAGGTCGCGCGCGCCGACGCGCGGCGTGTCGCCTCCGCCATCACCCGCATCCTCGACGCGCACCAGGGCCCCTTCCGCTTCGTCCACCTCATCTCGTGCTACATGCAGGAGACCCCTGGCCTGCTCGCGCGCTGGCTCCAGCTCCTCGCCGTCAAGGGCGTCCGGGAACTCGTCCTCGTCAGCCGTCCGTGGCCGCTCAACATGGCCCTCCCCGGCACCTTCTTTGGCATGGCGACACTCACTCGCCTTTACCTTGGCGTCTTCGCGTTCCCCGACACTGCTGGCCTCCCACGCGCTGTGGCGTTCCCGCACCTCCGCGAGCTTGGACTCTGCTGCATGGCCATTCAGAACCGGGACATGAACTTCGTCCTCGCCAGGAGCCCTGTGCTGGAGATCCTATGCATCCAGTCTAACATTATCCTGAAGTGCCTCAGCCTTGTCAGCCGCAGCCTCCGGTGCGTGCAGATCCTAGAAGGCATTGATCTGAATATCTTCGTGAAGAATGCCCCACAACTCGAGAGGCTCATCATCTGGTCAGGATCGGCCCGCGATGGCTTGCACAGGAGGGTCAAGATTGGACATGCCCCTGCGCTAAGCTTACTTGGCTATTTGGAGCCGGCACGACACATGTTAGAGATCGGCAACACAATCATCAAGGTGCATACTTTTCTGTTAGTTTTTCTCCAAAGAAAAGAAGTTTCTGTAAAGTTCAGTTCGACAGTATGTGTCTGTGAACCTGTCTCACAAAACTTGGGTTTGCTGTAGGCTGGGACAAAGGCGCGCCCGAGTACCATGGTCCCAAGCGTCAAGATCCTCAGCTTAAGAGTGTGCTTTGATATCCGCAACGATGCTAAAATGTTGCCCAGCTTCCTCAAGTGCTTTCCCAATGTCGAGCGGCTGCACCTAGAGGTGACACCCCCTCACTTATTTAGCATCATCTGTGTATATACTGCTGATGCATCAACGTGGAGATGTTTTTTTTACTAATTTAACCAACTTACAGTCCAATGAAACTGATGAACCCACTGGTAAGCTCAACATCAAGTTCTGGGAGGAGGCTGGTCCCATCGAATGCATCCAGTCACACGTTAAGCTGTTGGTCTTCTATGCCTTCCGAGGGGAGCGGAGTGAGCTTTCCTTCCTCAAGTTCTTCCTGGAGAATGCGCAGATGCTGACGAAGCTGGTGATTGTGTTTTGCAAAGGAAGTTTCAGTTCGATGACCGAGGCAAACTCCAAAGTGAAATCTCTGTTTGCTGCAAAATGGGCCAGTCAAGACTGTGTACTGCAGCTCTTGGAGAGTGTACTTGAAGTAGGCGATGACAAGTGGTTGCTGAACTTTGAAACAGGATCTGATTTCTCTACAAGTGACCCGTTTGTGTGCACTGCTGCTTTTCGCGGGTGCAATATCTGAGAAGAAGGTAGGTCTTCACTGAAGATTGGAGAAGAGGTTCTGATTTTTCTACCTGTGCTCTGTTTCAGTTTCTACATGCAAGGCACTGTTCTGGATCGCTGGGTTTTGTTTGTGTCAGATGTCCTGGTTTTATTTGCATGACGACCTTCAGAAGTTGATGTGAAAGACAAGTGTTGCTCAAATGCAGTTTCTGTATGGTTTACTTATTTAGCTTTGGCCTAACGTTCATCAGGTTAGAACTCACCTTTTCTGATGAACGTATTGCTTCATTCTGGCAGACAAAGATATATTCGTAGCTATTTCATGCTCTACTAATTTCCTCTAGCATGTTCCATGAAATGTTTGTTCTATCTGATGTACCCCGGTTGATTATGCTGGTCTGGAATGTCGAATTATTATCAGAACTCAGCTCTTCTATGGTCTTTATGAGTTATTCTATTGTTATGTGTACTGGAAATCATTTGTGTCATCCATGTGATGTTCAGATAAGTAGGGTTCTGATCCGAGTCGTAGGTCGGTATCCGAATTCTTGTCTATCTAAATAAGTCCAAGCTTCGTGGGTGTCACGAACTGTGATCCAGACACGCAGATGTTGTTGGAACTCCACTCGAGTATTGCGGAGCAGGTGAAAATAAGCTCAGTAGAACACTTTTTGTTGCAAATGAGATCAATATGTGGTCTAAAACAGTCAAATTATCACCAGAGTTCAGAGTTCTAGTATGTGAGCTCTACTGTTAGATGTGCACACTGCATAGTAGATCCTTCGCATCACATGCATGAGAGGAAGAGAATAATTCGACTTTGCACATTTTTTTATGAGTAGCGATTAAGATGTGGATCCCGCATGAGGTCAAAACAGGTTTGGGACGATGCAGCTCCATTTTTGGTGAACACAATGTTAAGATTATGGATTACTCTGCCTTAGCTTTTCTGTGAACTAGGCCGAATTTTCCTGTTGGTGATATTTCTTGTTTCATCAATGATAACCAAATTCTGAGCTAGTAAACATAAGGAGGTCAGGTGGCCTTCCTGGTTGAAAATTTACTATGCTTTATCATCTTATTTCAGAATGTAATTGCATGCTTTCTTCAGCTTAAACTTAAATAATTGGACATAACCTACCTGGACATTTCATTTGCAAACATAAATAACTATTGACTGTAATATACTATGTTAATTTTTTGCACTGTCTGTCGGATAGTTTTCCTTGTCAAGGCTCCAGCATATTTTAGCTTGTATAAGCTGCACTGAACAGTCGTATGCATGATCGAGTGAACAACTAGAGCTTATGTATAATCAAGTGCTTCCGCTGTTGGCCTGCTGGTTACTGCGTTGTCTTATACACATATGTAATCAGTTTTCTATTGTGATTATAAAAATTAGTTTGTCCATTATCATCCTGATTTTTCTGTCTGAAAACACTAAACTGTTGTTGCGTAAGCACAAAGTTTCCACTTTTCTGCCAGAACTTGCATTGGGATACAAAATTTATTTGACTTTTTATCATAATGTACTGAAATCCTTGCTAAGATGTAACACTTCATCATTTTTGACTTATTGCTGCAACATTAGCATTACCATGTCTTCAAAATATAAAATCAGAATCTTCTCATAAATAAGAGTTACTTAACCCGCAAAAAAAAGAGTCTTTACTTATATAATCAGAATCTGCTCATAAAATAACCGATGTACCTAACTTGATTTCCAGTCACTGGTTTGTGCAATTCTAATCTTCTAATGTTCTGTGAGCTTATTTGTCCAAGGCATTATCCTTAAGATAAATGGAAAAACTTCCGATGATGGATTAGAACTGCACAAACGGAAAGCACGTGCCGCTTATTTTGCAGTGCCTCTAAAGCTAAGCCACACCAACTTTCGTTAGTTCTTGAGTTTTGGTAGGACTTTGGATTAAGAAGCTGCAACAATGCTCATGCTTCTTACATCTACTGTTTCTTTATACCTGGAACCTTTCTGATTTAATTAACCACATGCGGTACAATCAAATTGTGGGCCACCTCATGGGATACAAAGTCTGTTGCCTGCCTTGGCCACAAAACAAAGGGTTTTAGGACCAGCTTAGCAAGAAATGCTTCTTACGTTTACTGGTTAGTGCTGCTTGTTGTAACGGCTGATAATGATGGTCCGATGCACACATTGGTGCCCCTTTTCATTTAACATTCAGTTGTTGCTGATTCAGTATTTCAGGTTTGACAAATTTAAGACAATCTTTGTGAACCTTTTTTAGGATATGTTCGAAAGAAGGTGAGGTCTAGTGATGTAGCCCAGTTCATGCTTCTAGCTACCACTAGAAATCACGTTTAGTCACCCCACACTCCCATATTTCTTTGAGTTAATTTATTTTGTTCCACATTTTGATTTTGACTACAGGCAGATCCCATAAATTGAATAACGCAGAAGCTGAAATTGTTGTACAGTTTGTTTTGTAAGCATCCATTACACTGTTAGGTAACAATTTTGTATATATAGCTAGCGTTTTCTTTATGCAATTAACCTTATGAGATGTGTGATGTTGAGTTGTAGCCTTTTTATGCTTAAAGCCTTTATGTTCTATTTACTTCCAATATTTCCGTTTCATTCAATTGAAATGGTTTTGTTCTTCTCGTTCTTGCCGCCCCTTCAACTTGTTGTATGCTACTTTATGTTACTGAAGTAGAGATGGTGTGTTTCTTGCACAGTTTTCGTTTTAAGCTTCCAGTATATGTATTGTTCATCGGCATATCCTTTAGATAGTAGACACCAACATGTATCATGATTAGCATGACATGCATGTCTTAATATTGACAACTCCTGGTAAGGTACGTTGTTCTCTACTAGAGCTCATATCGTTGCCGATAGGCTTTGGCTTCAATCCTTTTAGTTTGAACCTTTCTTTTCCTGTTATCTCGTGGTGCTTCTTATTGCCATGGCAGGTGGAAGGATTTTATTGGTGTAAACTTTTTGGCAGCGTTGATGTTTATGTTCATATTCTTGCTCTTGTACCCATAACTTTTCTAATTCAATGGTGTGTATGAGGGCTTTTAGTCATTGAAACCAAATGTGTATGAGGGCCGTTCTATTGCTCTTGCAAATCCAGCAATTGAGGATGTTGCCAGAGGGAAACATATATTTTTTAATTGATGTATGGAATATTAGATGCCGCTCACGTTCCATTTTGAGATGATTTATCATGGAGACATCAGTAGTGTAGTAGTGAAACATTGGAGCTTTACTACTTTCATGGGAGCTCATGAGTCAAGACAGAGTCCATCCATTCACAGACCTCTGCTTCTCCGAGAGAATGGATCACTTTGGAAGCTGTGGCCTCATTCAGAAGATGGAAAGTAGAGCCAAGCTATTATAACAATACATAATTTAAATTGTCTTATATTTAGAAACAAAGGGAGTACTATACTTTTAGCATATAGCCTTCATTTATTAGTAAATACTCGATCAAAATTAAACCTTGTAAAACGTGAGTACTAACACAGTTATAGTTAGCCAACGAGCCGGCCTGAGCACGGCACGGCCTGCCACGACACGGCCCCGTAGGCCCGTTTATAAGCAGATCGTGTCGTGCCGGCACATGGGTCTCGCCTCTGTGGACGGGCATGACATATTTAATAAATGGGCCAGGTCGGGCCCGTGTGTCGCTTATGGTCCATGGGCCTTTTCTGGTGCAGTTATTTCAAGAAGTTAAAAAATTCTAAAAAATGAGGCAAAGTATCATATCAGATAAATATTGAGATTTTGGAGCAAAAAGTGTACAACTTGCTTAAAAGTCTAAATTATAAAAGAAAAAATACAAAAGGAAAAAATAAATAAATGTACTACACCTGTTTTTCCGGTTCTTTTCATGAATGGCAAGATTTTAGAACGTGGATGCTAGTTCTATGTTATTGGTAGTGTGTTGGAATCTCCGTCTGGCTAGTTCCATATCTCTGACGATCATTAATGTTCTCACCTTTCTTCTCTTCTCAAATATTCTTCCATCCAAACTAAAAAAGAACTTGATGATACCGTTGAGATAGATATTGATAACACATCCCGTGGTAATATGGAAAGCACCTATGTAAGTTAGGGCGCTGGTTGTGACCAACCATGTTTGAGTGCGGAGAATGAGAGGATAGGCAGCCTGTTTTATAGCAAAAATTTGGCATATTTTTTTGGACCGAGTTGCCCCTCCAATTCGTATATTTTTTAAATTCTATCTAAGGGGGCAAAAAAGGGGCAAAACTGACCTAAACATGCGAATAAAGCCCCCTGGCCAAAACAACGGGGCCGCTCACCCAGCACGCCACGTGTCGCTTCCCAGAGATTCATAATTTGAATCTCATTGAGGCACTCCTATGCAACGCTCATTTATTTGATGCATCGGTGCAAGCGTGGAGGCCACATGGGCCGGCCCAGATAGCTCGCTCGCATGCTCGCTTGTTCGTTTTTCTATTCTTCTCGTTGTATGTCAGATGAGGAAATGTTTTTTTTATTTGAACATTTTCAAAAAAAAATTATTCAAAAAATGAACCATTTTCAAAATATGAACATTTTTCCAATATGAACATTTTTCGAATTCTGAACCATTTGAAAAAATGAACAATTTTCAAATTTGAACCATTTTTAAAAAATGAACTTTTTTCAAATTCTAAACCATTTAAAAATGAACATTTTTATAAATGAACCATTTTAAAAAATGAACGTTTCTCAATATATATATATATATATGTGAAAATGTACATTAATTTAGAAAGAGTAAAGAAAAAACAACTAAAAACATATAAAACTACTGAAACCAGAAAACCAGTAAAAACATAAAAGAAAAAATCGGTGAGAAGCTTCCCAAAACCGAAAAAAAACTAGGAAAATAAAACATACCTAGCCGGCCCACTTACCACCGAATCTGGGCCGGTGGGGTACGCGTTTCCTGGCCAACTAACGCAATGGGCATCAAATAAGATTCGCCATCTCATTGGCGCCTCCGCGTGTGTCTAGTGGGCATGGCCGTGCTGGATGGGCTCGTGCTATGCCGTGCCGGGGCGGGCCCGCGACTAAACATGCCGTCTCGTGCCTAGAACATGGGGCTCGCGTCGGTGGACTAGCAGTCTAGCTAGGGATGTAAATTGTACGGATAATTTCCGCTCCAAATTCGCATCCGCATCCATTTTTAAGGATATGGTATGTAGTTTTAAGAATCCAACGGATATGAATTATCCAACATTCTTTGCTTTGCGGATTATCCGGCGTCCTCAAATAGATTAATCCGTTAAATTAGCCCAATCCCAAATACCCACACCACCCACTTAGTACATTGTCATGCCATAATCTGTATTGCACGTCTACACCATTATTATTGCTTATGATTAATAGCGGATAATCGTAGCACTATGCCAGCACACAAGCTGCTGTTTTGTACGAACAAAGTACAACTTTGGACATATTCTAATGGTACACGCATATTTATTCGATTATCCGCTTTCGATCCGAGTCTGTTCCGAATCCGCTTCATATCCGCAATCTCATATAATCCGGATCCGACCATTATCCGTCTCGAACCGAATCCTACAAAAAAATATGATAAAAGATACGAAAATAGCAATATCCGATCTGATCCCTAAGTCTAGCAATGTGCATAACATGTCATGGGCCACGCAAGGTCAGTTTAATCGTATGTCGGGTCGGGCCCGTTATAGGCCGAGCACGCATGCTAATAGGCCAGCCTACGAAATTCTGCCGTACGAGCACAATAAAACCGCACAATGTTATTGGGCGCGTTTGGTAGACTGCAGCATTTGTTGCGCCCCGCTAGACTAGGCTGCGTAAGGCCAGGATCCGGCGAAAGCATGCTCTGGCCATGTTATGCATGCAGTTTGATTGCTCGATGGTACATTCTTTGCACGAAGATAAAAATGGGAGATTGATGTTTGGTAGCTTGCACAGTTTCATTTCGATTAAGGTTGGCGCAAATACTGGGTGTTTGGTTGCGTGCTATGGTCTGATGCGGCTACCTCTTACCAATAGTGGTGAGTTTACCATAGCACATACTGAACATACCATACATAGATTGAGGAATAGCACAAAGTGAACATAGCATAGACAGTTCAGAATATGATCATAGCTTAGCAGTTCTAGTTCATCAACGGAGGGTTAATATATACCACCTCCTAAAATATTATAAATCAGGAATCAAACCTATTCCCAAAATTTATATTGTTGTTGGCAATATGCACGCAACCATGAAAGAGCATGGTTGCCCCCATGTGTTGTTTTGCTAATTAATGACAATCTCTATAGACTAATATGTGCTTTGAGTTATATTTGCAGTGTTGGTCCATAAGTAATGCTTGGACTTCATATGGTGGAGTCAAGGCTAAAAGAAGAAGATCATTTGTTGATCAAGGCCAAGTGTTGGTCCATAAGGAATGCTTGGACTCCATATGTTGGAGTCAAGGCTAAAAGAAGAAGATCATTTGTTGATCAAGGCCAAGGGAAGATATGTCGAAGAGTGCCTCTCCCATCTTGGTGTATGGGGGAGCAATATGCGATTCTTCACCAAGCGGAGCACAATCAAGAAAGGTGATCCACTTGAGAGTAGATCAAGATCGTCATCATCTAGCTCAAGTGGAATGCGCAAGGCAAAGGTATGATCTTGATAGGGTTTCTATTTTACCGGTCTCGCGGTGTAGTTGGGAGACCGGGTTTTAGGATAGGTAACCGTTCTATCAAGAGGGGCTCTCAAGTGAGCTTTAACGTATCGGTCGTTGAGAGCTCAAACCTTTGCATCCTTGGCATCATCTTTATTGGTTCCTATTTGGCTCTTATCGTGGTGTGGTATTGGTGCTTGTCGTGCTTGTCATGACAAGCCCAAGGTCACCGAAAACGGTTTTCATATGTGTTCCCTATTGAGTTTTCGGTGTCGGAGTTTTTGTCGGTCCATCTATGCGGAAGATTTCACTCTTCCAATTATTAGCAAAATCTCCCTTGCTTGGTTTCAATATTCTCACATGTTATTGGGTAGCATTTGTCGTCCTCTTTCCAACAAAGTTGGTTTCATGTCATTCGGACTTCATTTGCAAAAGATATGGTTTTCCGGTTTTTAATAGAAAGGTTTTACCTCCCATCATTTGGTTTTACCATATCTTGTTGAACAATGATGTTTCTACGTATATTCTTGTAGTGCTCATTGTGATTCCAACGATTCCAAGTTTACCGAAAACGGAGTTCGTATGTGGAAGATATTGCGTTTTCGGTATCGGTCATTTTAAAAACAGAATATTAGAAAATGGGGAAAGAAAAACGGGCGCCGGCCTCACTGCCGGCCTGGGAGGGAAAAGAAAAACGGGCGCCGGCCTCACTGCCGGCCTGGGCCGGCTCCCAGGCCGGCCCATTCGGCCAAGTCCCCGGCCACACCGCCGGCTTGGTCCGGTTCCATGGCCGGTCCCCTCGGGAGGGCCTCCGGCCTCCCCGCCGGCCTGGGCCGGTTGCAAGGCCGGCCCACCCGGGTGCTCACCCGGCCTTCTGCCGCCCCGGCCTCACTGCCGGCCTGGGCCGGCTCCCAGGCCGGCCCACTCGGGTGGCATCCCGGCTCCGCTGCCGGCCTGGGCCGGCTGCCAGGCCGGCCCGATGGCTGGGCAGTTTGCTGCCTTTTCTTTTAGCCTTTTCTTTTCCCAACGACCATATTTTCGGAGCCCCTATTTAAGGGACTTCTTCCCCAAATAAATATTAACCTTTTGCCAACTTCTTGAGCTATTTTCCCCTCCATTGTTGACCCTCTTGAGCTTGGTTTTCTCTCAATCTCTCCAGTAGTTCTTGCTACTTTTTGAGGGAAAAGAGAGAGGAGATCAAGATCCTTGTTTCCACCGGTTGATTTCTCCTCTAAGTGAGGGGAACACTTTGGATATAGATCTTTGGAGTTTCTTTGTGTTTCTCCTTTGCTCTTCCTCTTTAATCCCTCCCAAGCATTAGTTGCTTTGGTTGGATTCGGGTTGGAAGAATTTGATCACTTAGTGTGTTCTTGCCATTGCATTAGTTGCATCGGTTTGAGTTCTCCACGGTGATTCGTGGAAGTGAAGTTGAGAAGCTTGTTACTCTTGGGTACTTTGGTGCCCTAGATCTTGTTCCTCTAGGGCACGTTGGTACCCTAGACGGTTGTTGATCTCTCGGAGTCTTGGTGGCTCACGGGACTTGTTGGGAGCCTCCAATTAGGTTGTGGAGGGTGGCTCAACCTTGTTTGCTTCGGAGCTTTGGGAGCTACGAAGGCTTGTCGGGAGCCACCAATTGAGTTGTGGTGTGTGCCTTGGCCTTGGGCATCGAGTCTTGGTGGCTCGGTGCATTTGGTGAAGACCCTCCAACTTGTGGAGTGAGCTTCACCCTTGTAAAGGTTCTAGTTGTCAATCACAACGACAACATAGTGACAAGTGCCTCGCCACATTGGTGGTAAGACACAACGGAGATACGGTGTGCCATATCAAGGCTACTCGGTGTTTCACATTGGTGAACACCGCGCCGCTCCAACGGAGACTAGCTTCCATTGGGAAGTGAACTTGGGATAAATCATCGTCTCCAAGTGCCTCGGTATTTCTATACCTGACCTTCTTATGCTATTTACTTTGTGATAGACGTTGAGCTTAAAGTCATATATCTTGCTATAACCTAGTTGATCATATTGCTTAGCATAAGTTGTTGGTGCACATAGGTGAACCTAGCTAGTTTAGGTTTTGGCTTGATAAATTAAACGTTAGTTTTATTCCGCATTTATTCAAGCCTTAACCGTAATAATTTTAAATCGCCTATTCACCCCCCTCTAGGCGACATCCGTGTCCTTTCAATTGGTATCAAAGCAGGTTCTCTCTTTATAGGGCTTCACGGCCTAGAGAGTAAAGATGTCGTCTAGTGGTTTAGTGCACAATGCCTCTTTAATATTCGATGGCACTAATTATAATGATTGGAGAAATCGCATGCTAAATTATTTTAGGGACATTAATCCATATATAGAGCAAATTCGGGATATGGGGTTTTCTCCTCTAGAGGATGAGGAAAACTCTTATCTAGATGCTCAAGCTTCTAAAGTGGTTTTCATGTCTTTGAGAAATGCAGTTGCTTTGTCGGTTTCTCCTTATCATAATGCTCATGACCTATGGACCAAGCTTCAAGACAATTATGGTGTGTCCATTGATAGTGATAATGATTGTTCTCCCTCCACCTCCGGGAGTAATGAGTTCTCAACTTCTTCTACCTCACCTACATGTAGGCAAGCCACAAAACAATGCAATGGTGAGTAGGGATAAATTTCGCAATGATGATAGTGAGCTTCCTTTAGATGATATTTCATCTCTATCTTATTACAATGATTTATCTTTGGACATAAACACATCTAGAACTATAAATGGTTCACATGCTTGTGTTGATAGTCCTTGCATATCTTCTAAATCGTCAAGTAGTGATGATCATTACAATAATGATGATAATGAAGAAGATGATGCTTACTTTAATAAGAAAGGTCTAATGGTTCTTAATGCTCTTTCAAAGAATGAAAATGCTTGTGAGAACCTACATGAAATCATGGGCACCCTTATTGAGCGAGGGCTTACTATTGAAAATTTGGAAGCTCGTGAAAATGAAAGTCTTAGCCGCGAACGTGATTATGTTAACACGATTGCTGATCTTGAGGAAGCTCTTGAAGAAGAACAAACCACCAAGAAATCTCTTGAGGAGAAATTTACTCTAGAGTTATCTAAAGCAAATGAAACCCATGATAGAGCTCTCAAGGTGGCTAATGATTTTAAAATAAAAAATGATGAGCTTGTTGTTGAAATTGTTAGACTCCTTGAGGCTAATGTGAAATTTGAAAAGGATGTCAAGTCCTTGGAAGATTCTCTTGCACATCTCACTAAGTCTCATGATCAACTCCAAGCTCAATTACTAAAAGAGCTTCCTACTTGTTCTCCCATTTCTATTAATGTTGATGCTTGTGCTACTAACTCTATTTCTTGTGAAGCATCCATTTTAAAGGAGAATGTTGAGCTAAGGGCTCAACTTAAATTGCTAACTAGCAATTATGAGATATTGGAAGAAAGCCATGAGAAGCTCTCGATCTCTCATGAAGATCTTCTCATATCTCATGATAAGCTAAAGTTAGCTCATGAGGCTATCACTAACAAGGTAATATCTAGTGAGCCCCATGTAGACAATGGCACAACTAAAATGCTATAACTCCATGTGCTAGTCCTTGTAATTCTTCATCTCACACTAGTGCCAAATCATATGTTGAATTACATTTTGTGCCTAGTTGCTCTAACAATGAAGCTTTAACTTCCACTAGTACTTGTGTAGCTACTAACCTTGTAGGGAAGACTAAAAAGCACAAGGCACAAGCCACTTCTTTGAAGAAAGATGTGGAGCAACGTCATAAAGGGAAGGCCACACTTGACAACATGTTGAGTGTGCAAAAATCCCCCAATGACAAGAGTGGACTTGGATTCAACTCCAATATCAAGAACAAGTCCAAGAGTAGCAATAAGAAGGGCCAAGAACAAGTCAATCACTCGGCCAAGATTGTTTGCTTCAAGTGCAAAGTTGAAGGGCATCATGTTAGGGATTTCCCAATGAAGAAGAAGCCTCTTAGTGAGAAGCAATTAGGGAAGCGGCCTATTGTTCAATCTCATGCTCAACCTCGGGTTGAACAAAGGCCACCTCCTAAGAAGACTCAAGTCATTGCTCCCCAAGTTGAGGAGCCTATTAAGAAGAAAGAAAAGAGTCGATATTGCTACTTATGTCGTGAGAAGGGTCACTTGGCTTCTTCATGCACTAATGGTAATCTATCCAATCCCATAATAGTTGATGATGTTTATTCTCTTAGGAAGGATAGGGTTGGCAATGTGTTTGCCAAATATGTGGGGACTCAAGGTGGTGTCAAGAAAAGAACCATTTTGGTTGCCAAGCCTATTGTGACTAACCTCTTAGGACTCAACTTGGTTGGGGACCAACAAGCTCAAACTTGATCAATAGGTTGTGATGGAGGACATTGGAGATTTGGCTATCCTTGAAGAATTAAGGGATCTTCTTGATTATTATTTTCACAAGCCAAGTCATTTGGATTATATTATCATATCTCATATCAATGCTCCTTCTTGCGGTAACTTATATTTAAATTATATATACATTGAAAGTTGCTTGCTCCCTAGCATGTGTTAGTTTTGTTCCTAGCATGTGCTTGTATATGTTGTGCTTATTACTTACCTTGAGCAATCAAGTGTGTGTGTGTTAATGTGCGCTCCATATATGTGTAAACTTTGTGTTGAGTCCTTATTGGATCTTGTGTTGATTTCAATGGGCTCTTTTGAGAAATTAATGGACTATCCCATTTTGGGGGAGTGATATGCTTTGTGCACTTCACTAACCTAAAAATGTGTGTATATGAGTAACACCACCTAGTATTGATATATCAAGATTATCTAGTAACTATGTGGTGTGTCATGCTCATGAGAAATTCAAATTCTATAATGTCCATTAATTATCTCTAGTTGATTTTATTTGCCTCTTGTTAAGAAGAAATGAACTATCACATTATGGGGGAGTAATAAGCTTACAATAAATGTGAACATTTGAGGTTTGCCACTTAGATGTGATATTGTAAATTATCTTATTCCTATGTGGCATATTAGCTCGAACAAGTTCCAATTTGCTTTTTAGCTATATTTTGGCTCTTGTTTGTGTGAGTTTGCTTGGTGTGGTTTTTCTCTAATATGCATTTCCATACATTAGTTGAGAAACCATTTGTTCCATATTATTCTAACCATGGCCTTGCCGGTTGGTTTGAATGGTTGGAACTACCAACAAAACTTTATTAAAATATGGTGTTTTATTTCCTATCTCTTACCATATGTTTTATCTTGTGAGGATATTCTTGGATACCTCTATCACCGGGAAAATAATTCCGAATGGTCATTGCCCTTGGACAATCCATATTTATATTTGTGATAGAATATTTTTGATTATCCTTACATTGGCATTGGCTTTTATTTGCCCCATCTCTTGCCAAAATATTCATTTTGACTCCCATTGCCTTCCTTGCCTCTTGCATGGATCCTAATTTTTTCAATTGGTAGTGTTTAGTGTTGTAAATAAAATATGAAGAGTAATGATCCCTTGTGCGTGCATTTTGTATTCAAATGCAAATATCAAAATAATACATGAATCTTGGGGGAGCATTCCTTTTTATTTAGAACACTATCCTATCTATCAATATTTGATCCTTTCAATTAGCATTTGATTTCTATAGTATGTGTTTATGGAAGACAAAGCTTTTTCTCTTGATGCTTTATGCCATCATGAAAAGTGTAGAGGGTGTTTGGTTTATTTGGTGTAACCTTGCTCTCTCTTGGGAGTCTTGCTTTCTCATTTCTTGTTTTTATGTTTATCCTATAGAATGAGAAAACCCTTTGAGCATGTCTATTTCTTTCATCTTATATGCTCATTGGCCTTGCCTAGGTACCTTCAATTGGTATTAATTGGAATTTAATATCTCCTCCATAGATATTTGTTTCAATTGATATTTATTGTGAGAATTTTGATACCTTATTACATTATTTTACTTTACTTGATTCCGGTCAAGTATTATCCTCTTCTTGGTATCGTGTCTCCTAGTTGGTATCTTATTTTTCAATTGGTGTCTTATCTCTCATGTGTTGTTTGATTTGACTCCTATTGATATCACACTTCATGTGTTAATGTGTTTTGGAATCAATCATATGTTGATTTGATTTTTCCTCAATCATGTGTTGATTTGGATTTTGATATAATTTGGACAACCTTTTTGTGTCACACTTTGGTGTGCTCTCTTCTTGGTTTACTTGGTGTTTTGTCCAAATTGTATTTCATTTGGTTCTTGTAAGTCCATGCATGCATATTTACTAGTATATTTACTTTATGGCATGCTAGTCTTTCTTGATCCAATATATAGGGGATACTCCACCAAATCCTAAATCGGCTAAGATGTGCATGAAATTCAATTTCATATCTATATGCACATATTTATGTGGAGTGTTTCCTATGTATTGTAGTGTATCTAACTACTATGGAACCCAATGAGTTTGGGAACCATATTGTACTTGAATTATGTTTTAGGTACAATTGAGAAGCGTTGGATGTTTGCCTCATTCATAAGGAAGGTGGTCTCACCATGTGATTTTAGGAGTCAAGCTATGATGACTAACACAAGATCATCTTCGTCATCACCAATGCATCTCGGTAACAAGTATCTATCTCATGCATATCTTTCTTGTATTCAACCTTGTGTAGGTTGTCTCTTGGCATGAAAACATTAATGTGCAATTGTTGTAGTTTTGGCTTATTTCCTTCACTTGGTATATCCTTGTGATATTTGTGATGAAATTGCGAAAACCTTCCTTCAATTGGTATTATTTCTTTGTGATACTTGTTGCCTATCTCAAAGCATTTCCACTATCTCTTGTTCCCTTAGTGATATGTGTGATGCATTTGATGTGTTTGAAGTTCATTTATATACAATGAGATAAATTTGAGCTATGTGCTATGCTTTTAAGCAATAATCTCTTTTTGTATATTCATGACTTCCTTTTGGTTACCATAGTCTCCTTTCTTCGACCATTTTATATGTGCAAGTTTCTTTGTCGATGAATATCATTGTCTACTTAGAAACCTATACATATGAGAGAGGTCACCTTTTATTTGGTATCCTACTTTCTTTCAAGCCACCTTGTCTTTTATCTATAATTCTTTGGTGGCTCCAAGTTTGTCTCGTGAGTGCTTCTCTTATTTCTATTCGCACCTTTGCGCACTCACATTCCATTGAAGATTCTTCTCTTCTTGCTCATCATGGTGAGTATGTTGATTTTGTTGCCTAAATGTTCTCACTAGCTCTAGGATTTTTCAATTGGTTTTAGTTTCCAATTAGTATCTTTGAGCTTGTGAACATATTCTTTTTGAAAAATCTTCTTTGTAAGTTGTGTGTGTCAATACTTGATATATAACTTATCTCCATTTGGTTAAGACTATGTGTCTTATCAAATTAATTGTCTTGTCACACACACATACTCTTGGTTGGGCCTTTCTAGATAATTTCTTTTAATTGGTATCTCCTTATGGCTCAACCACATCTTTGGTGCAAGTGTTTTGTTTTGCTTTAATTTTTTACATCCTTGCACTTGGTGAGTGTTCTAGATGATTTTGGGGGAGTGAGGATTCCATATTTGTGCACTCCTCAATAGTGCGTTAACATTGGGGAGCTTCTCTATTTTTATTTAGAACTCTCGGTTAGGATCTTCTCGATTGCTCTTCTCCTTGGTGGAGATGTTTAGAATGATTTCATCCTTTTGCAATCTTTGGATCCTCAATATAGTTTGATTTCCTCTATTATTCGTCAATGGATATGTGCATTTGATTTCACTCATATCTTGAGAAATGCATACCTTGTGGAGGAACTCATATTATATTGACCTTCTAAATTTTTCTTCCCATTTCGGCAATCGATGCCAATGGGGGAGAAGTTTTAGAGGGTTTAAGGGAATTTGGTCTTATGCTTTCGTATGGTTCTTAAGCATTTGCCTCTCATGCTCATGCATCCTTGTCTTGCAAGGTTGCTTAATTCATTATATAAACCCTCTCAAAAGGGATTGTCATCAATTACCAAAATGGGGGAGATTGAAAGAGCATGGTTGCCCCCATGTGTTGTTTTGGTAATTAATGACAATCTCTATGGACTAATGTGTGCTTTGAATTATATTTGCAGTGTTGGTCCATAAGTAATGCTTGGACTCCATATGGTGGAGTCAAGGCTAAAAGAAGAAGATCATTTGTTGATCAAGGCCAAGTGTTGGTCCATAAGGAATGCTTGGACTCCATATGTTGGAGTCAAGGATAAAAGAAGAAGATCATTTGTTGATCAAGGCCAAGGGAAGATATGTCGAAGAGTGCCTCTCCCATCTTGGTGTATGGGGGAGCAATATGCGATTCTTCACCAAGCGGAGCACAATCAAGAAAGGTGATCCACTTGAGAGTAGATCAAGATCGTCATCATCTAGCTCAAGTGGAATGCGCAAGGCAAAGGTATGATCTTGATAGGGTTTCTATTTTACCGGTCTCGCGGTGTAGTTGGGAGACCGGGTTTTAGGATAGGTAACCGTTCTATCAAGAGGGGCTCTCAAGTGAGCTTTAACATATCGGTCGTTGAGAGCTCAAACCTTTGCATCCTTGGCATCATATTTATTGGTTCCTATTTGGCTCTTATCGTGGTGTGGTATTGGTGCTTGTCGTGCTTGTCATGACAAGCCCAAGGTCACCGAAAACGGTTTTCATATGTGTTCCCTATTGAGTTTTCGGTGTCGGAGTTTTTGCCGGTCCATCTATGTGGAAGATTTCACTCTTCCAATTATTAGCAAAATCTCCCTTGCTTGGTTTCAATATTCTCACATGTTATTGGGTAGCATTTGTCGTCCTCTTTCCAACAAAGTTGGTTTCATGTCATTCGGACTTTATTTGCAAAAGATATGGTTTTCCGGTTTTTAATAGAAAGGTTTTACCTCTCATCATTTGGTTTTACCATATCTTGTTGAACAATGATGTTTCTATGTATATTCTTGTAGTGCTCGTTGTGACGATTCCAACGAGTCCAAGTTTACCGAAAACGGAGTTCGTATGTGGAAGATATTGCGTTTTCGGTATCGGTCGTTTTAAAAACAGAATATTAGAAAAGGGGGAAAGAAAAAACGGGCGCCGGCCTCACTGCCGGCCTGGGCCGGCTCCCAGGCCGGCCCATTCGGCCAAGTCCCCGGCCACACCGCCGGCCTGGGCCGGTTCCACGGCCGGTCCCCTCGGGAGGGCCTCCGGCCTCCCCGCCGGCCTGGGCCGGTTGCCAGGCCGGCCCACCCGGGTGCTCGCCCGGCCTCGCTGCCGGCCTGGGCCGGCTCCCAGGCCGGCCCACTCGGGTGGCATCCCGGCTCCCCTGCCGGCCTGGGCCGGCTGCCAGGCCGGCCCGATGGCTGGGCAGTTTGCTGCCTTTTCTTTTCCCAACGGCCATATTTTCGGAGCCCCTATTTAAGGGGCTTCTTCCCCAAATAAACTTAACCTTTTGCCAACTTCTTGAGCTATTTTCCCTCTCCATTGTTGACCCTCTTGAGCTTGGTTTTCTCTCAATCTCTCCAATAGTTCTTGCTACTTTTTGAGGGAAAAGAGAGAGGAGATCTAGATCCTTGTTTCCACCGGTTGATTTCTCCTCTAAGTGAGGGGAACACTTTGGATCTAGATCTTTGGAGTTTCTTTGTGTTTCTCCTTTGTTCTTCCTCTTTAATCCCTCCCAAGCATTAGTTGCTTTGGTTGGATTCGGGTTGGAAGAATTTGATCACTTGGTGTGTTCTTGCCATTGCATTAGTTGCATCGGTTTGAGTTCTCCACGGTGATTCGTGGAAGTGAAGTTGAGAATCTTGTTACTCTTGGGTACTTTGGTGCCCTAGAGCTTGTTCCTCTAGGGCACGTTGGTACCCTAGACGGTTGTTGTTTTCTCGGAGTCTTGGTGGCTCACGGGATTTGTTGGGAGCCTCCAATTGTGGAGTGTGGCTCAACCTTGTTAGCTTCGGAGCTTTGGTAGCTATGAAGACATTGCCGGGAGCCACCAATTGAGTTGTGGTGTGTGCCTCGGCCTTGGGCATCGAGTCTTGGTGGCTCGGTGCATTTGGTGAAGACCCTCCAACTTGTGGAGTGAGCTTCATCCTTATAAAGGTTCTAGTTGTCAACCTCAACGGCAACATAGTGACAAGTGTCTCGCCGCATTGGTGGTAAGACACAACGGAGATACGGTGTGCCATATCAAGGCTACTCGGTGTTTCACATTGGTGAACACCGCGCCGCTCCAACGGAGACTAGCTTCCATTGGGAAGTGAACTTCGGGATAAATCATTGTCTCCAAGTGTCTCGGTATTTCTATACCCGAGCTTCTTACTTATGCTATTTACTTTGTGATAGACGTTGAGCTTAAAGTCATATATCTTGCTATCACCTAGTTGATCATATTGCTTAGCATAAGTTGTTGGTGCACATAGGTGAACCTAGCTAGTTTAGGTTTTGGCTTGATAAATTAAACGTTTGTTTTATTCCGCATTTATTCAAGCCTTAACCGTAATAATTTTAAATCGCCTATTCACCCCCCCCCCTCTAGGCGACATCCGTGTCCTTTCAAACCAGGACCTTCCCTCTGTGTCTGTCGTGCCCGCATAGAGGCAATGCTCATCTTCGTGATCCGCAAGGTAGTTTAAAGCCTGGACCAGCATCACTGGACTGTAGACGGTAGGAGCTGGCATATTTGTCAATGTGTAGATTGTCTTCATTTGAGCATAGTTGATAATGGGCTTATTAAGCAACTCCTCGTCCTTGGGGTGCACCTAACATTGAGAAAGCAGAATGTTAGTTGTGCTTCATTACGAAGTAGCGAAAAAAAAGAAAGATTGTGAGTTGTTAATTCTAACCATAATGTGCATAATCAACTTGTCTTCATCCATCGTCATGGTACTGGTTTGCTCACACCAAGTCACTCCTTCAATCTTCTGCAGACGGCTGATCATGATCCACCTCTGCCTCCACTTACGCAGATGGTTGTAAATCTACATAGTGCTCACAGTAATCCCAGTGAAATCAAGAACATCATTGCTAATCTTGTTAATGTAATGCTGCTTGAAACCTTTATCAAAGCGGATCCCCTTTTATACGAGCTCACAAACCCTATTCAAGACGAACAGGGACATAAGAGCTGACCACTGCATTGGAGCTATTGGAGCAATACAAAGAGGGACCAGCTATTGGATCCTCAGTACCAATGGGCGGAACGTCGTTCATATCAGGCATTGCATAGCGTACTGAAGGAGCATACAGATCGGGAGAGCTAGGCGCAACGATGTCCTACAACCGATGAACACACAAAATAGAAATCTATAAACCATGTCGACGAAAGTGTTGATACTAAATAGGACTATTGCACAGATCTACCACGGACTATTGGGACAGAGTACTAAGCAGTTCAACCTAGCACAGTAAGCTTTCAATGAACCACAAATCTAAGACAAGAACACGGGGCAGAGATTCTTATAGCCGCTTTGATATGAGCAGAGTAGCCGCCGCCAAGATCCACCATCACCGCCGCCTTGCAAGGAGAAAACTGGCAGACGAGATCCACCACCGCCACCGCCTTGCAAGGAGAAGACTTGCTGACAAGGAGCTCCCCCGCCGCCTCCTTGCAAGGAGATGATCTCGCCATCGTCGTTACCATAGAGTTAAAAAGGGGGGAAATGGTGATTTCGATTTGGCCGCTGAGCGCGGAGGCTCTAAATAGAGAGGTCAAATAGCGCGTCGGTGACCGAATTTCTCCCGGCGGAAATTTCGTGTTCGCGCCATCTTCGCCTCTCCAGTGCAGCTCGCACGCGAAGTTCCTCGAGGTCGCACGCCGAGAGCCTGGCTCCACGGACACCGTCGATTCGAGCGTGCTGTCAGACCTGACCCGAGGCTGCTATAATCATCGCGCTGACCAAGTCCGAGAGTCCACACAGTCGACCAAACGCCACACTTTTGCATCTGGCGGGCCTGGTCTGGGCTTCTCCGGGGCCCGGGCTATCAAACGACGCCAATTGTTTGGTCCAAAGCAGATTCTTCCGCCACCGCATTTCAAAGGGAAATCCCCAAATCCCAAAACCCTCGTCCGCTCGTCCCATTCCGGTAGCGTAGGGATGGCACCCGCAGGGTATGGGTGCGGGTGGAGCCACCTCATACCCTTACCCGTGCCTCCCGAGTTTGCCCATCACCCGTACCCATACCCGTAAGCGGGTACAATATTTTCCCATACCCTTCACCCGACAGGGTAAAGGGATACCCGCATTTACAACACATATCAATTGAGACAAAAAAAAGCTGAGATAATATGACCACACATAGTCATAAACAACAACACATAGTCCACACTATTAAATTCATTAACTCACGACAAAATATAAAAATAATTTAACCATACATAAGGCCATAAAATAGCATTACAATAAAGTGTTGACACTATAACAAGTTCAACAAAAATAAATTCGAGCAATCCAGCAACAGGAAAAAAATCTGTGACACGTCATCGATCGTGGCTCACCTTGAGTTGAACCGCCTACTGCCTATGCGGGATTAGAAAATTAGGTTAGTTTAGTTAAACTAAGTCCCACTTGATAGAATTTATACGGGTATCAGGGCACGCGGGTATGTGTTATGCAATCCCATGCCCATACCCGCTCTGCCTGATGGGCACAAAATTTCCCTATTTATATACCCATGGGTATTTTTTAGTCCCAAACCCTTATCCTAATAGTGTTTTTACCCGCAGGGTAGGCGGGCACAGGGTAGGCAGCGACAGCCACCCCGTCCCAATGGACCATGAACCCAGTTGTAGGTGCTCCCATGGACCCCGGTGCAGCGGAGCACCGCCGGACGGAGGCGTTGCGGCGGCGGCCTTGACCAGCCGTGTGCGGCCCTTCCCCATGGGCGCAGAGAGGGAGGCTCTGTTCCAGGAGCACGGCATGGACACGCGGGACCTAGATGCACACATGGCCACCGTCCTCTCCTGCGTCCACTCCCTCCTCCCCTCTCCGCCCGTCGTCTCCAACCACGCCGCCCTGCTTCCATCCCCACCCCAGAACGGCGACGACCGCATCAGCGACCTCCCCGAGAACATCCTCCGCGACATCGTCTCCCGCCTCCCCATCAAGGACGCCGCGCGCACCGCCACGCTCTCCTGCCGCTGGCGCGGCGTCTGGCGCTCCGCCCCGCTTGTCCTCGTCGACTCCGACCTCCTCCCCGTCGGAAGCGGCGGCTCGGAGGAGCTGCAGGTCGCGAGCGCCGAAGCGGCGCGGGTCGCGTACGACGTCTCCCGCATCCTCACCACCCACCCGGGGCCCTTCCGCTGCGTCCACCTGTGAGATGAGGATTCTAGATCTACCAACTCTCATCGATCAACTGGATTTCACAGGAATTGTTCACGGAGGTGGTCATTCCGCCCCTCCTCCCTCAACCACCTGCCGTGTTCGAGTACATGTCTATTCCAATCCGTTCCTAGCCAACCACCACGCTACAAGCCAGCGGGTATACATAGCTCAGACTCAGCGCACCCAAACCGGGTCAGCCAGATGGGCTGGCAACTTGCACTGACGCTCCGGTCTTCTCCTTGGTCCATTGGGCTCTCCGTCTTCAGTGTCGCGGCCCACTTCATCGACAGCAGGGTGTTGTCGGGTGTTACTGTTGACAATCTCCTCCTCTTGAAATCTGGCTTGCCCCCAAGCCGGAGCATGTGGAAACGCTTGACGGAGAGAGTCCAGGTCCTCCCAGGTGGACAACTCCACCGGGGAATTACTCCATTGCACCAGAACTTGGGCGATGGTGTCAGCACCACGCCATACCACACGCCTGTCAAGAACTTGAGAAGGAACACGAAAATTATCACCAGGTTCTGGAAGAATAGGTTGTACCTGTTGTGTTGGTGGCAAGAACTTCTTCAGTTGAGAAACATGAAAAACCGGATGAACTTTACTTGAATCTGGCAATGCAAGGCGGTAAGCAACTGAGCCAATCTTCTGGAGTATAGTGTATGGCCCAAAAAATCTGAAAGCCAGTTTCTGCGAAGCACGCCTCACAACCGAGGATTGTACATAAGGCTGTAGCTTGAGCAAAACTTGCTCCCCCACATCGAAGGATCTTTCAATTCTTTGCTTGTCAGCTTGATTTTTCATGCGTAGCAGATGCTGACGGGCAGATTCAGTAATGAGTGCACGTTGATCCAGCCAGGTTTGAATATCCGGAGGAGCCACTGCATCTTCATCAGATATGCCATAGTAACGAGGCGAATAACCATACAAGGTCTCGAATGGGGACTTGCCTGTAGCAGAGTGCCAGTTAGTATTGTACCAGAATTCACAAACAGGCAACCAAGAACTCCACTTCTTCGGATGGTTGCTGATAAAACAACGGAGATAACACTCAATTTGTTGATTAACTCGCTCAGTTTGCCCATCGGACTGAGGATGGTAAGCAGTACTCATTGTCAGCTGTGTGCCATTGCGAGACATAACAATCTGCCAGAAACGACTAGTAAAAATCTTGTCCCGATCAGACACCAGTTGAATAGGCATGCTATGCAGCTTGTAGACCGTGTCTAAGAACAGCTCCGCAATGATAGGGCAATAAAAGGTGACGGACAGGCACAAAATGAGCATACTTGGTAAAAGCATCAACAAACACAATAATGGAGTTAAACGAACCCGATTGCGGCAAACCCTCAATGAAATCCATGGTCACAAATTGCCAAGCACCTACAGGGACTGGGAGAGGTTGTAACAAGCCAGGATAGGGAACGCGTTCAGGCTTCGCTTGTTGGCAGATAACACAAGACTGAACTTGTGCATGAATGAAACGGCGTATGCATGTCCAACGAAATAAGGAACGAATGTGGTTGTAGGTGACTGGAAAGCCGGAGTGCCCACCCAAAGGGCTGGAGTGAAAGGCAGCAAAGATTCTCATGTGTAGGGCAGGAATTGAACCAATCCACAGCTTTCCATGCACCCGGAGCAACCCATTTGACAGAGTGAAAACGCCATCAGTATGCTTAGGACTAGTAGCAAGCTTACTGAGTAATGACTGAGCCTTGGCATATGCATCATAAGAGTGAGCAATATCCTGCAACCAAACAGGCTGTACTGTTGACACTGCAAACAAATGACAAGTGGTATGAGGCTGTCTTGATAATGCATCAGCAGCACCATTTTCACAACCCTTCTTGTAAACAATTCTGTATTGTAAACCCATTAACTTTGTAAGAGCTTTACGCTGCCAATCTGTGTGCAGACGCTATTCACTGAGATTAGTTAGACTTTTGTGATCTGTGCGAATCACAAATTCTTTCATGAGCAGATATGGTCTCCACTGTTCCACTGCCAACAAAATAGCAAGATACTCCTTCTCATAGACAGATAGAGTGCTAGTTTTAGGCCCCAAAGCTTTACTGATATAAGCCAAGGGGTGGTCATCCTGCATAAGTACAACACCAATACCTTTATCACTTGCATTAGTTTCTAAAACAAATTCCTTAGCAAAATCAGGAAGAGCCAACACAGGAGCAGAAACAAGAGCTTGCTTAAGTGTCTGAAATGCTTCCACTTCAACATTAGTCCAAGCAAAAACTGTTCCCTTCCTGAGCAAATTGGTTAGGGGTTTGCAAATTACTCCATAGTAGCGAATATATTTCCTGTAATAACCAGTAACTCCTAGTATCCCTCTAACTTCCCTCACATTAGTAGGAGTCGGCCAGTGCTTGATTGCAGCAACTTTGGATTCATCGGTAGCCACACCTGCCTTGTTAATGACATGTACGAGGTAGGCTATTCTTTTTTTAGCAAAGGCACATTTGGATAGCTTAACCTTCCAATGTTCTTGGAGTAACAACTGCAAAACCTGTCTCAAATGTGTGACATGATCTGACAGAGTCTGATTGTAGATCACAAAATGTCGTAAAAAAAAAAAAACCAACGCACATTTACGGAGCACAGGTGCCAAGGTAGAATTCATTGCACTTTGAAACGTACCAGGAGCTCCTGAAAACCATCACCTTGAATTCAAAATGTCCATTGTGTGTTTGAAAAGCAGTTTTGAACTCCTCTCCAGCAGCTAACCGTATTTGATGATAACCAGCACGCAAATCAAGTTTGGAAAACAAACAAGACCTTGCTAATTCATCCAACAATTCATCAATAACAGGAAGTGGATACTTGCCTTTAACTGTCAGAGCATTCAGGTGTCTATAATCGACCACCATACGCCAAGTTAAATCTTTCTTCTTAACTAACATCACTGGTGAAGAGAATGGACTATTACTAGGCTGAATTACCCCTTGGGCCAATAGCTCAACAATCTGCTTTTCAATTTCATCTTTGAGTTCAGGCACCACACGATAAGGTCTCATGGTAATAGGACGAGCACCAGGGACCAAAGGGATAACATGATCATACATGCGCCTAGGTGGAAAACCAGTGGGTGCTGCAAAAACCTCAGAGAACTCATCCAGAACAGATTGAATAACAGGAGGAACAGGCTCTGGTTCTTCAGTCAAGAGGGCAGATAATTCAAGCAATGTATAAGCAATAGTACCACTACAATTACCAGTGATAAGCACACGCTTGCCTTGATGTGGCACCTTCATCCATTTCTATGTCCAGTCTACTTCCATAGGACTATGTAACATAAGCCAATCCAGGCCAATAATTGCATCATAGTGCCCCAAAGGTAAGAAACGAAAATTAGGGCTAAAGGTGTTTCCACCAGTGGACCATTCACCTGAACGTAACTGGTGAGTGCAGTACAACAGTTTGCCATTAGCAACTTTGACTGGAACCGGCTTGACTGAAGAAATACCAGTGAATTTCGGCAGCAAGGCAGAATTGATGAACGAATGAGTGCTACCAGAATCAATCAGAACAGAAAGAGTAATACCCTGAAGTTCTACCAAAACTTGCAATGTTTGTTCACTGTCAGTCAAACCAGCTGCTGCAACAGACACACACATAACCTGATGAGGCTCAACACCCACTGCATCCTCACACTCATAGTACAGTTGTTCATCAGTTTGCAAGAACTCCATCATTTCCTGCACAACATGCAATTGCACAGAACTTTTGCACTGATGGTCTCGAGACCATTTCTCTCCACAAGTGAAACATAAGCCCTTGGCCTTACGATAGTTGCGTAACTGCTGCCAACGCTCATCCATAGCTTGAGCTTTCTGAATTTCTGCAGGCGGTTTGTTCTCAGGCGGCCTTAGGAGTGACCGACCTGACAGTTTGGGAAGCAAAATTGCCCTGCCAACGACGAGGAGCCGTAGGCTGGGAAAATGGTGACGAAGGAGCAGATTGAAAATCAGCATCATCCTCAAGTTCCTCATACAGCAACGCTAACTCAATTGCAGCATCCAAATCAGCAGGCTGTTGAATTGCTACCGCCATACGAATCGATGGCTTCAAGCCCTCAATAAAACGAGTTGTGTAATGGACAACATCAGGAGAAACTTCATAAGCAGACAACTGATCATAAAGTTCTGAAAACTTCTCCACATACTGAGTAACTGTCGATACCTGAGCAATCTGAATCAAACGACGAACCAAGGTACGATGTTGATTCCGACCAAAACGAACCATGAGATGCTCACAGAAAACTTGCCACGTCGCATTGGGAATACGACGATGAGCTGCCTCCAACCAACGAGCAGCAGGACCTTCAAACTTGGCTGTCAGCATACTGAATCCACATATTCGCCGGTGTGTTCCAGAACTGGAAATAGTCTTCACAACGATCCTGCCAGAGTCGGGGGTTTGAGCTATCGAATTTGGGCAGCTCCACCCGCGGACCCGCACCAAATACATCAGCAGAATCCAAGTACAAGGCATCACCAACACCAGTAGGAGAATTCAGACGGAAATCAGGGCGCGTACCTCTTGCCGGAGGAGGGACATATGGGGCATAGTCCTTCCCCCGGTGTAATTTGTCAACGCCGTGCCCACTTGGGCCTGGATCGACGGTCGCCGACGGAATCCCCACCACCGAGTAAGACGGCGGCGTCGACTTGACAGCCGATCCCGTCAACCCGGAAGACGGCGCTAGAGGAGGCGCGGAAGGAGATCCGCCAGCGCCCACCGTCCTGGTCGCCGGTACATCACCGAAGTTGATCTCGTCACGGAGCTCGTTGAGTTGCGAATTGAAGGCCAATGCAGAGGTGTCGAGCTTGGTGGTGATAGTTTTGATGAGGTTCTCGCTGAGACCTGCGAACTTCCGATCGAAGATGTCCTCGATCTCGCCATGAAGTAGATCGAACACCGCCTTCGACTCCGGTGGCAACTCCTCCATGAGAGCCGCCCGACGCGCGGATTTAAACCGTGTGGGAAAACGATGAAGAGGTAACGCCAGGATCGATGAATCTGATACCAATTGTGAGATGAGGATTCTAGATCTACCAACTCTCATCGATCAACTGGATTTCACAGGAATTGTTCACGAGGTGGTCGTTCCGCCCCTCCTCCCTCAACCACCTGCCTTGTTCGAGTACATGTCTATCCAATCCGTTCCTAGCCAACCACCACGCTACAAGCCAGCGGGTATACATAACTCAGACTCAGCGCACCCAAACCGGGTCAGCCAGATGGGCTGGCAACTTGCGCTGACGCTCCGGTCTTCTCCTTGGTCCATTGGGCTCTCCGTCTTCAGTGTCGCGGCCACTTCATCACACAGGGTGTTGTCGGTTTTTTAAAATTTTTTTTTATCCAATTCGAAATAGTCCGGATTAATGCTAAATATTCGCGTCGCAAACTGCTGCCGAAACGATCGTGCGGCCGCGGCCGAAACACGGGTGTCGGCTTTCACCTGGCCGATGTGCATGCGCCCTGGCACGGCCGCGGTGCGGGGCCCACACTTTCGGCCGCCTGCTGGCCGAAAGGAACCTTTCGGCCGTCTCCCTGCCGAAACACGGCTGACGACCCGCACGCCCCGCTCCTCCCTTCTCCTCCTCCCTTCTTCCTCCTTTATTCTTCCTCCTCCCTCTCTCTTTCCCAGTCGAAAAACAGGGCTCCCAACCTCAATTGATCTCCAAAAATAGCCGATAAATTAGATTTCTGCCTCCACAAATCGAAAGAGGAGGTCAAGAGCATCCCGGATCTGTTAATGGGATAGTTTTTGGAGGAGTTTTTGTTTCGGTGTTAAAGCAATGGTGGACAACAATGGAGGGATGTGGTGCTGTTGGTGGAGTAGTAGGAGCGGTGCAGCGGTGGTGGTGATGCTACGTTGACTGCAGGAACGACTGTTTTTACACGCATCAAGGGTAAACCCTAATCTTATAGTTATTTTAAGTTCAGTATATAATTTTGTTTACATAAGTTGTGAGATTAGATTTATTTTAGGTGGTATATATATTAAGATATTAGTTATAGGTGTATAATTTTGTTTACATAGGTTGTGAGATTAGATTTATTTTAGCTGGTTGTAATTTTGTAGGTGCAGATCCCGTTAAGATTTTTTAGTTATATAATATTTGATGATGCAATATATTAATTTCTAATATGTACAGATGGCTGCATATCCATTACTTAGTCAGACGATCGATGCAAAACACCGTGCTAGGATATGGGAGGAAGGTAGGCAACTAGATGTGTTGCGTACACGCACACCAGCGAATAACTGGATGATACACCCTCAATGGATTGATAGGTACATATCGACAATATATTTGTAAAATGTCATTACGTTGTATATATTGTAAAATTAATTGTTAATTCTGCAGGCTATCTTGGTCTGGACTTTTGCCGTTGGCACGACTAGTTGAGTCCACAGAGGCCGAGTGGGTACATATCCAACCAGATGATGACGGTGGTGCTGACCGTGATATGTACCAGGGAAAATCTAAACGTGTCCTACTGGACAAATCACTTCTCAGCTCTTTAGTGGACAGATGGAGGCCTGAGACCCATACCTTTCACTTACCCTGCGGAGAGATGGCTCCTACTCTGCAGGATGTGTCATATTTGTTGGGTCTCCCTTTGACAGGCACGGCCATTGGTCCTTTGGAGGCTTCAGAATATTGGCGTGATGAGATGCAAGCACGATTTGTCGCTGCGCTACCAGGAGTTCCGCAGTTACCGGACCACGCACACGGTCCTCGTGTTTCTTGGTTGACCCTGTTCGAGGTAATTTATTTATACAACAGATTTAATATTTTCAGTATGAATTATTGTATACTTATTTATTTCTCCGTGCACCGCAGATTCGTAATTTGGGATATCCTGCTACCGTAATGAATGGGCCGCTGATTACTAGATGTCTGGAGGCATACATAATTTGGCTGTTCGGTAAGTGGATGTTCACTGAGACGCACGTCGACACCATTAGTGCGCGCTACATATCTCTTGCCCGCGAGATAGCCGATGCACATACAGCAGCAGATATAGTGCCCAGAAGCTTTGGTTCGGCTGTGTTAGCTGCTACGTACAGAGCTTTGTGCAATGTTTGTACGAAGAATAAGCCGTCGTCTTCGTTGCTTGGTTGTCCACTATTGTTACAACTGTGGTCGTGGGAGAGGTTCCATATTGGTAAACCGGACGTCGACGCTGAGAGGCCTTGGGATTACAGACTCATAGATCAAAATGTGGTCGACTTTCCTACAGTTGGCAGCGTATGGACACGTAGAGAGGTAAATTTTGCACCGCCGTACTTACTTTACGTACGCATCATTTTTTATTTCATCAAGCTAATTAATTCGTTTAAATTGCAGAGACGGTACGCGCAAGTTCAAGTGAGAAATTCGTACCCATCATTCACAATGCAGTTCGATCAGTTGCGCGAGGACCAGGTCATATGGGAGCCATATGAAAACCAGAGGATCGTTGCGAGATACCCCTTCGGCATATATCAGTTATGCACGAGAGATCAGGTATACTGGTTGACGCAGTCTCATATTATTTTTGATGTCATGGTCGAGGAGATGTCGCAGCAGAGGGTGATCCACCGGTAAGTTAATTTAGAGTTATGAATACAACTGTGTATTGAATCTATTTCTAAGAAATAATTTTGTAATATTACTTTTCAGACTTGGACGTCAAGGAGGCGAAAAACCTTTGGTGCTTTGGCTTCAGACCCTACAGCCATTCATAAATGAATGGGCGACTGCGACGACAACACTATGGCATGCTGATGGCCCCTTTCAACAGGATGATTTTGAAGAATATCTACGGAGGTATAGACAGTCTACACGACTCCGATTGACGCCAACGACTGAGCCTTCTCAGATGCAGCCCCCTTCTATTACGGACATGTACCCATTGGAGGCTATTGCGGGTTCTCGAAACTACGCGGTTAGTACTATATTACTCGTTACGTAAGTACGGTTTTTTGATTGATCATACGTAACATCTAATTTTCCAATTACAGTCTGAGTTAGTAGCCGACATTCAGAGAGATGTAGCTGGGTTCACGCCGCCGCCACAACATAGATCTTGGTTCAGGCGTCTCGAGGAGAAGCTGCGAGGTGTGTACAATGTTCTTACTTGCACCCGCTATACAGACGTTGTGCCTCGTCATGGAGCTCCGCGTCCACGTCTCACACGACAAGAGACTGCTCGTTCATCGCATACTAGACTTCTTACACCTACTGGGGAGCCTGGTAGTTCGTCGCAGCGGCCTACTGGACAGCCTGGTAGTTCCTCGCAGCGGCCTACTGGACATACTTTTCAGCCTAGTAGTTCCTCGCAGCATCCGTCTCCACCTCACGTTCAGCCGACGCCACCTGATGCTTCCCAGCCTGGTAGTTCATCCTGGCAGGCACCCCAGTCGCAGTACGGTATGTCCCAGATGGGGATACCACCTCAGTACCAGATGGGGATGCCTCCTCAGTACCAGATGGGGATGCCTCCGCAGTACCAGATGGGGATGCCTCCTCCAGGTCATCCTGTACATGTAGGCTGGAACACTTCTTCGGCGCCGTTGACTAGTCTTGTGGGACTAGATACGTTGTTGTTATTAATTATCCATATTTATTTTTTGAATATAGTATGCACTTATCTACCAGTAAAAAAATTTTGCAGGTGGGTCTGCTAATTCACCATACACAGAGATGGACGAGGATGTGTTGTTCCATACGCCACCACCCGTCACACAGGAGACGCAGACACAGCAGGAGACACAGCCACAGGAGGACGCTCCGATGTTGGGCTGAGGTTTGCGTGAGCACCGCGACCCAAACCGAAACCGATTGGCACCTTCAGGGCCTCGGCCGCGGAAAACGAAGACTAGGTATCGTAAACATGATGAAGTCTGAAACTTTTATCGATGTATTTGCCGGACATTTTTTACGAAATAATGGGGTGGCAGGCAAAAAATACATGTTTCGGCCAGCTGTTGGCCGAAACACCAAGCATCGGCCTGCAGTTAACGCGAAAACTGCCGGCCTTTGACGCGCGCCTGGGGAGGCTGTGTTTCGGCCGCCGGAGGGCCGAAACGCTCCTTTCGGTCGGCGGTTTGCCGAAACATACTTTTCGGCCAGCAGTTTGCCGATGGCGCAATATTTTTGGAATAAAATGATTCCGCGTATTATATTTCGAATTCGGGTTAAAAAATAATATTTAAAAAAAAAACTCGTGTTGTCGGGTGTTACTGTTGACACCACCTCATCTGCAGCCACCTGGAGGAGTACCCCGACCTGCTCGCGCGCTGGCTCCAGCTCCTCGCCGTCAAGGGCGTCCGAGAACTCGTCCTCGTCAACCGCCCGTGGCCGCTCGACATGCCCCTCCCGCCCGCCTTCTTCGGCATGGCAACCCTCACCCGCCTCTACCTTGGCATCTTCCAGTTCCCTGACACGACCGGCCTCCCACGCGCCGCAGCGTTCCCGAACCTTCGCGAGCTTGGCCTCTGCTGTGTGGCCATGCTGAGGCGGGACATGGACTTCATCCTTGCCAGGAGCCCTGTGCTGGAGATCCTTTGCGTCCAAATGAACACGCTCATGAAACAACTGAACCTCGTCAGCCGCAGCCTCCGCTGTGTGCAGATCCTCGAATCTATATGAGGAACTTGAGAATGATCATCTGGTGATGCTCATCATCTGGTCATCGACGGTCCGTGATGGCGTGATGGCGTTTATGATCAGTTGTCTGCTTATGAAGTTTTCAGAACTTTATGATTCAGATTGCTCAGGTGTCGACGGTATCTGGTCATCTGCAGGCTGGATGACCCCGCACCTGGAGAGGCTCATCATATGGTCATCCACGGTCCGTGATGGCGTGCCCAGGAAAGTCAAGATTGGCAATGCCCCTGCGCTAAGCTTACTTGGCTATTTGGACCCGGAACGGCACACACTAGTGGTCGGCAACACCATCATCAAGGTGCGTACAAACGCCGCCAAGTTTCCATCTGTTCAATTCAACAATGTGTGTCTATATATACTATATGTGAACTTGTCTCACAAAATTGGGCTGTTTGCAGGCTGGGACAAAGGCGAGCCCGAGCACCATGGCCCCAAGCGTCAAGATCCTCGGCTTAAGAGTGTGTTTTCCAGTCCGCAATGATGCTAAGATGTTGCCCAGTTTCCTCAGATGCTTTCCCAATGTCGAGACACTGCATCTTGAGGTGACACCACACTCACTTAATTTGGCACCAGTTTCCATCTTTCGGCACTAGCATCATCAATATGTACTGCTAATGCTTCCATTTGTAGCCAAAGTATTTACCTTTTCTTTGAGATGAGCTGAAGTTCTTACTGATTTAACCAATCTGCAGTCATCAATATGTATTGCTAATGCTTCCATTTGTAGCCAAAGTATTTACCTTTTCATTGAGATGAGCTGAAGTTCTTACTGGTTTAACCAACCTGCAGCAATCAATATTTATTGCAATGCTTACATTTGTATCCAAAGTATTTACCTTTTCTTTGAGATGAGCTGAAGTTCTTTCTGATTTAACAAATCTGCAGTCCAACGAGACTTATGAGCCCACTGGCAAGCTCAACAACAAGTTCTGGCAGGAGGTCGGCGCCATGTGCAGTCACACATTAACCTGATGGTCTTCTATGGCTTCCGAGGGGAGCAGAGCGAGCTTTTCTTCCTCAAGTTCTATCACGGCGAGCTTAATTTCCTGGGAAACGCATGATTACTGCTACTCTGTTGCGGTCTCTTCACGCAAGGCACCTTTTTGGATCGTTGGCTTGTGTTTTCTTTTGGCAGATTTCCTGGTTTTGTTTGCATGACGACCTTCAGAAGTTGATGCCAAAAGACAGATGTTGCTCAAATGCTCAAATGCTGGCAGGCAGACATATTCCTCTTTTTCCGATAAAGGTCGTTTTATTAAACTCATACAACATCCACGGATGTATTCCTGAGCTATTTCATGCTTTACTACTCCCTCCGTCACAATTTATTAGGCGTGCGCATATCCCTAGGTCGCCAATTTGATCAAGTTAATATTAGTTATATATTATAAAAAATATATCATAAGAAAGTTTAGACGTTCTATTTTCTAATGGTATAATTTTTGTATTATATAGGTTAAATTTGCGACCTAGGGATACGCGCTGCCTTTTTAAACTGAGACGGAGGGAGTAACCTTATGTAGTTAGTTCCGTGGAATGTGTGTTCTGACTGCCCTGGTTTATTATGCTCGTCTGGAGTGTCAAATTACCATCAATGCTCATCTGTCTAATTTTTTCTCTATTATGGGTTATTCTACTGTTATGTGCAATCAAATCATTTCCATCGTACATACACTGGCAAGATAAGTAGGACAGATCTTGCTGCAATTGAGAGGACGATGAATCTAAACAAATGAAATATAATCTACGAAATAAGCAAGATCAGTATCACAAAGTAATAAAATCTGCTGAATTAACACGATGGAACAGCATCTGATATATTATGGAGAACAAGACTGATAGTGCGAACGAAAAGACATCGTTACACCGTGTTAGCTTGCCGTGTTAGACACTGAGACAACGAAACAGCAACCCATTTTTTTTTCCTTTTGCTGTGGTGGTAACTATATTGGTAGTAGTATATGATCAGCGTTGCTGCTAACTGTGCAAAGGGACTGTTAGTCGTTTGCTTCAACAGGGATTGTTTTCCGGGGTTGGACCTTCCTTCAAGCCACGGAGACCTTAGAGGCGGTGCTGGTGCTTCGGCTCGCCGTACTGCTGCCCTTCGAAGAACTCCCCCAGGAGCTTGTCCACCAGCTCGGGGCTGTATCTGATGTACTTCAGCGGGTTCTTGCCGCTCCCAACAAGATTACTGCATGCCAAAATGGGTAGTACACTAGTTACTATTATATTTGAACAACTAGGAACATCCAAAGTTGGATGGAGTCTTGGAGAGAAAACAAAGTGCAATTCTCCAAAAGTTAAGTCTTGGGCCCCACCCGGTCAGTCAACAAAAAAAATGATACGTGGTTTAGAGGATAGACAAAATAGAGTAAAATGTATACTTAGTAATCATTGAATAGAAATTATGGAATATAGCCGGCTAACAAATTCAATGGATGCTAATGAGTGAACTTCAGCCAGCAATCAAAGAGTTGTTCTAGAGTGCTAGTTAGGCGATCATGCAGAGTGATTGGTGTGGTAACGTACCCGAAACGTTTAATGAAAGATCGATAGGCTGGCAACAGAACCTCAGCCAGCAATCAAAGAGTTGTTCTAGAGTGCTAGTTAGGAGATCATGCAGAGTTATTGGTGTGGTAACGTACCCGAAACGTTTAATGAAAGATCGATAGGCTGGCAACAGAACCTCAGCTATAGCCAGCCTCAAGGATTCACGCAATTCTTGGTCAGGTACAATCCACAGAGATTGCTTCGCGTGAAGCTCTTCAAATTGCGTATTGAAAGCTTTAAACCTGCCAAGACAAAAGCACAAAGTATTGGGAATAATGATTCTTCTATCATCATTATCCCAAGGAATGCAAACCAAACTGCCAAGGTACTGACCTTTCTTTGATCACAGCTCTTGAAACTCCGCTGCTGTTAAGATCTGATGCTCCTGAGGAACCAGTGCTGCCTGGAGCACCTTGTACTGAAAGTGCCTGAAGAACCTGAAAGAAATAAAACAGTTAGCAGTGTAGCGATAACCAACTGTTATTTCATGTCCAATATGTAAATATAGCATGAACACGGTGTTAACTACTGAACAACATTACATGGAAGAAAACATTGCCAAGCAGAAATAGATATTAGCAGCCAGAGTACAGCAAAGTCTGCAGCTAAGCATTGTCACATGTTTTCCTTGCAAATGTGAGTTGGATTAAGACAAAGTGTGTATGTTAATTTAAATAAGGTCAGCTGAAATTGTCATAATTTTCTTAATAATACTAGAGGTGCATAAGGAATCCACAGATGTTAATTTAAATAAGGTCAGCTGAAATTGTATGTGGAGCACAATATTGATGTGTTTGGATTTGCTTCGCATGTTGTAGACTGAGATGCAGGCCGATGTGATTGCTTCCAGCGCTCTGGAACTTAGTGAGAAAGTAATGGGGTAGAATTGAGTGAATAGAGAGGAGAGTGACAGATGGCCAGACTCTTTTCCTGGCTGAACTACTATTCCTGGACAGTACTCCCTCCGTTCCACAATATAAGCCTTTTTAGCAACCTAGTTTAGCTTGATAAAAAGGCTTACATTGTGGAACAGAGGTAGTATTATCTTGGACGCCAAATTTTGATATAGTTGTTGCTAAGAAATGTCCACAACAGCTATAGTCTCAAAGTGCAAATGAACTGTGATATCTTAAACAGGTACATCTCCTTATCATTTTCACATAAATTACCATTCAACAAGGAAGAGTTGAAAAGATAAAAAGGTGGTAAGGCAAATTTACCCACAGATTTGTAACATCATGCAGCCAAACACAAAGGGAATATGGCGTGCCCAATAACTGGAAGCTTTGATGATCCACTAACCTTTGCCCAAGCAACACGCTTGTACTGATTGGCATTTTGCTGCACAATCCTACGATGCCTCTGAATCCAGTCATCACCAAGTATATCCTTCGCTTCTGATCTGGGCAACACAAGAGATCACTAAATGAGCAGATTGCCAGAATATTCTAGGATGCAGATCTATAGAAAAACTGAGCATACCTGCGGACAGATCTAACCATATAGTGAACATTGTTCATAATAAATAAATGAGTCAATGCAGGATCCTTATACTGTTTGGATTTTCCATCTAGGTTATTCTGTAAGGCTTGCATTATCCTCATAGTAACAACAGCAAGTTGAGATTCTGTTTCACTACCAGTTTCGAATTCTTGAAATAGAAGCTTCAGCGTCGACTGATAACTGTTCAAATAAAATAACATTTGTTAGGTGTGCTATTTGAACAACAGCAGGAGGAAGGCCACCAATAAATAAGATATCTTCTAGTTAACAAATGGTTAAACCAATACAAAACAACTAAATGTAAGCCAAAGACATAGTAGAAAGTGAATATGCAAGTCTGTATACTACAGATTGCCCTGCTATGATATTGGCAATCGAAATCCTTTCTAGGACCACTAGCAACTAGTGCATCTCCTTACTGGAGATGAAGTTCAAAATAATTCTTGAAGGATATAAACATATAGCCCCAGAACTACTCGTCTTGGCTAGCATATCTTTGTCAGGAATCAGGAAATTACAGTTCTACACATACATAAATTGACTATTAGGTGAAGAGGGGAATACTTACTCAAATAGAAATTTAACATAATTAATCACATAGCTTGTCAAAGGATGCACAGTTCCATCTTGAACAATAGTCTTTGAAGCATCCTTTTCAACTGCCTCCTCAAAATCAGCGAAGGTTTCTTGGGCGGTTTGTGCTAACCGCTTAGTCAAGCCCAATGCAGCCTCTCTCATCTCAAAGCAAGGCTTTCCTTCAAATATTACCTCAATCTGATAACAAGTTCAAACAAAGACGGCGCTGAAATTTTGGTAGTGCTCATCAAAGTCATCGTAGTAAAACTTGAAAAGAAAATGACAATAACATGAAACTCCACAAATGAATTCTACAAGCAGACGAACAAGTTAAGCATATAGGAGGCAAGTACAATAAATTACTTCTAAATACCTCCGATTGAAGTTCACGCATTACTTCGTACATGTCTAGCAATACAAACAGCTTTTCAGGAGACCTTTTGCTTTTAGCAACAGCATCTCCAAAGCTCAGAAGAGTCACAACACTATTTGTTGTCATTTCTGCAAAACATTGGTCCTTGTTAAAGTTGACACCATCAAAAATCTGATCGCAGATTTTCTTTTCTCCTGCTAGTAGTAGTTTAACCTGCTCGAAATCATAATATGTTAGCATGGTTTTTAAAGTCTGAACTAGCACATACAGTATGGCCGATTGTGCCTATTTTCAGAAGGGCCCTCACCGCAATACGCATAAAATGTATCCAGTTTCCAATTTTAGCCTCCAAAGCCTCCCATTGCATCTTTTGTACATCATCTTTAGTAAGCTTTTCTACTCCCAGCTTCCGAAGGCTCGACTCTAGTGCTGAACCACGGGAATCTCTGAAGAAAAAGGAAAAGTTGTGCTTGACCTTTCCACAATTAAATGCATGCGAACCGAAATTTATAAGAACCAAAGTAGAAAAAGGGAATAGATGTGAACGCCATAATCCAAAATCGACCTGTAAATTTTGTAGCATGACTGTTGATTTCCAGCCTGAACCAACTGCTGAGCTATGTCATTCATGAGTGGCAATATTCTGGGAGGAACTAGTGTCGGGGTCCTGTATATAGCAGTCTCCAAGCCTTTGGATGGATGCTCAGCGTGGTTAGCATCCCCTCCATCGGCCCCAGTGTCATCCTTTGATGGCCGTAGAGACTTGGGTAGACAATCAAAGAGGCGATCGGGCTCAATAGGTTTGCTGAAAGAGCAGGTAAATCAACATAGACAGCATTTCTTTTATTGACATATAAGAAATAAACAGGAAGATAATTCCAGAGTGAGTCTGCAATAAAAATGAGTATCTTACCTGTACGTATTCATCAGCTGCTTAAATTCTTCTTCAATCTTCAGGCAAGACTTTGCTAACAGATTGTTGACATGATTCAGAATTCCATCACTGCTCCTGAAGTTTTTATTCGAGGAAAAGAATCGGGCGATTCCTTTCAGCTGATCCACTGCCTCAAGGTAGCTCTCTAAATCCTCATGGGGACCCCTCAATATCGTCGCCTCAGCCTAGAGCTCAAAAGCAATGTTTGCACTAATTTAGGTAAGTTCCCAAAAATAAAAGCCTTCTGCAAATAATTATATTTAAAATGAGTTCAAATAGCTATCATTTTCATTCCTTCTCTTTCTGCGAGAAAATAACTATCAATGTTGCCTAACAGGATGATCTAGAAAAGGCAACTACTGATAAGAGATGAAGCAATCATCTAACAGAGACCCAAACTAATGACCTAACAGTGCTCAACTATTTATTTAACCTCAGACACCCCACACAAAGCATATAATATACTGCAACACATTTTTATCATTGCAACCAGCCGGCGGTCATTTGGCACATTTCAATCCCCTCCATATATCCATAAAAGGTCTTCCAACAAAAAAAAAACATAACAAATTCACCACCACATTCAGTTAAAATGTTTGAAATTTCACGGGGGGTCAGGTCACTTCATGTACCTTACGGGCAAGGTCGAACTGGGAGAGGATGGCGTCGCCGGACTTGATCGTCTTGTCGATGTTCTCGTGCGCCATCCGGATCGCATGCGTCCTCACCTGCATTCCCCACCCCGTCAGAAAATGTCGGTACGAAATCGTTTGCGCGGATCGAACGGGAATGGCTCGAACAAGGAGGAGGAGGAGGAGGAGGTGAGACGGCGGACCTGGGTGGGGCGCATGGCGGCCTCGAGCGCGGAGAGGCGGTGGTCGAAGGAGCCGAGGATGGCGACCATGCCGTCCGTGTTCCCCTGGCTCTTCTGCAGCGAGTCGCGCAGCATGGCCGCCCGCCGCGTCAGCGCCTCCATCGTCCGCGGGAGCGCGGACACCGCCATTTTCGCTCCCCGAAGCCTGCTCCTCCCAGATCACGCGGTACCTCCGTCCGAGGCCGGCCGGGGAGATCTCGAATGGGCGACGGGAATGCGCGCGCTTCGAGGAGGCTCCCCGGGCGGGCCGCAGTCGGGAGAGATCCTTCTGGAGCCTTCCGGAAGCCTTGCGGCGTGGCGGGGGCGGTGGAGAGGCGCGACTCGGTGGGCGGTGGGGGGCGTCGGCGACGACGTGGTTGTGTCGCCGCGGGGAGGAGGAGGAGAATGGTTCGAACGCGCGTCGCCGAGATTCGCGCGCGTGTTGACCTCGGATCACGCGGACGGCGAGGATGGGTTGTTTGTTGCAGTGGGGAGGTGGTTAGCTGGCGCCGGTCCGGTCGTTCGGACGCGCGCCGAGACGAGGGGCGGTGTGGACCGGGTCCACGGCGCCACTTATCCCGTGCTTGGATTTTACGGTACGTTTCCAAGTCCAAATAGAACCTTCGTTGTTCGAATATGGTTTTTTCAGAGATTTTTTTTTAAGAAAACACGCCGAGAATCGCGTGTCATATATATCAAGATAGAAAAACAACCATTTACAATCAAGGAGTTCAGGACTCAACAAATGCCTGTGGTTTCTTCCTCTCTTGCTTGCAGGAACAATGATGGAGCTCGCCAAATTCAAGACCCTCTTGCTGCAATATCTATATCAAATGATTTATCAATTGCAGGCAACAAGATTTACTCGGATGCCGCATGGAAACCTTGTCGTTCTTCTTCTGTGGCCACTCCAGGTTTAGGAGTCTATCTTCGTTTGCATGTTCAAGATAATGTCACGTATGTGTGTTCATGCAGCTTCTCGAGGAGTCACTTCGGCTCTCATGGCGGAGGCTCATGCTTTGCTCCTCGCGGGGCAGTTAGCTTCGCATCTCTGAACCTGTCTTCTTCACGTATTCCCTCAACTTAGCTCGCTCTGCCACTGCACCTTCGGCTGCTCATTCTTCTGTGTTTTGGGAGATTCGACAGCAGGTCTTGGATTTTCAGAAACTTGTCACCCCTGCAACATAAGTTGTTCTACATTCCTAGAGATCTCAATGGGGTGGCTCATATTTGTGCACATCAGGCAAAACGATCTGTGAGATCTAAGCCTACCAGTTCATGCAGGAACTCAGCTCATGCTACCTTTGCTTGCCCAATTCTTGCTGCTACTTGTTATCTGTAATCTTTGGGCTATGTAATACTAATGTACTTTGCTTCTGAGCTGAATGGAATTTGGGGCACGTTTGTGCCCTTTCTTGTTCAAAAAAAAATACACTACCCTTTCGAAGCTACGGGACCTCTCTCGCTCGTCCGCTTAAGCCCGCCATCTTCCACAACCTGAAGTCTGCTTTGATGCGCCTGCACACCTCTCTGTTGCTGGTGAGGTCACGCGATAAAAAACACTGTTGTTCCGCTCCAAACAAATTGATATTGCCGTCAGTAGGATGAGGCCATTGGTTTTTCAGAGTACTAACATGCACCTATTTCATACTCACCATTGTCCATTGAGAAAATAATAATATATATACTCATCATTGTCCCTTAAAAATGACATAACTGATGTCTTTAATTTAATTTTCTTCAACAACTCATCATCAAATCAGATATGAATTGAGTTGAGTTGTTGCATGATTGCTAGCTTCGCATTAGTATGAAGTTACAGAGATGGCGTGTAAGTTATTGTTCCTATAACATTAAAGAAAATGTTACAAAGAGCACCATAATTTAGGCTCCATTTTCAAATAAGCATCGGAATATATATTTGAAACGGCAATCACCCGGTCCAACGTAAAGTGTTGTAAAAACACTGATTGATTTACTATGCCACGCTAATAATGACTGACAGGTGTGTCATGTTATCAAGCTAATTAACGGGACGAAATGGTCAAGGTAGACAAAAGTTACACAATTATAATTAGTTTTGTTTCGTAAACTTTTGGGACCAAAATTTCATCTCTTCACTCTCTCTAAAAAAATCCTCCTCGTCGTGTTCCTCTCGAGATGTCTCTTGAGGCTGCCCTCATCGTGCAATCTATGCATCCTCGGGTCGTGAAGCGACCTCGGGCTTCATGTTGCTGATCGTGCGCCACCGCTTTACAGCCCCTAGGGTGAACTCCATCGTGCTAGCAGCACACCACGACCGCGACAATATGAAACGGCGAGGGTATGCGATGAGGTTGCACGTGCGGTGTGGGTCAATAGAGCAAGTTTGTGACCCAAGTCAAGACTAGCAGGTACCAGGTAGCCGAGAGGACATGTCAAGAAAAAAAGGGGTAGCCGAGAGGCAGGACACGACGCTCGGCATGGGGCGGCTAGACAACACGGAAGTGCTCGAATGGAGGTGGAAAGAAAGAGAGGCTAGACATGAACGTGAGGGAGGGGTATCAAAAGGTCGAGGGCGCACATAGGTAAGCTAATGGTCATCGATGATGGCAGTCGGAGCACGCAGACAAGGCATGCTCGACTCGAAGACGCGCAGATAGAAGGGAAGCACCAGAAGGTTCTAGAGGACCACGAAATGGCGGAGAGATGGACGAAGAAATGGGAGAGCTGGAAGAAGAGAGACCTGATAGGTGGGAAATTTTTGATCTAAGTTAAACTAAGCAGTCTCATGTAGGGATAACATCGTCGAGACCTTTAGACGGTGATTATACTTGTCTTCTGGTGCATTTGGCGGCACCAGAACGACGTGGTTTTGAATGGAGCGGCCCCGTCGCCAGGAGCCATCAAGCGGAAGATCAAAGAGTAGTATGATAGGTGGCGTCTAGCTAGGCTCTTTCGTAGTGATGTATTTGTCTTTCCGGAGCCGGTGCCTCTTTGGTTGCTAGTAGGAGATTAGGCTTGCGTGGAGTTGAGGAGTTGTCACCTCTTGTTGACAGTGTTGTTATGCCTTCTGGCAACTCTTCTATGCGATTGATACACCTCCCAGGGTGTATTCTCGAAAAATAAACAGGGATAATAGATTTTTGCTGATTCTGATGCATATCTATGTTCTCCATACTAGTTTCCACAAGTGGCCCATATCTAGAATATCCAATCTGGTTATACCCAATCACTTTATTATGGTATTTGTCAGACCATATCTTTTAGAACTTTATACCCTGATAGTTAAGGACACACACACACACAAATACATAAACTGTTATTCATACAAGTATCACAAATTAATCCCGGAGACATGTCATTTTGTAACCTTTTAGTTTCCCCACATTAATGGTATAGTGTTTAATTAAATATATTTTATGGCAACATTTAATAAATAAATAAATGACTAAGATCATTTTTGCTACACAATATCGTTTAACTTTAGTGCAATTGTATTTTTCATGATAGATGTTAGAACTACATAAAAGAGAAATATGTCTGCATATTTATAAACATTATTACGTATTTAACTATGGTAACTAAGTAATATAAAATTAATTGTGCTAAAGTATAAATTTTTAGTATAAAAACTATTGTTTTGACACTGAACACACTTTTTGTAGTACCTCAAATGTGAGCTATCTATTTTTGTCCATCCAAATGTCTAGAAGATTTCATACTAGTGCCAAAAAATGCATCAGTACAAATCATACTAGTGCCCAAATCCGCATCGCACCGTAGATGGGCACTGGCCCAGGATCATAGATGGCAAGGAGAGCACTCCTCTTTGAAATCAATATTTTTCATACGCAAAATAAAATTATATAAACATATAGGAGTACATTACACATGCAAACATATGTCAGATACCTGAACCATCTACAGGTTAAGCCAACAATGTAGACCATAATGCAATACAATATGATAATCATTGAGAGTGAATTGAAACACACAGTTGACCTGTCACATTATCTTGATTGGCGGAAACCTCGAACAACAAACACGGCGGGCCTGACAATTACCGCCGAGTTCAACAAGCATCTCGCAGGCGGCGTCGACGTTCACCATAGAAAATGATTTCCCGGGTACGGTGCACAATGGGGTGTCGGCCTGTAGCTGAGGTGTCGATGGAGCGACATGGTGCGTGGGGCTTCGACGACGCGCCGTGGTGTGAGTGGAGTCGACGACCTGGACAAGGGGTGGCTGCGGCGCGACCTCCCGTGTGGACGCGGCGCGGTGTGCGTGCAGACAGGGGTGGTGGCGACACAAGTGTGGAGGCGCCGACACGAGTATGGAGGTGGAGGCGCGTAGCTCTTCTTCCTCTATCTTGTTCCTTTTTTCACCGAATTAATAATTTCCACATTATTACTTAAATCTAGGCCTGTTGGGACAATTCTCTCCAGCCGTTGGATGGATTCATACTAGTCATGTTGTAGGACTAGTAAAAGGTATTGTAGAAAATTGCTCGTTTTAACTTGCCTTGGGTCTAAAAGTTGGTTAGACCGGTCAGGTAACTAGTGATGCATATCCGGGCATACTGTGCGGTGACTCGCTCGAAATGCTCATCAAAATCTACTTATTGATACAATAGTTAAATGTAAAACATTCATCCTAGAGAATGACGTAAAGATATTGATTCATAGTGTGGTTACACCGAAAAACAGAATGTTGGTAGTCATCTATTAGCTCAGACATTTAAAATTTGTTAAGTTAACAAAAGAAAAAATGATTTGTAAGAGACGGATAACTGAAAGGAGTAACATTTGAAAATAAACGTTTAGTGGTGATATTAATCACAATAGAAGACTCCCCCCTCCGCAAAAAAAGAAACCACAGTAGAAGACCAGATGCAATTTAAGAGGCGGCATGTATCGAAGTAAATACAAAGTCTACCAATTTCCATCTTGATTTCCGCCAAAATAACAAAGGTCTTCAAGTTTTCAGTAGTGTCACATATAAGCACCAGAAACGTGATAAACAAATTCTGACACATAGAAAACTTGAAACTCAAGACATTATTATGCAACCTTAACTTTTTTTCAGCTTCGGACAATGTCTTAGGGCGCAACGCACATGCACACCCTCTAGTTTACCGAGAAACTTAGAGATTCCCTAATCTCAATATGCAATTGTAGGCACTCGAGCAGGAGACACGGAAATTGAAAACATAAACTAAGAAACCAACATTGCCATCTATATATGGATAGCATATACCTCACATATTTATATCGGTTTTGCTATTTCTCACTCGAGTGAGAATTACGTTAGAGCTCACTCAACTCCAATCCCGTCAGATTTGCATCGTGATTTGTGCGGTATATACATGGATAGATACACAGATCTTTCTCTGTGTTCCCGGTGCAAACACCTTTTTGTGTTGCCCTGCCAGCTTCCACAACCACAAGTGGCCCATTTCGCACGCTTCAAGTGGCCGCGGGATTCAGCCTCTAGACCAGCCAGCCAGCAGCCACTAAAATACTCCCAAACCCCACCCCGACCAAATATTTCGTCCCCAAAAACGAGAGGCCACCAGCTCCCCGGCAAATATCTCCGCGAAATCGCACTCCGCCAGGAAAATATCACACTTCACGTTTGTTTCACCTTCACGACACTTCACCCCCAACCCCAACCCAACAGCAAGCAGGGCCAGTAGCAGTAGCAGTGGGGGCGGCAAAAATATCTCAGCGCTCGTGGTAGTTTATCTTGCCCATTTCCACCCCTCCCTTCCTCTCTCTCTCTCCCCCTTCCTCCCTCCCGCTGACGTGGCGCTCCCGGCATACCACCAAAATTCGGGGCTAGATATTTTCGTTCCCCTCCTCCCCAAACGGCGACGACGAGATGTCTCCCGACGCCGACGCCGGGGAGGCTGCGGCGACGGCGGCTCCGGGGCCGGTGGCGGGAGCCGGAGGAGCAGCAGCCCGCGGGGTGATCCGCTGGGACGAGATCCTGCCGCGCCGCTCCCTGCGCGTGCTCCTCGTCGAGCACGACGACTCCACGCGCCAGGTCGTCACCGCGCTCCTCCGCAAGTGCGGATACCGCGGTGAGTCAGCCCCCCCTTCCTCCCCTCTCTCCCTATCTCGCTTTGCAAGGGCCGGTCAGCCAAATCGATTTCCCGTTGCTGAATTGCGGCGTTTTCTTCTTCTTCTCGGGAGGTGACGCCAGTGGCGGCGGTGGCGGACGGGATGAAGGCGTGGGAGGTCATGCGCGGCCGCGCCTACGCGTTCGACCTCGTGCTCACCGAGGTCAACATGCCCACGCTCTCCGGGATCGGCCTGCTCTCCAGGATCGTCGCAGCCGACGAGTGCAGGAACATCCCCGTCATAAGTAAGCCGCCACCCCACATCTTCTTCTTCTACTAACTAACGCTTCCTTCTCGCGAGCTTGAATTATTATCAGTGGTGTATATATGGTTCAAACCGAGCTGGCCAACGGATTCGTTGTCTGTCGCGCTATGTTTTCTTTCTTATGCTAACTGTTTTAACTGTGGTAGGGTGTTTTTTATTGTACTATATATGCGACCGTTTGGTACCGCACTTGGATAGTTGGAGCTGAATTCAAATGGATTTGGTGTTCCGCTTTAGTCCCGCGCCGGTTACTTTGAGTTGGTGTCTACGATGTGACTGAATTTTGTCGTTGTCGGATTCCATTTGTGTCGCTATTTGAGTACCGCTATGGATATCATTCGGAAAAAAAGAAAGAGTATCACTATGGATATAAGTGACATACACGTATGAATCTTGTTAACGGATTTGTATTGTATGGTATCCTCGATGAATAAATTGGCATTTTAATTTTATTCGGCACGATTTATGGTATTGAGAAAGTTTGTTGGCAAAAATCCAGTGGTAGTTAGGTGAATCTGTTTTAGGGATTTAACGCTACAAAAATATTGATAAGGTGTAACTTTACACTGGTTAAATTTTTTTAGGGGTAAATGCATATTTTAAGGTCCTGATTAGGTAGCTTAATTGAGCAACCATACTACTTCATGTTGTTTGTAATTTCCTATGAGCGAATTTTGGAAACCTCAACTTTTCAAAAAATGAATGCTGATAGTTTTGGAAATTTGTATTAATAATAGTTCAATTCGCGTGTTCAAAATAGTGGGAAGAGAGTATGTATATACATAATTACATGCTATGTATCTATACGAAAACAACAAATTCGCTCTCTTAAGCACTACACGTGATAAATGCACGGTTCTGCTATGCACTATGTTAAGGTAACCACTGTGCCCCTAATACGACAAACACATAAGCAGCCGAGTGGCAGTGTATTGCTGACGTTAGTAAGGAAATGTGTGTATCTGGAGATGCCTTAATCTAGAGCTCTCTTGAACTCAAAATTCACTCAATTTGTCTGAGGTTTATGATGTTTTATTGGGTTGTCCGTGCAGTGATGTCGTCCCAAGATTCCATTGGCACGGTGCTGAAGTGCATGCAGAATGGTGCAGTGGACTTCCTTGTGAAACCAGTTAGAAAGAATGAGTTGCGGAACTTATGGCAACATGTGTGGAGACGGCACTCAGTAAGTCCTCATTTGTCATTTTCTTTTGCAGCCTGTGTTATGTCGAATGACTGGATTAAAAAAAAACTGTACACATTTACTTAAAAATATTATCAACTGTATTAAAGTGCCACGTATGATGTGCATTAATTTGGTTGTCCAAGATTATGAGTGCCATATTGTTGATGTGGTCATGCAAGCTTTTAGCAAATAGCAGCATTTCTTGTTTATTCTAGTTTTCTGAGGTGTAATTATGCCATGTGAATTCCATTGCAGATGAATAGCCAACTAAATGCATCAGAAAACAATGCGGCCAGCAACCATATAAGTGTGAATTCTGGTAACGGGTCAAAGACAGGAGAAAACACCGAGGAGGAAAGTGATGCTCAGGTGAGCAACTGAGCTGGCTTATACCTCATTTGTCTAACTGATATCCAAGTATGAGTAGAATTGCATCACCCCGACTCGGGTTGATAATACCGAGCAACCAAACATGAAAGCTGAAGCATTTTCTTCTACGTCCTTCTGTTCATTTTGTTCTTGTGACTACGAATAAACTGTAGCCAGCACTATTTACAGAAACTTAGTTCGCCATAACTGATCTTTACAAAGTTCTGGTTTCTCTTTTGTATTGAATTATTTGGGTTCTTCTGCACCTAATACAGTTGGCTTTCTTTTAACATGATCAGAGCTCAGGTAGCAAGAAGGAGACTGAACTTCAGAGCATTGAGAAATTACCTGAGATTGTGAAAGATAATGGGGCACATGCATCCAGAGAACTTAAAATACAGAATGGACCTTTTGAGAGAATAAACACAAAAGCACATGCATTGAAGGGTACTGATGGTAAGAAACTACACATGGTTCTCCGAAATTTTATTTTCTTGTGCTCTGTTACTGGCCAGCCAGTGTGTACATTGCACATCTGACAAGTTATTATGATTTACCTGGTGTTTTTGTGTAGATGTTCCAAGTATAAATGCATCTACCACAAGTAAGCCGCAAGTGTTTTCAGCTGAGAAGAATGTGCGTTCCAAGTATCGTCATGGTATTACTTCAGCAAAGGTTGCTGGACAGATAATGGATAATGCCTTGAGGATTGTTGATGCAAGTTCATATCGCCCAGGTGATCCTGGCAAAGATCTTTTGACTACTGCCCAACCGACAACTGGCAAAATATGCAAATCTCCAGTAACGAAGAATAATGTTGTCAACTCTGTCGTGGAAAATACCCTTCATGAAAATTTAAAGGGTGCTGCAATAGGCCATACCGAGTCTGGCCCATCTCCATCTGTGGAGATCAACATAGGAAAGCAACAGCATCATGATGGTTTCACGAACCAAGAACTGAAGGATAAGGATAACTTTAATCACTCAAATTCCTCTGCCTTTTCAAGGTACTTACATGTTGGTTAGTTTTAAATTTTGATCCAAGTAATTTTGTTTTATTTATTGCATTTGGTTTTAATGGTTTTCTTTGAGATTACACTCTTCGTATTTTAGACCCTGAGGTTGATATTAGTAATTGCACACATTACCCTGTGCAACTCTGAATACCTCTAGTATGCATGCTCATCACATTGTTGGCAACATGACAGGTATGGTAATAAAAGGATAGAACCATCAGCTAAGCAACTGTTTCCCCCGTCCCTCCACTTAACGTTTCAAGAACCTGTTTATGACAAGAATGTCCAACCTGCTGGGGCCTTGCCCAGTTCCCATGAACATAATACATACAAGAGTACAATGCAAGCTCAGGTTCCTTTGGACAGTTGCACAGAGGGTGTTGCCATCCCGTGTTCCGGCACTGCGAGAGAAGATGCTGGCACAAGTAGTTCCTCCCCTAGAAAGGAGATATCGAGTCATCCTCCGTACGGGTTTATACCTATTCCAATTCCTGTTGGTGCTTCTATACCCTACCACTATGGTGCAATTATGCAGCCAATATACTACCCACAAGCTCCTTTTATGCAATGTGATCCGTCTAGCATCAGCCAGATGGCAATTCATCATGCATCTTATCACTCCAATTACCATCAAAATCTTAGTAAACCGTCAGACATTGATGAAAACAGACAGCTAGAAGAAAGTCAGCAGTTGCATCATTCAAGACAAATTCTCCGGGAATCAGGAGAGCCGATTGACTTGTCCAGAGCCCATGCAGAGCATGCTAACCAGAGTGCTAGCTGTAGCCAGGATATCCGCAAAGGAAGTGGATGGACCGTGAGCGGTGAAACTGATACGAACACAAATACATTAATTGCCCCAGAAAGCGGCAATGAGAGCGGTGTACATAACTTCGGTATGAACGGTCTGGATAATGACCGATCTCGTCGTGAAGCTGCCTTGATGAAATTCCGCATGAAAAGGAAAGAGAGATGCTTCGAGAAGAAGGTATTTTGTTTGGCAAACCTAAATAGTTAGTGAATCGCTTATCTACATTCGTATGTTTTTTGGAAATAGTGAATGGATACTTCTATCATTGTTTCTAGGACACTTGGTTTTTGTTATAATTCTTCCTTATATCTGTTTACCTTTAATTTCTACAGGTCAGATATCATAGCAGGAAGAAGCTTGCAGAGCAAAGACCCAGAATTAAAGGGCAGTTTGTGAGCCAAAAACCCAAGTCAGCTACTGCAACAGCAGAAGATGCGGAAACTGACTAGTAACGTTGTTAACTCATGACGATTGTACTTTTGATACTGACCTTCCCAGGTGAGGGAGGGCATTTAAGTAACTGTTAAGAGTGAAAGGCTGGCAAAAGTTTTCCTTCCAGGGTTAGCCTTTTGTACAAGTGTCCCGTGTACACCTTTGTCGGTTGTTTATTGACAATCCTTTGCCTGTAAAGGGTGTCGAAGTAAAAAAAAGATGCTCAGGGGAAAATAGGAAATCAGTGCAGATATCCAGATTTTCTTCACCTATTTATTGTGTTAGATGTTTCTGGTGTCATACATCCTTACAATAGCTGTAGACCTAAGTCAGCAAGCCTTACTTCCTTACATGAGCATGTCCAGTGTCATTGTTCACCCATTGTAATTATGTTTTCCCTTATATATATATTCCTCATGTGAGATGATTGAAATCCTGGCAACTTTTTATTCCCTTTTCAATACGCTGTTTGAATGGTGGGGTTTTCACTTTCTCATTCTTGTGGTAAATTTTGACTGCTTCCTTCTGTAAAACCTTTGGGGGTAATTCCTCTCTCACAAAGAGCCATACAGTACCCTATTTTTTTTTTTGAAAGATTCACTACCCTGTTTTCTAGCTGAGTAGTAGCAAGTAATAAACACTTGTCTTTCTCCAACCAACCTTGCCCAGATGCTTTACCTGCCTTGCACTCTGCAATTCAGTTCAAATGCACTTCCCAATCCTTCAACCATGTTACTCTATCTTGCTCCATTATTACAACGGCATCAAGCAAAAGCTCGCTAACACTTTTGAACTCCATGAAACAAGGTATCAGGCACAAACATATATAGTGGTCAGTGGTGTCCGATTTCTATAGACGGATTAAATTTTTTGCTGCCAATTCAGGAGCATCTTCTCTTTACACCCTGCTGCTCAATATTCCTTCTCAGCTTGCACCTCAAGTATCGCACATTGTTGCCGCACTTGTCGATCGGCTTATAAAACCGGCAGCTCCGGCCCACACCAAGCTCGATCGGAGGAATCTCATTCGCCACCTGCACCAAGCAAAGCTCACGGCATCGTTCTGTCTGTCTGTCAGGGTGGCGGCAATGGAGGGACCAAGAGCGGCGGCAATGGTGGCGGTGGTGGTGTCGGTGATCGTCCTGGTGTTGTGCTGTACTGTCCAGGTGGCTGTCGCCGGAGGTGACCAGGAACATCCGGCGGCGGCGGGTGGGCCGGAGGCGAGCCTGCTGTGCATCAGCGAGTGCGGGACGTGCCCAACGGTGTGCACGTCGTCGCCTCCACCATCGCCTCCCGCGCCGTCGACACCAACGCCGTCAACTCCCTCGCCGTTGACGTCGATCCTCCCGCTGCCCACGCCCCCGCCGCCGTACCTGTCGCTTCTGCTCCCGCCACCGCCGTCAGCATCATCAGACGGGTACGACCAGTCCCCACCGGCGACGGAGAAGTCCCCGCCGTCGCCACCTTCACCGAAGAGCAGCGGCGGATCATCGTCGTCGTCGTCTTCTTCTCCCTCCGCTCCGTCCTCGCACTTCTCGTCGCCGCCGACCCCACCATCGTCGTCCAACCCGTACTATTACTTCTACCTCTCGGGGAGCACCAGGAGCCGCGGCAACGGCAGCGGCCTGACCGTCTACGCCGTCGTGATCCTCGCGCTGCTCCTGCCCGCCGTCGCCTTTTGGAGGTGAGGTGTTCGACTGTGGGTCGTCGTGACTATTCCGGTGAACTATTTGAGTGTTTGTTTATAGTACCGTCACTTCTTTTTTTTCGTCAGATTCGGAGGCTAGCAACACTTTGCTGACTAGTACTAGTTGTTACTTGTGTAATGGTCCTTTGTGGCTTTGTGGATGGAAAATAATTGAGTTGCAACATTGATGATCTTTGGGAGCAAATGTTTATGTCTTATGAGTATTCCTATATGTAGATGAAAAATGTGTTCGTACGGTCGTACCATAATTTGTGCGGTCGATGGGGAAGTAGGGAGAAGGGATTTGGTGCACCCAGGCACCAGTGATCTTGTTTTACTAAAAAAATCGAAAATGGTATTTAGGAGTTTGAAAAAATTCCAATTTTTTGAACGTGAATACATACACATGGTTTATATATTTGTGCAAAGTTTCGGCTGAAAATACTTTTTATTTCGGGCTACAGAAAAATAACAAATTCGTTGTTGTATAAAGTATAGTGAAAATTCCCTATTTTGTCCCGAATTTGTATTTTTTGTGTAGCCTAAAATATAACGTATTTTTAAACGAAATTTAGTGTGTATTTAGAAAATACGTATATGTATCTGCATACTATCTGTTCAAATTTTTTGAGACACAAAAGTATGATTTTCGATTTTTGTAAGAAGCGAGATCACTGGTGCCCAGGTTTCAAAACAACTTTCTCAGGAGTAGGCTGCTACTCCGTACTAGTGAGGCAAGGTTCCACTCAGCTCACTTATAATTTGTGTGGCTAATTTGGCAATTGGCACGCAGTGCAATTTCAGTTCTTTCTATGCTTGTTTTATTGTGTCTTTTTAACAACGATATTTCGGCAATGGACAAATCTATTTCAGAACATTTTTTTTGCTAACAACTAGTGAGTAGTTTAAAAGAAAAGAAGAACAAATGTTGACACGCATGACACCCACGGACCCACCACACTAACAAAGGACCCCAGAGGGATCAGATAAGCACCCACTACTAGGTGCCACTGCCACACAGCCCACGTAAATGTTACAGTTACCAAAGGATAAATCTTCGCTGAAAAGCACTACATGAATGGAAATCAATTTTAGTGAGTTTTCATCGATATTCACTAATTTTCAGTGATTTTGGTAGGCACTGAAATAATTAATTTCCTGCCAAAATATTTCAGCCCTTTCACTAATTTTCAGTACTATATATATATATATAAACCCTATTTGACATCCAAGGTGTAGAATAACTTATTTTGCACCCACAATTTTTTTATGTTGTTATATCAATAACTTATGTTACATATGTAAATATTTACGTCATGTTGACCTATAATAGAAAAAATTGACATAAAAAATGAGTTAAAATGACGTAAAAGTCATAAAAACAACATAAATAAGTGTATTTTTGTCGTATTTTTGCAACGTTACGTAAATATTTTTTTTTTGTCATTTATATTTTTTCTTACGTTCTCCTTGACTCAATACATAAGGCAAAATTTACGTGACATAAAAATCATATACGGTTGTGAAGATAGAGGGTGGGTGTAGAATAACTATTATACTCCCTGGGAGTCAACCATGGCCCTCGTGGGAGAGGGACTCATTGGAGAGGGACTAATCTGTGCCACCCATGGCCCTCGTGATCTGTGCCCATGAGTGGTCCAAACTTTGCTGCCAAAACGGTTAGTGAGTTTTCGGAGAGCTCCAACTATTTCCGCTTTGGTGCGTGGTCCACCTGGATGTGCAGGTGGTAGCCCTTCTAGCCCCGTTTCACAGCCTCTCTCCTCCGTTTTCCCAGCGACCTCCGACCTGGGCCAGCTCAATATTCTGTGCCTCCCAACGACTCCATCCCACCTAGCGACTCCATCCCCAATAGGCAAGGACGGCGCCGCCGCGACCCCCTGCCGCCGGTCTCGTTCCACCGCGTGTCAGCCATGCCGCGAGGAGATCCATGGAGGAGATCCGCTCGCCGCCGAGGCCATTTGCTCCGCCGGCTCGCGGCAGAACCGCAGATAGCGCCGCTGCCATCATGCTCGCGGGCTCGCCATGCCTCAACCTAGGTCGACTGCATGCGTCTGCTCCGGCGGTGAGGTTCGTCGAGGAGGGAGGACGCCTGCTCCGGCCATGTTGTGCTGCGAAGACGGTGGGATCGAGCGTGGGGCGGGCAGCCGGCGTGTTGGACCTCAACCTCCGCCTCGACGTGCCGCCATGTACTCCTAGCCACCGTGGAGCTCAACGTCGGGGTCCCGCTGGAGGATGCAGCCTGTTTCAATTTGATCCAATGCCTTTCTCTGTTTCCTAATTTGGGTAGGTACCGAAAGATTGCGAATGGACTCCAGCCCAATACCAACTGTTCGAGCGATTCCATCCCGATAGCCACGGACGGCGCCGCCGCGCTTTGCCAAGGACCCCTGCCGCCGGTCTCGTTCCATCGGGCGCCATGCGTGTTCCACACCGCGACGCCTTGCTCGATCCCGTGCGAGCTATTCACGCCGTCAGATAGGGAATCCTCCGCCCCTCCTACCTGAATACAGAGCGGCTCCCCCACGAGCTCTCCTCATCGCCGAGTATCATCAGATTCCAGGCTCCACCGCGACCCCATGTTCGCTCCCGCTCCAACCCCGCCGGTGGCCCGTTCTCCGAGAACACCCAGTCCTGGCTGCTCCACGGCCATGGTCTACCCCAGGAGGTAGGCGGGCGTCGACCACCCAGGCCCCTCCCCGGCGCTGACCCCGGCCGCTCCAATGATTTCAATTGGGGCTCCGTTCATTTTCATTCACCTCCCTTTCTTGTCTATTTTTTTCATGAACCCATGGGATTTCCGCTTTAGCTTGTGTAGTTGTGATGATGTTCAGTACGACAAGGAAGCTGCCCTGATTACCTTGTCACTCGGTCCATGTTATATAATCTCCACTTTTGCAATGGTATAACTCTACACTTGTCTTTCCCGGTTGCAATTTCTGTCATATATGAGTTGTACCAGTTTGTTCCATGATGTAAGCACCGTCTGGTAATGTACTATGCACCTTCGTGATTCAGAATAGACACCGAATGATTTAGAATGGGTTCTGTTCATCTTCTTTTAATCCTGCATATTTTAGGGTATGCCTTGTATGGCCGTTGGGAAGAGGAGTTATTTTCTGCAGCTCGTGGTCTAGTTCCTTCCAATAAAATCCCTTTTTTCATGTTTGTATGGTTTAAACTGGGCTTTAGGATTCAGGAGACATACAGGTTGTTTGCAAGAAGCACGTGAAACGGTATTAGGATTCAGGAGACATACATGTTGTTTTTTGCTATGCTTGCAAAAACAGGATGGAAGCCTCCTCAACAGGCAACACCCGATAACCGCAGCGAGCTTGATGCGTCTGTCCTTTTTTTTATTTGATCTGTTTTTCCTAGCCACTAGCACTAATTCAGTAACACAAACATGTTCTTTGCTTGTGGCGACGTTTTTTTTTTCTGCAATTTGCTTGGTAATGTTAGTGCCCAAGAAGGGAACTGTTGTGAACTTGTGACCCGTTTCTGCAATTTGCATCAGATCTCCAATCTGCTTTATTTTTCTTAGCTTTGCAGTGAGAATGAAGTTTCTCCCAAAAAAGAATGAAGTTTCTCTGCGCCATTACTTTTTCCACAAGTTTAGTCTGTTCTCTATCTCGTGTTCAAGTATGTACTCAGTCCATCAAAATAGTGCGCGGGTTCAGTCTAGCTTATGCGATTCATTTATGCAGTGATTTTTCTAAAGAAACTCACTCCGATGCTTACAATTGATATATTTGTTGGATTGATCTCCGCCAGTGTGAGCCCAACGGCTCGCACTGACCTTGACTCGCACCCTGATCGGGGGTGCCCAACCAAACCCTGGTTGGTGGGCCCCTGTTGCGCTGCCTATATATAGAGGTGGGGGCCGGCGGCACTCTGCACGAGGTTCACCGTGCCCACCAAACACCCCTACCGATCTAGGGTTGGCAGTAGCAGCGGGAAGCTCCACCAACGCCGCCACCTTCACTCACCCACGTACACCACCACTGCCACCACTCCACCGTCGCCGGCAGTTCGAGCTCGGCGTCCACGGCAAGGTAAACACGCCGATCACACTTCTCTCCTCTCTGTCTCTCTCTCTCTCTCTCTGTTGTCCACACCGCAAGGGAAGAAACCCTAAAGGTATCTACCGTAATTGATCTAGACTAGATTGTTGATTTTAACATTGGTATCAGAGCATGGCTAGGTGCTAGATCTTTTCGGTTGCAAAGAGATTAAAGAGAAAGAATCACCTCCCCGAAACCCTAGATCCCAGATCGAAGAAAAAGAAAGAGAACCCTCCCCGAAGAACCCTAAATGCCAGACAAAGAAAAGAAAAGGCAGAAGGGGTAAAAGGACTCACCGGAGTACCCTCGGGCTCGCCGGCAAAGGGGGCCTGCCGCAAGGCCGCCCCATTCCCTCTCGATCCGACGCGCATCGGCAAGCCGAGGCGTCGGAAGAAGGAGCACCTCCCTCGGGAGGCAAAGAACAGATGCTCACTGGCTTCTCCGCTCGACGGCGGCGCACCCACCGCAAGGGAGGATGCGCGACCGGCGAGAGGGGAGACCACCGAGCTGTCTTCTCGCTTCGATCTGCTCCGGCGGACGGAGAAGAAGAAAAAGGGGGAGGGGAAAATGGAAGAGCGGGGCGCCGCCGTTGCGCGTCGTCGTCGTCTCTGGCAATGGTGGCCACCGCCGGACGCCGGCGGCGGGCCGAAACCCCAAACCCTAGGTCGCCGCGGGCGGCGGACAGGAGGAGAGCGGGGGAGGAAAAGAACGCAAATGACGCTAGGGTTTGACCGATCGGGGGAGACTCCCCGTTTTGTTCGACCGACAACCGCGCTGGACCGTCGGATGTAATCCGACGGCCAGGAAAGAAACCCTAGCGTGGTCTCGGGCTCTCGGGCCGAAAAGGGCAGGCCGTGGGCCGGCCGGACCGGTTGCGTGCCGCACGCGCGCGGCGCGTAAAGTAAATGGGCTTTGGGCCGAAAGAGCAAAGCCGTGGATTGGGCCGCGCGGTTTTAATCACAGTTTTTTCCTCAGTTTTTCCATTTTCAGAAGCTTTATTTTTGTTTTTTGTTCAATTTTTTGGACAAATTTCAACTAGTTTTTCCTATTCAATTTGTTTTCCAACGAATTCATTTGTTTAGGAAAAATAAAAGTAAAAGAAAAGCTTCTGAAAAGTATAAAGTTTATGAATTTTTGTATTCATGTTTTTCCGCTGCAAATAAAGAGATGTGCTCCTTTTAAATTTAAAAGGTTAAAAGTTTTAAAAGGTGAGAAATAAAATTTAAGAGGAGCATGTTAAAGTGATTTTTTTTCAATGTTTATGATTCTGTTAAAGTTTTCACTGAGAAAATTTGTTTAGAGATCAAAAGAAAAGATATACAGATTCCTCTGTGAATTTGTTTAGATCTTTAATTAGAATTCTCTAGGAGAATTTTAATTAAAGCACAGAAAAGTCTTTTAAGACAAAGTTTTTTGCTAAAAGAAGATCTCTTTTCAAATTCAGTGAATTTGTTTAGATCTTTAATTAAATTCTCTAGGAGAATTTTAATTAAAGGACAGAAAAGTCTTTCATGACAAAGATTTGCTAAAAGATTATCTCTTTTCAAATTCAATGAATTTGTTTAGAGAACAGACCAGAACAGTGCAATATTTATGAAATACAGAGAATATTTTACAGTTTCTACTGTAAAATTAAAAGGACTCTCCTCTAATTAAATTGGAACCAACGGGAAAATTTAATTAGAGAGGAGGAAAAAAGAAAAAAAAAGAGAGAAATACTTGTTTTAACAGGTTAATTATGGTATTGTTATTTTCTGACCAACGTTGATGATAACAGTACTATAATTATATGAGTTCTATAGTCAAAGGGCTAGATCTCTGATAATTTTGCATCAAAGTGATCAATTTCAGAGAAAGATAAAAGATGCTACTCGTTTGCATCTGACAGATAAATTTTCAAAGAAAGATAAAAGATCAAGAGATGCTCTTGAACTATAGAAAAATGTATATTTTATGTTTCCGCTGCAATAGAGTTGATGATAATGTTATTTTCTGAACAGAGTTCTTTATTGCAATAGAAATATTATCATCGTACTATTTATAAGTTTTATGCGTTGATTCTATTTCTGCCCAACGGTGATTTAGAATATAAAAGAAAGTTTAAAAAAAAAAAATTTAATGTGCATATCTTTAACCAGAAAAATGTAGGGTTAATTTTATGCTCATTATTGTTTATTATTGTTTAATATTTTCTCAGACAAAGATTCTCATGTTTTCATTCGTGAAAACAAAGGATGGGTACTTGTTACCCGAAAGATGACCAAGTAAGGTCATAAAGTGAGAGAGATGTTCTCTCTAAAGAATGACTGCAAAAAGAAAAAGAATTCTGGATATTAATCCAAGAATACAAATAGATCATTGAGAGTCTTGTCTGACATATGTCTTTCATGTACTCTCCATGAAGAAAACAAAGAAATCATTCTGAGTTTTGTTTAATGAATTTCTTTCATGTACTCTATATGAAGAAATTTTTTAAACGAGCAACATGAATGCTTAATTTGACTAACGTTGGATTAAGCATGTGTATAAAATAGTATTCAGATTTATTTCTGAATTTGATGATTCAATATGCAGTCTAAAGAGCCAATTGTGGTATCTATGTCTCTTCATTACCCGCATGACGGGAAAAGACGATAATACCCGCATGACGGGAAAAGACGATAATAATACCCACGTGGTGGGAAAAGTCTGGGAAAATACCCGCATGGCGGGAGAAAATTTTGACAAAGGACTTATCCTGTATGACAGGAAAAAGATGTGACGACTCATGTGTTTTTATATCGATTGCACATTTTATGTGTCATAGTTATAAAACACTTAATGAGTCAAAAGAGAATAAAGTTACAAATGAACCTCAAGTTAAGGATGGTATGCAAAGTGTGACTTGCAAAAAGTATCATTGAGAAAGAACTCTTGTGAGTTTTGAAAAGGAATAAAGAAAAATTACTCCCATACGTTAAAAGATAACTTCATTTTGAATGAAGCAGATAATCAAAAGTTTCGAAATTGTGGCAAAAGGTTCTTGCCACATTTCGAGGGGGAGATAGAGAGTATTACATAATAGACCCCCTATACCTCAGATAATGTGATGCACATTATGTATCTAGGTGATCTATGATGAATTGTGGTCGTCTGGGGGAGTACGACGATCACAATAATGATACCCCTAAAGTAAAGAGATAGATGTATTCTTGGATATTTTATAGCTCCGAAAGGAGACTAAGGACGGTACTCAAAGTGCCATAAAGAAGACAGATTAACAGAATAAAACCCAAATAAAAGGATTAAGGATACACCATTTTCGGAAAATGGAGTAATCTGGGGGAGCATGGTATGAACATACCAAAGGCTCGAATAGTTTTTATCTGGGGGAGCTTGTTGCTTTATAAAAGAGATGAACAAGTAAACATGGATCTTGTGACTTAAATCCTTGTAACAGCTATTGCCTTTTGGCAATAAGAGACTACAGAATTAATTGCCTCTAGGCAATGACAGAGCAACAACATCCCCATATGAGAAAAACAGATGACTATAAAGTCTATATCAGAGAAATTTAAATGGAGGTTGATCCCACCTCATTTACAGACTATAAAGTAGCGTCCAATCGATTTTGACAAGTGTCTACTTGTCTTAATGATTAGAGACTATGTGAATCCCGACGATGTTTTGGGACTCATAAATAATTTCCAATGGAGCCAAAACAGTAGGCTATAAAGGGTCTACATCAACAATGTGACTCCAAAGGAAATATGTGAAAAACGATTTTAAATCGAAAGTTTTGCGCTAAGAGAATAGACAGATTATAATGAGTGCTAATAGCACATAATGATCTGAGTTACATCAGATGAAAGCAAAAGATTACAAAGGGATCTTATGGACTAGAGCAAGTCTCTAGAATCAAAAGTCATTTTGGGTTAAAGAAAATGAGAGGACAATCGCATTTGTGCAAACTCATAGAATGGGAAATTCATTTCCTAATCCCGTGTATGCGGATGATATCCTACTTGATAGTGGTGATGTCAATCTACTACCGGCAGAGAAAGAAAGTCCTTATCCTCAAAAGAATATTCTCGATAGAGTGCCTCTCGTTATAAGTATCGAGATTTACTGAGAAAAGAAGAAAAGGGGTATTAGAAATATCACATGGACATGCTGAGAAGAAGTCTCTATAGCATGCATGTCGAGAAAACCTACGCCTGTTCTTATTGACAAGGGTAATGGAATTGGGAACTTTAGTGTTCCAATTGATAACATAGAACAGATCAAATGGATATGGTACCATATGCTTCCGCTGTTGGTTGCTCAATATTACCCTGAAAATTCACGTATCCGGGTTGTTTTGGCAATGTCCAATCCAGAAATAGATCACTGGAATGGAATCAAAGATATCGGCCTCATGCTAAAAGAAACATTGTGCTCTCAAAAGATTGTGAGTACAAAGATAGATCTATAAGAGTGCTTTCAAAAGGTTGTGAGTACTCTGAAAGATTTTGTGAAATATATAGCGAAATCCACAATTGTCGCTAATTTTCACATTTGGAGTTTTTGTGTGGAAAATCTCCAAAGAATTAAAGGTTGACATCAGTGTGATGTAAAGACATGTTATAGCATCATATGAGGCTGAGGGATAGGCAAAATGGTTAAGGAAACCTATACCCGGTATTGATAATGGTTGACAACAGCAGTAACCATAAGTAATTCACTCCTAAGACAACGAGTCAAGTGTGGTGCCAAACACATTGACACAAAGTTATACGTTGTAAAGGAGAAAGTCCGGAATTATGTTGAAANGTTGAGAGTACTCTGAAAGAATTTGTGAAATGTATAGCGAAATCCACAATTGTCGCTAAATTTTCACATTTGGAGTTTTTGTGTGGAAAATCTCCAAAGAATTAAAAGTTTGACATCAGTGTGATGTAAAGACATGTTATAGCATCATATGAGGCTGAGGGATAGGCAAAATGGTTAAGTAAACCTGTACTCGGAATTGATAATGGTTGACAACGGCAATAACCATTAAGTAGTTCACTCCTAGACAATGAGTCAAGTGTGGTGCCAAACACATTGACACAAAGTTATACGTTGTAAAGGAGAAAGTCCGGAATTATGTTGAAATGCTTGGAGCATAAGAGGAACAGATAAAAGAAACACACAAGTGTTTGCAGATCTGCTAATTAAAGGCTTACCGCCCAGTGTGTTTTTGAAGAACACGTAGTCGACATGGGTTTTATGGTATAGTCTATATGATTTCCGGACAATAAAGAGGCCCAAAAGATTAAAGAATCTTTTCTGAATGGAGGCGTACATCGTAGCTGTCTGATTCTATTGGCAATTGGGCTGAGACGATGAAACATGCTCTATGTATCGATCTGTGATGAAATGAGTAAAGTAAAAGGTAAAAGTAAAGTTGAGATCAAGGGGGAGAATGTTGGATTGATCTCCACCAGCGTGAGCCCAACGGCTCACACGGAACCTTGACTCGCGCCCTGATCGGGGGCGCCCAACCAAACCCTGGTTGGTGGGCCCCTGTTGCGCTGCCTATATAAAGAGGTGGGGGTCCGGCGGCACTCAGTACGAGGTTGACCGGTGCGCCAGGCACCCCACCAAGACCCCCTACCGATCTAGGGTTGCGGCAGTAGCAGCGGGAAGCTCCACCAACGCCGCCACTCACTGCCATCTCCGGCCACTCCACCATGGCCGGCAGTTCGAGCTCAGCGTCCACAGGAGGTAGACACGCCGGTCCCCTCTCCCTCTCTCCCTCTCCATCTCTCTGCTATTCACATTGGTAAAGTGGAAACCCTAAAGGATCCACCGTGATCGATCTAGTGCTAGTCCATTGGTTTTAACACCAGCAAGCCTGAGAAAATCGATAGTTAAAGAAAATATGATCTCTAGTCTCCAGATACCCTGAGTTACAGAGCACACATGTATACGTTCTATGTTTCTGTCAACAAATCCCTAGTATTGGTTCTATGTTTATGTTGACAGACTGATTGCCATAACCAGTGAAAGGCCTGAGGGATAGGAGTTGGAAATTTTTGGAACATGTGGAAGTTATATGTTTTGGTAACTGAATAATTAGGACCCCAAGGATAAGTCCATATAACATTGTCTTCCTCTCCAAGGGTCGACTGTAACACATCTGTCAACAGCAGAAGTTCCCCATAGGCTGCTTCAAAGAAGGGCAGATGGAACAAATTAAGGAGCGAGTCCATGAAAGCAATGGAGCTGATACTAACATCCAAAGATTTTGCAAATGAAGCTAACAAGCTGAAGACATTCTCAAATCATTGTTCGCTTATATATTTGGCGAGTGCCACGATGCCTGACATCTTTTTTGCTGTGAACAAATTGTGTCGAATTGTATCAAATTCGGGAGATGATCATCGACATGCGCTTGAGAGAGTTATGTGATATTTAAAAAGGCACTGCTAGCTATGAGATTTACTACAGGGTTACCCGTGGGTACTGGAGAGTTATAGTGATCGAAATTGGATATTTGACACTGATGAGATTAAGGCCACAACTGGTTATTTGTTTACACTCGATGGTGGCGATGTTTCCTGAAACTCTTGCAAGCAGACCATCTTAACGTGTTAATGGAAGCATAACTCTCATCATTAGACACAACCATTGTTGAAGTAGAGTGGATTCGTCAACTCTTGATGGACTTGCCTGTGATTGAACCCATACCCGCAATCCTGATGAACTGTGATAATCAAATTGTGATCATCAAGATAAGTAGTTCTAAGGATAATAATGGAACTGCAAATGTAATGCCGAGTAGATTTCATATCTCAGTAAAGAAACATAAGCAGGGTATGCAGGGATCGATGTTTCCTAACACATTTTATGTTTACTTGCTAGATTTCGGTTTCGAAAGACTATCTCGGATTATTTCAGCATTTATGTTGTAATAATTTTGATATCATATGCCTCATATATACCAAGGACACTTCCTCCATCCAGGTGTAGTGTAGTTTGGTATGGTGATGCGATATGCCCGAAATACTTGATGTGACGCGACAATGTTTTTTTAGCCAATAATTCTTGGACAATTGTCAAATCATAGTATGTGCTTCTGCTAGGTGACTATCTTGAATAATGTTATGAATTTTGGTCTATTGTTGGTGTCAGGCATTTTTATCTTTGCATCCAATTGCGTCGAATGAAATATTAATCATAGAAAATAGGCAAATACACTACTATTTATCTAGCTATTTTGTTCCAGGGCGAGCAAAATAAAATATATTTATACTAAACTTTTGTACTTCTTGATATTTTTATCATATTACAAATTAAAATTATAACTTGTATATTACATCATTTCCATTATTAAACATACAATAATATTTATTATTGTGTTTTGTGCAATACAATTGCAATGTGTATCATTAAAAAAATCTGAGTTGTGCAAATTATTTTTCCTTTCCGAGATATTGTTCTTAACAAGATACACCACCACCTTAAATGTGAAAACAAAAAATAAAATGTACACCTCCTTGAATTATTTTTTACAAAAATAAATTATATATTGTATATGTATGTTATTTTGTTAATGTCATTCTCTTTTTTATTAAATATACTAGAAGATATTACAAAGCACGGGATAAACAAATATCTTAATTGAATTGTGTAGAAAACTACCCTATTGTCCCGGTTGGTTTGACCCATTAGTCCCGGTTCCCCAACCGGGACTAGCAAATCGGGACTAATACTAGTCCCGGTTGGGACACGAACCGGGACTAATGGGGGGGGGGGGGGGGGGGGCACGTGGCCCGGCCACAGGCAGCAGGGGCGGAGGGCTTTGGTCCCGATTCGTATTACGAACCGGGACTATTGTCCCGTCAGATTTTTCCACTTTTTTCAGAAATTTCAGAAAATTGTTTAAATTTGTAAAATCAATAATGCTTATTCTGTAATTCATAAAAATATGAATAAAATACCAAAATGTTCAGAAAAATAAGGCCTATTTGATTATGTCAAATGCATGCATGTTTAAAAAACTTAAATTCAATATTTTTTAGAACTACAAAAATGCCACTACTAGTGAAATATGGTGAACCACTATTACACATATCATCACGAATATATTACACACATCTCATTCGTCGTGCTTGGTCGAACATATTACAAACGGTACATGTAGTACACACGAGTTTCATTCTTATATATATACATCTCTTTTACACTTACTATTTAATTTCAACCTAGCTTATAGTAGTATTCTCCTTTCGGATCTAGGACCTCTGCATCTAAGAATCTGGCAAATTCCTCTTGAATTGCTCGTACGCGATCCTGTGGTAGAAGGCCTTCTCGCAACCGTTCGATCTAATTAAAAAAGGGTCAATATATATGAATGAAAGTAAACACAATTGATGGCAATAAGCTAAAATTATGAATATTGCATACGCACTTCAAGTTGTTTTAAGATTCTGCCCTTCTCACAACATGTCTGACGAATGAACTCGCAGACGTAGTATCCACATAAATGATTCCCACTTCCCTGGCTCAAGCACTTTACGGGAACAGAGTTCAATCAAAATAATAATCAAGAATGGTAATGGTATTGAACTAGAATCAAAGAGATGTGCGGATCTAGGTAGTAATACTTACATTTATTGGTTTAAATGTAAGCTCCTTCGCCCAATCACCCCTAGCCCTGGCGGTGAATCGTTTCCAAGCTCTGCCCGGCAAAGAAAATGAATAAAGGAGTTATATATTAATTACTTGCTATCAGTAATTAAATGGAAAGTTGCCGATATAGTGTCATAATATGATTGAAATTACCTCTGGAGGCATTCCTGCATGTCCGCCCAATCCTTAAGGGGTTTATGTAACGAGTTCATGACAAGTACTACTCCTTTGTCAGGCATAATGATTAGCAGAATAAAGTGCAAGCTGCGCACGCATAAGTCATCAATTATACACTTAACATCGAGAAATTAATCGAAATAGAATGTGTAGTAACACTTACTTGAAGTTGTAAGGAAATAGTATTTCTCTTTTGGTTTCGTTAAACCGTAACACATTTACCAAGTTATTCTCTGTATCGTCGTAAAAATCATGGAGACTTTTTTCATGAACGTAATCTGGGTCAACGAACCCAATGTCATAGATTTGTCCTCTTTTGCATTGGAGAATCTTCATTCTGCATAATTAATATAGTGATGAGTAAGATTATAAATGCAATGAACGAGGTGAGATAGCTAGAGACTTAATTACAGGAAATAATACTTACAGACAATAGGCACTGATGATAGCTTTGTCAAGGGCGTCTTTTTGGTATAACTGAAATAATTCAGAAAATTCAATCATTACCACGCCAGCTCCATGCCCGTAATCCTCATTCTTATATCCCACGTAGATCCAATTTCCCCCTTTCTTTGAGTTTTCCATGTACCAACTATGCAATCTTCGCATTTTTGTTGGTAGATCTTTGACTAACTCAGGTTTGACGAGAGGATGCCCGTGCCGGTATTTATATTTTGGAACTATTTCGTCGTGGAATTGTAATTGGTCTAAGTACTGAGCAATAGACATGCCCCGAGCAGAGGCTGCTTCTCCGTACAGTGCAACAAACTCAGGATCGATGCCGACCGCACGTCTGCTCGACCCCACCTCGGTATTGGAAGACACTTTGAGCGGGGGGCACGATTGTTTTTTCTGTTCTCCGAGCTGGGGAACTGATTTCCGGCTTGCACTACTACTCTTCGACCGCTGTTTATTAGCCCGAACCGACTTGACAATAGAGCGGTCATAGTCTGGTGTCAGCTTTGGCGAGGGTTGGGCCATATTTTTCAGCATTTTCACGACATCGGCATGTTCTTGTGGGGTGGAGGGGAACTCTGGCTCTTTCGGCTTCTTGAAATTGGCAAACCATGCATCACATTCGGCCTTTACGTACACCGCATTTTCCTCCGGTGTACGGTAGTAAGGTCTCTTGGCAATATTCTTGTGAGGTACTTTTGGGAGGGGTGACCCCTTACGTTTCGGTGATCGGTTTTTATCCAACCCCAGAGTGTAACATCCCAAGATTTTCAAAAAATTAAAAATTTAGAAAGATCAAAAACTTTTTGATGTTTAAGTTTTAAAACTCAAAATCATGCATGTAATTCATCAACATCATTGGTTTGTTGCATTTTAAAATAGTTGTTTTGAGCTTTTAAAAAAAATTGGGTTTTAATTTATTTTATTTTGGCATAAAGGGTGCTAAGCAACCCTAGTCTTTTTTTTATTATTTCGATTTTATTTTGTGGAAATAATGGTTCCAAAATATTATATTTATATTATTATTTCTTAAAATTATTTTCTCAAATTATTTTGAAGAGTTTTGAATATGTTTAGATTCAATGTTTGAAAACAGAAATAGAAAAGAAAAGGGACAAAAAAAAGGGGGGGGGGGGGGGGGAACCGACCCAATTTGGGCCGACCCAGCCATTTTGGCCCATGTAGGCCGACCTGGTCGTCTTCCTGCTCGTGCACGAGGAGCACGTACGTGACCTGATCTCCATGGCTGTACCACTTCCTCTCCTCCTCCCATCAGTTCCAGTGATCGTTTGGCTTCGACTTAAATACGAAACTTGTTGCAAATTAAATAGGAAACCCATTCAGGGAAATAAAATCCCACTTAGATGTCTCAATCATCCAAATCGGTTCGGTGCACCGAATGCCAAGTGTTGGCATGCCTCTCCGATCTCCCTTCTCAGATCATATAAATAGAAACCGAGCGCGTCACGTTGAGTCATTTGCTCTCCTCCACCACTTTCGTTCTCAAAATTTCTCCCGAGGAGCTCTGTATCTCCCGTGCCAACCACGTCAACATTAGCCCCCAAACCGAGTTCATCATCAGATCTTGTCATACACGGAGACCCTCTCGCGAATTCCTCGCACCAGAAGACTCCACTCATCGAGGCAAACCGCCAGGACATGGTGATGCATCATTCCATTGACGTTGGTCATGCCTCAACCGAAGGCCGAGCAACATCCCCGCCGCAGCCAAGATTCTGACGAGGTGAGACCTCGCCATGCTTCACGATGATGTCCTGCATGATCTATGTGTCCTCCTTCACTCTCCCTAATTTTTCCAAATTTTTCCCGCAGCACAACCATGGAGAACGATGTCAACCAATCTCACCGGTGACCGACATCGCCGCAGTTCTTCTCCTCTTCCGCCGAGGCTAGTAACCTCTTGAGCCCGAGACCTTGTTGTGTCTCCTTCCCGTATTCACGCGAACCTCCTGGACACGACTCCGCGCCTCGAGAGACACCGAGAAGACGAACGCAACATCGACCACTTCGTTTACCCCGCATCACGTTGACACCGTTCTCCTCGACACCGACAATTTTCATTTCTTTGGGTGAGCCTCCCATACATGTTCTAATCTTACCTATATCTTATTCCCAATATATTAGATCAGACCACCCTATTATGCCCAAACATAATAATTTTGGCCATACAAATTTTACCAAGTGTCAAAACCTTTTTATTTTCGGTTTTGGCTTTGGACAGATTTTGGTCAACCTTAGAAATTCCATATCAAATCAACCGTAACTCCGTTTTCGATGTTTTTGTAGTCTATGGTTTCGTATGAATGCGTAGAATACAGTAGTATAAGAAAAACGTGTATTTTAGTCGTGCACTAACTTGTTATTTGCAGAATGGTTATTAACTTGTTTAGGCTATAAAATGAGTTTTACAAATCCTTTTTGAGTGAACCAAATTGCTAAAATCTTTTTTAGATGTCCTTTATCTAGTAGCAATGTTTACCAAAATTTATAAAATGTTTTTATGCAGAAACTTTAGAATTTGTGTTTTTACCTTTATTTGAGTGTTTTGGAATTATTCCTATAAAGTAAACTATTAAAAATTGTTTTGTGGCATCATCCATATGCTACATAACAGAAAACTAACTAGATGTATTATTGTTAATATTGTTGTGTGTTAGATTGCATTTCATGCATTCATATATGTTTGTATTGCCTTATTTGTGATTGTTGTATTGTTGTTTATTGTTGTTTGCTTATACTATTTAGATTGAACGGAGTGCTCCAAGTTACGTTGAAAAGAGAGTGTGAGAAAACGACAAGTTTTTCAAAGGCAAGTGATGCTCCTGCATAAATTACCTATTATTTCTCCTATATGCATTTTAGTGTTTTATTTTAGTAAAGCATGATAGGTGTTATTAGTATTGCTATGCTAGACCTGTTTAGCATTACTCCAAATATTCCTAAGTGTCTAATACCTATATGATAACTTAGTAGAAGTATTGAAATGCTATGCTATGTGTTTTGTTATAAAAAGATAATTTCTACTAAGTTAAACAACTACCTGGGTGGCAATTGATTTTGCTCTATTGGTGGTACTTAGTTGAGTGGCTGCTCAGGGCCATTTCCATGGTTATACCTGAGTATGTGCACTTGTGAACGGCCACCCAGGAACAAAGAGATTTAAGTCGCTCCAAGTTTAGATTGCTTCCAGTGCAGCCACTTGGTACTATGGCTCTGTCTTGACTAAGTAAGTTCTAGGAACCTGATTCCGGCAGTTCTCAGCGGATGAATGTCTTGTATGGGTCTGCCTGACGAACAGGGGACTGGTTCCCAAAGGTCTCGTCTTCATCTTCACCTTTCCTTTCACTTCAAGAAGGTCAAGGACAGAATGGGTTGATGAAGTCTTGTGGTGAAAGTGCACAACCTCTCGAGAGTGTCAAAACTATGATCATAGTCGTGTCCCCGGTTACGGACAATTCTGAGCAGCTGAACAAGGATGTCAACTGAAGATCTCAACATTCCAATTTTTCTAAGTTAAAACTTGATGGTTGAACAAGAGTAGTTGAGACGGTGGTTTTCATGCCATGAAAGTCTCGTATAGTTGAAAAGAAGTTTTACAAAGAGTTAGGAAAAAGCTGGCTTTCTGCAAAATAGCCTTCAACTCCACAAGCCAAATATGCATATAGATATTAGGAGTCAGCCCTTATGAGTATACAAGTATCACTTGCCAGATCCATTCAAATGGTTCTGACCAATTTTTGGCTGTAACCTACGTGTTGCAGGTTTTTTGACGACGAGTAAGGAAACGAATAAGGGTTTCGAGTCTGCAACCAACATGTTTGCCTGTGGCACATGAAGATGATGAGGCTCCATGCTATTTTAAGTTTTCCGCTGCTGAACTTTGTAACATGCTAGCCTTTGGCTATGCAATTTGTATTGTTTTATTCTTCTGGATCATCGATGTAATAGATACTTGACGCAATTGCATGATATTACATCTTGAACTGTGGTGCTAGCTATTCGATCCAGGGACTAGCACAATAACACAGGGATCTTGGCCAATTTTAAAAAGCAAGGTCGCTACAGAAATAGCTAGAGACTTAATTACAGAAATAATACTTACAGACAATAGGCACTGATGATAGCTTTGTCAAGGGTGTCTTTTTGGTATAACTGAAATAATTCAGAAAATTCAATCATTACCACGCCAGCTCCATGCCCGTAATCCTCATTCTTATATCCCACGTAGATCCAATTTCCCCCTTTCTTTGAGTTTGCCATGTACCAACTATGCAATCTTCGCATTTTTGTTGGTAGATCTTTGACTAACTCAGGTTTGACGAGAGGATGCCCGTGCCGGTATTTATATTTTGGAACTATTTCTTCGTGGAATTGTAATTGGTCTAAGTACTGAGCAATAGACATGCCCCGAGCAGAGGCTGCTTCTCCGTACAGTGCAACAAACTCAGGATCGATGCCGACCGCACGTCTGCTCGACCCCACCTCGGTATTGGAAGACACTTTGAGCGGGGGCACGATTGTTTTTTCTGTTCTCCGAGTTGGGGAACTGATTTCCGGCTTGCACTACTACTCTTCGACCGCTGTTTATTAGCCCGAACCAACTTGACAATAGAGCGGTCATAGTCTGGTGTCAGCTTTGGCGAGGGTTGGGCCATATTTTTCAGCATTTTCACGACATCGGCATGTTCTTGTGGGGTGGAGGGGAACTCTGGCTCTTTCGGCTTCTTGAAATTGGCAAACCATGCATCGCATTCGGCCTTTACGTACACCGCATTTTCCTCCGGTGTACGGTAGTAAGGTCTCTTGGCAAGATTCTTGTGAGGTACTTTTGGGAGGGGTGACCCCTTACGTTTCGGTGATCGGTTTTTATCCAACCCCAGAGTACCCACACGCGGCGCCGGAGAAGACTTACGCGGTGGCGGAGACGGCTGTGCTGGAGACTGAGGCGGCGGAGACGGCTGCTCTGGAGACTGGTGAGGCGGCGGAGACGGCTCCTGAGACAGCGGCGGCGAAGAGGACTGTTTCGCTGGAGAGTGGTGAGGCGGCTGCGGTGGAGAGGACTGTTGCGTTGGAGACTGGTGAGGAGTCGATGGCCTTGGCGGCCAGTTTGGAAGCACGATGAATTCCTTTGGCCATAGAATGGTCCCTTTCCTGGCTTCTCCAAGTTCAACCACCTCCCCATCTTCACCTGCTGGGTGTTCTAACTTCAGCTCCTCAAATCCTTTACTAACTTCATCCACCCCGACAACAGCGTAGCCATGAGGAACCGGGGAGCAATGGAAAGTTGGTGTAGGTCCAATTGGTACGGCATAGCCGACCGCCACCTTCATGGTTAAGTTGAGCACTTTCACATGTAGCTCACAAGGTGTGCTCTCCGTGATATCATCCACTGGGTAGCGACGAAGAGGATCCGTCGTCAGTGCATCATCATCACCAGCCGGGACCATGCTCGAAGCCACACCGCTTTTCGGATATGATGGGTCGGTAGCATCGACTGCAGCTTCTACAACGTGCTGCTGAGATAGGCCGGCAGTGCCTTGCTGGCTAAGTCGGTCAATTTGATCCTGTTGTCGCTTCATTGTTTCTTCTATATGACGCAGCCGGTCTGCAGCAGCGCTTGCTTCCCTTGCCTCCCTTTCCTTTCTCCTCATATGACTTTTATCGGGAAATATTTTCCTTTCCGCGGAAAACCCATGTACCCACGGCTTGGAGCCTGAGGTGCCTCGTGTTCGTCCTTCGTGTTCGGGATTCCCAAGGGCGCGTGCAAGCTCGTCATTCTCTCTATCGGGACGGAACCGTCCCTCTTCAACATCCTTTACTGCTTTTCTAATTTGTTCTATGGGTAGTAGGGGACTATCCTTGTGTCTTCTGTTATATATGCACTTTCCTTCTGCGTCCAATGTGCCCCCATGCCCGTAAAACCAATTTCTTGACCGTTCGATCCATCCTTCTTTTATAGGCTCTGGAACGATCCCTTTAGCCAGCAGGTCGGCCTCAAGTTTTTCCCACTTAGGCATGGAACAGGTGTAGCCACTAGGCCCTATAGTATGGTGGTACTTCTTTTTAGCAGCATTTGCCTTATTTATTGCAGACTTTGACTGAGCTTCCTCCGATTTCTTGTACGCCACAAAATCTTCCCAGTAGTCTCTTATCTTCTCATACCCGTGATCGAAATCCGGAGTTTTATCTTTCAAGATAAAGTCGGTGTACAATCTTTTCTTAAATTTGTTGAATAGCTCGGCCATCTTCTTAAGAGTCCACGCCTTGACTTTATGTACTAGAGCTTTTTTTCGGGCATCCATCTCCTCCTCATCTGGCTGCCCCTCCTCTGGATCCACCTCTGGCAACGGCAAGGTGAAATTAACCATGACCTTTTCAAAAAAGCGTTTTTTGCCTTCGGGCCGAGCCAGCTAACTTCAGGATCCCTTGGGTTGTTCCATTCTCGGATGGTGATCGGGACATAGTCCCTAACAACAACACCGCATTGCTTCACAAATTTTGTTCTAACATCAATTAGAGCAATGGATTCGCCGTCTGCAGCGACTTCTTCGATCCTGTACCAGAGATGGTCCTCCAACTTTTTGGTTGGGCCTCGTTTCGTCCTCACAGAGGATTTGCTCGATCCGGATGGCTAAAAGAAGAAAGACCGTTAGTATGTGTATATAGACAACATAGGCTAAATTAATTAATATAAATATATATGCACCTCGTCGGAGTTTGTAATAATCAATGTTGCACCAGAGCCGCCGGCTTCTGCCTTGTCGGCTTCTCCCTCATCGGAGACGCCGAGTTCGGCCTCTTTCCACATGTTGGAGACGCCGTCTCCTAGGTTGAGAGACTCATCCCCCTCACCGGAGTCGTTCAGAAAGTGACTTGCGTCATCCTCGCCGCGGATCATATCCTCGAGGATATTTTCCTCATTTTCATCTCTGCCGTGTGGTTCCATAGTTTCTGCAAAATACGAAAGTTATTTTCGGAGCCGTCTCTACCGTGTAGTTAAAAAAACTTGTATAAATAGAATGGTACTAGAAGGAAAGGTGCGCGTTGCTGCGCCCGTTGTTTCTAAGCATCGTCATGGTGATATATATGACAAATAATTCAGCATTTCATCTTGTCTGAAACGGAACAAATTTGAATTGTAGTAATAATATGACACCTATGAAATAGGAATCATTAACTAACTACACATTTTGATATCATTGTACTTCACATGAACATCACTTGAGCAAAATTGTACACAGCTCCAATTACACGGTGCACCGATTAAAAACATCAGAATATACAATTCTATCAATTCCATCAATTCATACAAATAATTCTATCAATTCCATCAGTTCATACAAAACTGTATCAAATCCACTTATATCGTAAATAAATAAATAACTGTATCAAATCCAATTCTATCATACAAATATTTATTTATACAAATATGAAGCCTAAAATCATAAATAAATATGAAGCCTAAAATTAACTAACTAAAACTAAAACTAAGTAACTAAATTACTAACTAACAAAAATTACTAACTAATTTAAATTACTAACTAAAACTAACTAACTAAATTACTAACCCTAAAAGCAGCAGCAAATTCAACAATTTAAATTACTAACTAATTTAAACTACTAACTAATTAAATTACTAACTAAAACTAACTAACTATGGAGTAACAAATAGTTCTTAATAACAATATTGCAACTAATTATGGAGTATTAATTTTGATTTCTAACTTTGCTAACACAATCATCAAATAACATTGCTTTGCTAAATTTTCAAACTTTGTTAAAAAAAATTAACTTTGCTAAATTTGCTACATTTTCAAATTTTCTAAAATAACAACCTAAATTTTCTAAATTTGCAAGACCTAAAATAACAACCTAAATTTTGAACAAACATTAATAAAATAACTTTGCAAAATTTTCTAACTCTTCTAAATTTGCTACATTTTCAAATTTGCTAAAATTTCTATATTTACTACACTAATTAATAATTTTTTAAAACTAACTAACTAAATCTAAAACTAACTAACTAAAATTACTAATGCACTCACTAACAAAAATTACTAACTAATAATTTAAATTACTAACTAACTAACTAAAAAAAAACTAACTAACTAAATTAAAAAACTAACTAAATTCAAAAAAAAAACTAACTAACTAAATTCGGCACGAACCGGGACGGTGGAGGACGGCGCGGGCGCGGTGGAGGCCGGACGGCCCGCCGGAGGGGACGACGTGGGCGCGGTGGAGGCGGAGGGCGGGCGCGGGCGCGGTGGAGGCCGGACGGCGTGGACGCGGTGGAGGCCGGAGGGCGCGGGCGCGGTGGAGGCCGGAGGGGAACGGCGTGCGGGCGCGTGGAGGAGCGCGGAGAGGGCGGCACCGGAGGAGCGGACGGCGAGCGGCGGCGCGGCGGACGGAAAAATTCGGCAGCCTAACGGCAGGAGATTGGATTTCCGCGCGCTGGTCCTTAGCGAAATGAGGGGAATTGGGGGAAGAAGAAGAGGCAGAGCAGTTTTAAAGGAGCCAGACCTTTAGGTCCGGTTGGTGGCACCAACCAGGACCAAAGGGTCTTTAGGTCCGGTTGGTGGCACCAACCGGGACCAAAGGCCTACCCTTTAGTCCCGGATGGTGGTACCAACCGGACCTAAAGGTCATTTTTGGCGGCACCGAAAAGGCGCGCGCCAAATACCCTTTAGTCCCGGTTCGTGGCATGAACCGGGACCAATGCCCTGAAAATTTTAAGTTCCTAATGTTGTTCCTGCCTTTTTTTCTTATTAAGGTGTTTGAATATGAATTTCATATAGTTTTGAATTTGAAAAGACTTTCAACATGAAAAGTGTTTAAATTTGATAAATAATTTTTGGAATTTGAACTTAATTAAGTCATTAATTAAATTTATAAATTCAATATCTTTTCATCTGTTTATCAGAAAAATGCAATTAAAATATCAAATTGTTGATAAAAATGTAATCTATCTAGTGTTGGATTAGGCAGCGCCTAGGCGACGCTTTAGCTCGCTTAGGCACTAGGCGATGGGCAAACGCCTCGCCTAGGCCATAAGCGGTACTCTAAGCTGTGCAACCAATAAATTTTGTTCTCCGCCAAGAAATCATGTCATATCACGTTGAAGAATCAGATGGGCTATAATCCAATGCCAGTTATTGGTAGAATACTTATAATATGGTCAAAATTATTGTGTATAGATATAATAACCTAAATAAACACATGATGGTGCAAACTATATGCCCTCCTAGGCTGCGCCTAGTGCGCTAAATCATCGCCTAGGCACTAGGCGAATGCCAACCGCCTCGCCTACGCCTAGCGCTTTTTTCAACCTTGAATCTATCTATTTATGGAAAATTCATTTTTTTAGATTATAGGGGAATTCATTTAATTACAAAATTTGGAATTTGAACTCCATTAAGTCAATAATTAAACTTATAAATTCAATATCTTTTCATCTGTTTATCAGAAAAATGCAATTAAAATATCAAATTGTTGATAAAAATGTAATCTATCTATTTATGGAAATTTCATTTTTTTAGATTATAGGGGAATTCATTTAATTACAAAATTTGGAATTTGAACTTCATTAAGTCATTAATTAAATTTATAAATTCAATATCTTTTCATCTGTTTATTAGAAAAATGCAATTAAAATATCAAATTGTTGATAAAAATGTAATCTGTCTATTTATGGAAAATTCATTTTTTTAGATTATAGGGGATTTCATTTAATTACAAAATTTGGAAAGCTCCTCCGCCTGACGGTAGGTTAGTACGGTGGAAGCCATGGAAGAGTGATGAGGTTGCAGATATGAGTTTAGATGTGATATATATAGTGAGAAATTGCAGGAAGATGAAGGCGGGAAGCGGTGGAAGAAGCACACGGATCGTGTGTTTCCTTCGAGCGCTTGTGAGCCGTTGGATCAGAGTTGTGTTTCTTTCGAGTGCTTGTGAGCTGTTGGATCGTGTGCACACGGATCGTGTGTTTCTTTCAAGCGCTTGTGAGCTGTTGGATCAGGGCCTTTAGTACCGGTTCGTGTTACAAACCGGGACTAAAGAAGCACACGGATCGTGTATTTCCTTCGAGCGCTTTTGAGCCATTGGATCAGAGTTGTGTTTATTTCGAGTGCTTGTGAGCTGTTGGATCGTGTGCACACGGATCGTGTGTTTCTTTCAAACGCTTGTGAGCTGTTGGATCAGGGCCTTTAGTACCGATTCGTGTTACCAACCGGGACTAAAGAAGCACATGGATCGTGTGTTTCTTTCAAGCGCTTGTGAGCCGTTGGATCAGGGGTGTGTTTCTTTTGAGGGCTTGTGAGTTGTTTGATCTGCACTCCCACCTCATCCACAGGTACACCTTCTAATCGCCTATAAATAGCGACGTCCCTGCAGCGAACGGCACACAACGAGCGTCTACCTTTGCCACCGAACCCAATGGTTGGATTTAGCCTACCTGCTGGCATGTTCCCTGGCATTATTGTGTTTGTCCTTGTTCGTCGGCCAGCCATTGGAGCCACCTCCTGTAGGTCGGTGAATAAGGACAACACAACGACGCTGTTGGAAATACAAGCCCTCAGGTAGGTTGAATCCAACCACTGGATTAGGGTGACACAATGATGAATTGCCGAGGAGGTGGGAGTGGTGGTGGTGGAAGTGGTAGCCATGCCCCTCGGTCGGATCCAAGCAGCTGCAAGGCGCTCTGATGATCTACAACATTCCCAACACCTTTTGGGAAGGTCGTTAGATCATCAGAGAAGTCTTGCGGCTGCTTGGATCGAAGGTCGATTTGCTGCTCACGACGACGCGAGACGGATGCGCAAGCTTCCGGGTGGGCAAAACCAGTGTTGGATCAACCACATGACCCTATATGCAAATCATTCGGATTCCCGTCATACAGCCCAACGGTGTTGGACTGTATGACGGGGAAACCGTGTGCATTTGATAAAATGTTTAATACATTAATTATTACATATCACCAACAACATCCCTATCTAGTGTTCACTTGTTTCTTCGTGTGTGTCCCTTTCTTCTGATTGCGCCGTAGCCATGGACAATCTTCGCTTGGGTCAGTTTTCACTTTGAAGGGCGGAATTTCATTAAAAGCAAGTTGATACTTTAGGTCGCAAGTTTTTAAAAGCAAGTAGTAACCTAAACTACGATCACATTCAAGAGAACTGCAATGGCAATCACAGACTCTGAAACTAACTTCGACCGGTTCCTGAGCCGCGGGGTGCTGAGCCACCGGCACTGCGCATCCAAAGAGAAGGAACCCTCACAGGGTCATAGCTCACGTGAGAAGGAACCCTCTGAAAAAACGACCACCTACTATCATACTGCCTATCCAATAGATACATGTAGCGACGGACGTTCTCATCCTCCTCCCTGATACGGTGACGTACCTCCTCTTCGGGGGCCGGCTCCCTCTGCACCGAGCGTGGCCCACGCGACGGCCACCACAGAAGATCCGGGTCGACGACGTCACCCGGATTCCTCACCAAGCTGCGTGTCCCGGAAGGTAGCACCTCCCAGTGCCAGCCTGGTGGAGCCCAGTCCCGCACATCGCCCCTCTGGTCCAACATGGACATCGTCCCCGAGAACACCTAAGTCAAAAACGCCTAAGTCAAAATTTTGTTACAATGGAAGAGTGATGAGGTTGCAGATATGAGTTTAGATGTGATATGGCAATGGCGGCCAAGCCTACATATATATAGTGAGAAATTGCGTGAAGACGAAGGCGGGAAGCGGTGGAAGAAGCACGCGGATCGTGTGTTTCCTTCGAGCGCTTGTGAGCCGTTGGATCAGAGTTGTGTTTCTTTCGAGTGCTTGTGAGTTGTTGGATCGTGTGCACACGGATCGTGTGTTTCCTGCGAGCGGTTGTGAGCCGCTGGATCAGAGTGTGTTTCTTTCGAGCCCTTGTGAGCTGTTGGATCTCAAGCAGAAGATAAGGCACACATATCAACGCTCCTTTTTTCCCGGTTCCAGCTACCAACCGGGACTAAAGATGAAGATTTCCTCTGATCTTTTAGCTATAAATACCAACCGGGACTAAAGACCGAATACAAATTACATAAAAGGTTTAATGCATTTGGGAACACTCGATCATACATATATTAATTGTGTAATGCATTTGACAACACTCATACATAAAAAGTTTTTGAGAACACTCATGCATTTGACATGATCTCTATGATCGCTTCTTCGGCCGTAACCATGGAGTTTCTTCATTATGTAACGGGATGCTTGGGTCAGTTTTCACTGTGAAGGGCGGAATTTCATCAAACTTATTATAGTCTGCTGACATGTCTGTCTTGTCCTCGACTCCCATGATGTTTCTTTTCCTGAAAGAACTATGTAACGCTTTGGCTCATCGTGTGATGTATTTGTTTCCATATCTTTTTCTTTTTTTCGATCTGGAGCTCATGTCCTTCACATAGAAAACCTGAGCCACATCATTGGCTAGGACGAATGGTTCGTCTCTGTACGCAAGATTCTTGAGATCCACTGTTGTCATTCCGTACAGCTGGTCTACCTTTACCCCTTCTCCATTCATGTTGACCCAACTGCAACGAAACAAAGGTACCTTAAAAGTAGGTCTATAGTCAAGTTCCCATATCTCCTCTATGTAACCATAGTATGTGTCCTTTTGTCCATTCTCGTCTGTTGCATCAAAGCGAACACCACTATTTTGGTTGGTACTCTTTTTATCTTGGGCGATCGTGTAAAATGTATTCCCATTTATCTCGTACCCTTGGAAAGTCAATACAGTCGAAGATGGTGACGCGGCCAATAAGTAGAGTTGATCTCCAACATCGGTGTCATTCATGAGATGTAATCGCAACCAACTGCCGAAAGTCTCCATGTGTTTTTGTTTAATCCAGGAGTCAGGCTTCCCTGGGTTTTTGTAGCGTACAATATTCTTGTGTACCTCGATATACGGAGCCACGAAGGTGGAACTTTGTAGAACTGTGTAGTGTGCTTGAGTGAAAGAATGCCCGTCCCTACATATCATTGCTTTCTTTCCTAGCGTGCCTTTTCCACTAAGTCTCCCCTCATGCCGCGATTCAGGAAGACCAATCGACTTAATGTCGGGAATAAAGTCAACACAAAACTCAATGACCTCCTCTGTTCCATAGCCTTTGGAGATGCTTCCTTCTGGCCTAGCACGGTTATGAACATATTTCTTCAAGACTCCCATGAACCTCTCGAAGGGGAACATATTGTGTAGAAATACAGGACCGAGAATTGCAATCTCGTCGACTAGGTGAACCAGGAGATGCGTCATAATATTGAAAAATGATGGGGGGAACACCAACTCAAAACTAACAAGACATTGGGCCACATCCTTCTGTAACCTTGTCAGACTTTCTTGATCGATTACCTTCTGAGATATTGCATTGAGAAATGCACATAGCTTTACAATGGGTACTCGAACATTTTCCGATAGAAGCCCCCTCAATGCAATCGGAAGCAACTGCGTCATAATCACGTGGCAATCATGAGACTTCAGGTTTTGGATTTTTTATCTGCCATATTTATTATTCCCTTTATATTTGACGAGAAGCCAGCCGGGACCTTGATACTGCTCAGGCATTCAAAAAATATTTCCTTCTCTGCTTTCGTAAGAGCGTAGCTGCTTAAGTAATGACGCCCTTTATCCGTATGCTTGTTTTTTTGGGTCTTTCATACGCTGCTGGTCCTCCCTTGCTTCCGGTGTATCTTTTGTCTTCCCATACACGTCGAGGAAGCCTAGCAGGTTCACGCAAATATTCTTTGTCACGTGCATCACGTCGATTGAAGACCGGACCTCTAGGACTTTCCAATAGAGTAGCTCCCAAAATATAGATTTCTTCTTCCACATGGGCGCGTGTCCGGTAGCGACGTCTTTCGGAACAGATTGACCGTCAGGACCCTTTCCAAAGATTACTTCTATGTCCTTGACCATACCAAATATAGCATCACCATCAGGGAGGTTAGGCTTCTTCCGGTGATCTGCCTCACCATTGAAATGCTTGCCTTTCTTTCTTACGGGATGACTGCCTGGAAGAAATTGACGACACCCCAGTTACACGACCTTATTACATTTTTCCAAATATGTACCTTTAGTCTTATCTAAACAGTGTGTATATGCGTTGTATCCCTTGTTTGACTGTCCTGAAATGTTACTAAGAGCAGGCCAATCATTGATGGTTACGAACAACAACGCTCGTAGGTCAAATTCCATCTGTTTGTGCTCATCCCACACACGTACACCTGGTATAGCCCACAACTGGAAAAAGTTCATCAACTAATGGCCTTAGGTACACATCAATGTCGTTGTCGGGTTGCTTCGGGCCTTGGATGAGAACGGGCATCATAATGAACTTCCGCTTCATGCACAACCAAGAAGTAAGGTTGTAGATACTAGAGTCACGGGCCAGGTGCTGTGACTGCAGCTCTGCTCCCCAAAAGGATTCATACCGTCTGTACTTAGACCAAACCATAAGTTTCTTGCGTCACATGCAAAGTCCGAGAACTCTCTCTCGATTTTTCTCCACTGCGACCCATCGGCGGGGTGTCTCAACTTCCCGTCTTTCTTACGCTCTTCTTTGTGCCATCGTAACAACCTGGCATGCTCTTTGTTTCTGAACAGACATTTCAACCGTGGTATTATAGGAGCATACCACATAACCTTAGCAGGAATCCTCTTCCTGGGGGGCTCGTCATCGCCCTCAACATCACCAGGGTCATCTTGTCTGATCTTGTACCGCAGTGCAGTGCATACCGGACATGCATCCAAATTCTCGTACTCCTCACCGCGGTAAAGGATGCAGTCATTGATGCATGCATGTATCTTCTGCACATCTAATCCTAGAGGGTAGATAGCCTTCTTTGCTTCGTACGTAGTCTCGGGCAATTCGTTATCCTTTGGAAGCTTCGGCTTCATTATTTTCAATAACTTCTCAAATCCCTTGTCAGATAAACCAGTCTCTGCCTTCCATTTCAGCAATTCCAGTTTGGTACCGAGCTTTGTGCTGCCATCTTCGCAATTTGGGTACAGCAACTTTTTGTGATCCTCTAGCATGGCCTCCAACTTCAGCTTCTCCTTTTCTGTATCGCATTCTCGTTTTGCATCAGAAATGACCCGACCAAGACCATCATCGGGCTCATCTGACGCCCGTTGTTCTTCACCTCCTTCTTCTTCATTGTCTTCCATCGCAGTATCACCGTATTCTTCAGGGAACATAGGATAGTTCTCATCATCCTTTTCTTTTTCATTGTCTTCCATCATAACCCCTCTTTCTCCGTGCTTGGTCCAACAATTATAGCTGGGCATGAAACCTCTCCGAAGCAGGTGGCCTTGAAGGGTTCTCGAGGAAGAGTGCTCCTTAACGTTCCGACAGTCCACACATGGACAAGGCATAAAACCATCATATTTGTTTGCCTCGGCCAAATGGATAAATTTATGCAGGCCTGTAATAAAATCAGAACTGCGTCGGTCGCCGTACATCCATCGCTACCGTTCATCCATCTGCATATCATATAATTAAGTTTATCAAATACAATTAGAATAACATATTGAATACTGAAATGACCACCGTACATCGACACATGCAATATTTCTGTATCAATTATAGATGAAAAGGATAAAGTTGCTAACCTCGGTCGAGGATATCATTTTGTGTGAACTTAAGTGTGGCTCGGGCATTTCATCGAACACATCTTGTGCGTGGCAAAGGAAAAAAAACTAGCACCCACTTCCCACCAATCCAAGCAAAAAAATAACAGAGGAGAGAAGAAGGGGGGTTACGTATATAGGCAGGGGAGGGGCATTAGTCCTGGTTCGTGCCACGAACCGGGACCAAAGCTCGGGCATTAGTCCCGGTTCGTGGCACGAACCGGGACCAAAGTATCCGCAACAGCTTTGGTCCCGGTTCGTGCCACGAACCGGGACTAATGTCCCCAACCGAACCGGGACCAATGCTCCATGGGCTCCTGGCAACTCGAATCGGGACCAATTCTAGGCATTGGTCCCGGTTTGTATGGGAACCGGGCCTAATGCCTTTTTGTGGCTTTCCCAAAGACCATTTTTCTACTAGTGGTAGTGTATAGTCAGGCAAGAAAGTATATAGAAAATTATGGAGTATGAATTGAATAACATACATTATCATTTTTTTCTATAGCCAAGTTTGTCTTAGAAATTACATTGGTTTCAGTAACGAGTTAAAAATATGTTAATATATATATGGTATTTAAATATCACTACTTATAGTAATGACCGATGAACATAATTTTTTATTGGTTACTATTTCACACAAAAAACAATCATTTTCGGTCAACGACCCTTCGTGGCTCCCCCTGTACACACATGTCAAGCTGACTATTCCGCTAGGGTTTTCGAAATTGTCCATCTTGACGGTTTTTTTCCATCTAGACGGTTTCTTCGCCATCCTGCAAAGGCGTTTTTCTCTTAATACAGAGACGCCCATCAAGATAACGATTTAGAGCTGCACCGATATCCGGAAGGCGCTTTTGCTTAACCACTTACATAAGATGGGACTCGCTTAGTGAACTGACATTCCATAAGCCTGGACGACGAAGAAGCGTAAGCACCATCGTAGGTGGCACTTTCTGTTGGTAAATGTCGTCTACAATAATATACCTTTGGGTAGTCAGATCCGAGGAAGCCAGACCTTCTGAAGTTATTTTGAGTGGCTCCTTGTAAAAAAGAAAAGAGTGTGAGTACACTTAGATGCTCTAGTGATTTGCATATCCTTCTAGGTTGCTTTCAACATTGTAAAGGTGGGCTGTTTGAAATTGTTATATTCTACACATTATCGACTACACTACTTCTAGTAAAGGACAATTTTCATCTCGTTTTCTTCCTTTTTTGTATTTTATTTTTATTTATACTTTTATTTTACTTTTGTTTTTTTTTTCAATTGGAAAATCATGTGATATTTAATAGTTTGTAATACATGAACCTTGTTTATAATTATTTTAAACTATGTGAACATTTTTTCTCACATAAACATTTTTATGACCTTTGCAGATAATTTATTCCGTAAGAAAATTCTACTAATATCGTGAAAGATTATCTTCGAACTCTATCACATTTTTATGACCTTTTTGTATCGAAAAGTTCAGAAACAGGCAAACCTGTCTACCTCATGGAGAGAACACCAGAGTTACCATTGATTGGCTAGCTGTGAAATCTGTGTCTGTAGTTAGAACAGATCCCAACACAACTGTTGACACACTTATTGACAATGCAAAGATCAATTATGGAGTGGAAGTGCCAAGAAGCAAAGCTTACAGGGCAAGGCAGAAAGCATTTTCTACTGTCATAGGTGATCAGAAGGCACAATATACCAGACTGAGGGATTATTTGCAGGCTATTCTTGATACCAATCCAGGGAGTAGGTGCATAGTGACAACTAAAGAGCTGCTTGAGCATCCAAGCAAAAATCCCATATTCCATGCCACATTCATCTGTCTGAATGCTTCAAAGGAGGATTTTCTAAATGGTTGCAGGCCATTTATACGTACAATATTAATAGAACTATAAATATTAATTATTGCATACTTTCAGTGAAAAAATATTAATAATTGTCCACATTCATAATGTAGGCCTAGATGGTTTTTTCATCAAGCTTACCACTGGACAACAAATAATTGCTGCCACTGGTAGGGATGGGAACAACAATATTTTCCCAATTGCTTTTGGTGTGGTTGATAGGGAAGAAACTGCTAGCTGGTGCTGGTTTTTAACCCAGCTTAAGCTCTGCATTGGAGAGTCTGGGAATTTTGGCAACTTCACTATCATATCAGACAGGCACAAGGTGAGTTCATAATGTAGGACTACATTGTTTGTAACTGCTTGTTTTTGGACTTGTGAAATTTCTAGTACAATAATTTTGTGTTACCAAATTTGCAGGGACTGCTGAATGCAATATCTCAGGTGTTTCCTAATTCTCCACAGAGGTTCCGTCTAAGGCATATATGTGCCAATTTTTAGAATGCAGGATTTAGAGGCCCAGAATTGAAAATACACATTGAGAAAGCCAGCTACTCTTACACAAAGGCTGGTTTTCATGCTGCAATGGATGCTCTAAAAAAGACTGTGTTGAAGCATACAATTGGGTGGTGAAAATCCCCCCTGAAACCTGGGCCAGACATCTGTTTGATACAAACTGCAAGACTGACCTTGTAGTGAATAACATTAGTGAAGTTTTCAACAAGATGATCTTGAATGTGAGGAACAAGCCAATCAGAACAATGATTGAAGGGATTAGAACAAAACTGATGGTGAAGTACAGTAAAACAAGGGAAGCACTTGAGATAGCAAGGTGGGATATTACACCTTTCTACACTGAGATGTTAGAAGAGACTATGTTGGTGTCTGAACCTTTAAATTATGTGTCATGTAAGACTATGTTGATTCTGAACCTTTAAATTTTGTGTATGAACCCTTAAATTATGTGTAATGTGAGACTATGTTGGTATCGAACCTTTAAATCATTGTCATGCGACTGTGTTGATTCTCAAAATATCAAGTAATATTTTTCCATGATTTTTAATGGCATCTACAAATATCAAGTAATATTAGTAATATTTTTCCATGATTTTTAATGGCATCTAAAAATAACAAGTAATATTAGTCATATTTTTCCATGATTTTGAATGGCATCTAAAATTATCAAGTAATATTAGTAATAGGTTTTCATGATTTTTAATGGCATCTAAAAATATCAAGTAATATTAGTCATATTTTTTCATGATTCGAAACCATTACACTATGGTTGTCGAGAACCCTACGGGGTCCTCAACGACCTTTTTTCATCATTCGAAACCATTACACTAGGGTTGTCGAGAACCCTAGGGGGTCCTCTACGACCTTTTTTTCATCATTCGAAACCATTACATTAGGGTTGTCGAGAACCCTAGGGGGTCCTCGACAACCTTTTTCATCATTCGAAACCATTACACTAGGGTTGTCGAGAACCCTAGGGGGTCCTGGACGACCTTTTTTCATCATTCGAAACCATTACATTAGGGTTGTCGAGAACCCTAGGGGGTCCTCGACGACCTTTTTTCATAATTCGAAACCATTACACCAGGGTTGTCGAGAACCCTAAGGGGGTCCTCGACAACCATTACATTAGGGTTAAAACCCTCTTATTGTTAAATAAACATATACTAAAGAGACTCTTCATGCCTTCTCCTTCTTGCTACCATTTCTTACCCTCTTTATCCATGAACTAATTCCCCTCTTAATCCTGCACAAGGTACTTGCTACTTTCAAATCTGGAATCAACCTTGGAGGCACCATTTCAGGCAACACATACTCATGATAGCCATGATAGTGAGTGCTATGAAACTTGCCTTCTTGCATGGCTTGGAGAGCAGCTTCTGTAGGATGTAATCCATCGACTCTTCTAGGTAGCTCATCCAATACAGGTAGTTCATGCATTATACCTAGTCCTTGAGCTGTTGGTGCTGGGAGAGCCATCACTGAAGAATGTACCATGCCCTCTCCAAGCCGTTGAAGGCCTTGAGCTGATGCTTGCTCCATAAACTCCTCCCTCTCCTGCTCAGTTCTTCGTCGAAATGATTCATCTCTCCTGCTAATGGATCTCCTACTCCTACTACGAGTTGGGTGCTTCGGCATTGTGTCCATGGCTACTGCAAAGGATGGTACTGCATCACATGGATCTTATCTACGGTTTTTTATAGAGGAGATGGTACAAGTGGATGCACAAGTGGAAAAAAATACCAACAGTGCACTAACTCTTAAATTTGTTTTTACCTATTCAACATTCCTAAGATTTAGTGCACTTACTCTCACATTTGTCACTGAATAATAAAAAGAGCATTCACACATAAGAATTCACTAGTACTTCAGCAACAATACAAATTCAGTACTACATCAACAAACAATACAAATTCAGTACTAGTTCAACAACAGAACAGACTCACTACTAGTTCAACATTAGTACATGCCATTTAGGGAAATAGACACACTTCTACTTTTCATGATGAAAACAACATGAATCACTCATCACAAATTTCCTTAATTTTCTTCAGCTTCTTCTTGGTGTCATTACTAGCATTGAACAGATCAAAGAGAGCATACTCAAGTTTTTTCTTTTCCTGCTTTAGTTCTTCTTTTTCTTCAGCCCATTTTTGCTGATTGGCCTTCATAATTGCTGCTTGAGATTTTTGCACCTGCTTTAGCTCACTCAGCTCACAGTTTAGCACTTTCACTCTCTTCTTCATCTCCTCCAAATCATGCACTTCACCAGACATAATCTTCTCATAGTTCTCCTTCATAGTTCTCTGCACATTCACATCAATGAATCTGCTGACATTATCCATTAGACTTGAGTACTTCTTGTCTATTTTCTTCTTCTCAGAAGATAGCTCCTCCATCAACCTGCCATTCTGAATCTGGTCATCAATCCTACCAGAATTGTTGTCATTGTACATTCCCCATAGTCTGTACAGTGAACTCTTCAGTGTTATGGGCCACTCCTCATCTACCCATGTCACAAATCCACAATTGTTCACTTCCTACAAATATTTAATTACCATATCACATATGACAACAATATAAATAAGATAAACAGGACCAACATTATGAATTCATATCCTACCTGCATTTCTGCATTACTCTATGTCAACTAATCTATCTAGGTTATGAACTAATCAATGTACCTAGTACACTTAATTCATCTATGTTAAGCATGTCAACTAGTTTATGCAGATTCCAGTGCTACCAGCATGTCAACTAGATAGGTATATCTATGTCAAATCTACCATTTGTACTTACATTTTCGACTGAACACATGTAGAATCTACGGCCTGTGTTTGTCCCTTCGAATGCAACACACCTCTGGTCCTCTGCTCCTCTGCGGCTCGAGGTTGTGCCCGCGACACAAATGGGGGCAACCGACCGCCAGCCCGTGGAAATTGGGATCCTCACACGTATCTGGAGCATAATCCTTCTCTACTGTGTCCTGTACGAGCAGGACGAACAAAGAAAGCCGCATATTACACACCAAATCGAGCCGAATATGAAAATCCTCAGATCCAGAATGAAACCCTAACCGTAAGAACGAGCAGGAGGAATGAAGACGTGTATGGGATTAAATGGTCCAAAACCTTGTAATACAGCATCGCATCGCAACGCGGCGGTCGCGCTCGGGACAGACGACGAGATGTCAGCGTGAGGCGCGCGCACAAGCCAGGGAGCGGGAAACGAGAAAACGATCGATCGAGCGTGACCGGGCGTGATGTGAACGTCGATCGATCGACGGTGAGTCGCCGTCGCTAGCTGTACGTACTGGGTTTGCGCTTGACCGCGCGGCGCGGGCGAGACCTTTTTTATCGTTCCCCAACCGCCAATGTAGACGCCATGCACGTACATCTTCGCCGGACCTCCGGTGTTCCGCGTGCGTCACCGTGACACGTGCGCGATCGAGGAGCAAGACGACCGACCGACGGACGGACGGACGGATGGAAGCTTCGCAACAGCTGCCTGATCGATCGGCGGCCAAAATGAGATCGATCTGCAGCGAAAGCGATTCCAACGTGCGCGAAAACAGAACAGCACACGGGCCCCGACCTGATGAAGTGATGACGATCCGCCACCGGAAATGGTCAATTGCTTCGCGCGGTTGCCACGAGACGACACCCACCGACTCTTCTTCCCTTTATTTCTGCTGGATGGAAGACGCGCCAAGATCGAGCCAAGTATAAAACCTCCGAGCTAGCTAGAGCTAGGCGGCCGATTCGGCTTTGGCTTTTGCTGCGTGTAAAACTACTCTGATATGTATATTCCTGGAATTTTATCGGAAATGCAAAACGGTGCCCGGGCTCATATGCTCCCAGTTACTGTTCCGATTTTTTTGAATTTTGAAAACGCTTCAAAAAAATCTGAAAAAAATTATACTGAAACATATTCATGTATTCAATACTCGTGTAAATTTTCGACAGAAAATATCAATTTTTGCTCCCTGTGTAAAAAAGAAAGATTTGTCTTTTTTGCACAGGGCGCAAAAATTGATATTTTCTGTCGAAAATTTACACGAGTATTGAATACTTGAATATGTTCATGTCCAATTTTTTTCAGAATTTTTAGAAGCATTTTCATATTTAAAAAAAATCGTAACAGTAACCGGGAGCAGATGAGCCCGGGCACCAAAACGCCCTCCTCGAATTTTATTCCCCTTTGGGTAGTGTTTTCTTTCGATCAATGTGGACGTGTTCCCGCTACGTGTTGAATTAAATTCCTCCAGGAGCGGAGGCGGGGTCACTGTCCTCAGAGTTTAAATTTCAGTGGCAGTCCGAGTAAAACCGTGAAGGGATCTATTCACAGAATATGTCTGGTTCGACGACAAATTAAGCGAATAATTGCTCGTATATTACATAGCTAGCTAGCCTGTACACATCGTGTCGGCCCTGCTTCTGACACCACGTTCCCGTCAGGAAGTTCGTTTCGTGCAGCCACCGTCGGCCGGAATCCTCTTGCCGAGACGACACGGTTCATGCTAGCTTCGGCCGGCTTACCAGCATCGTATATTGACTAGAAGGGGAAGGCGCGCTTTGCCGCGCCCGTTTTATCCTCTATCGTTGTATATGAATTTTTTTTTGCAAATTCCATAGATCACTGATGATGACCCAGTTCATTGTAAATATATGTAACTTCTATATCTAAAGAGTGTATTTTTGGTACATCTATTATCTATCTATAATAAGGGTCACATTTTTGAACTAACTCTAGTTCAAAATTGTACAGTTATTTGGATATGATGGAGTAGTTTATTTCATGTAAAACATTAGAGGTGAAACAATTTAAAAATTGAAGGACATAGTTTATGTTTCTCGGTCCCTTTTTCATCTCTTCCATAGAGTAAATTGTACATAACACGAACCTAGTTTTCTTTTTGCACGTAACACCAATAATTGAGTAATTACACATTTACACGTACATGTCAATACCATCACCAAATGGATTCGAGTTATTATTTATGTGTGAAAAATCTAAGGACCATGTTTATGTTTTGTGCAAGTAATTATCCAAATTTTTGGTGTGAAAAATCTAGGGTTGTGAATTTATGCAATAAAAGCACCAACAGTTGGTGGCATGTGCGATTATCTTTCTTCTACGTGATGCAATATTCGGCCACCCCGCTTTGCTTCCAATGATACTTTGATCGACATGCTATCTCTCCAATCGTATAGCATGAGGTATGAGTCCTCAAATCAGCAGGGGGATACAACGCCGCTCCTTCAGCAGGCCCCCATGCGACAACTTCGCCACCGTCTCCATATCTCCGGCAAGCAAGACAGCTACAGTGTCGACCACAAAGATGATGACTGTATCCGTAATGCGGCCTCACTTCAGATTGAGGTTGCGAGTCATTGGCGCATTGTTCCCTCCAACTCAAAACACATGCCAGAAGGGGCGAGGACAATAAGCATATCGGGTCTACTGACTAACGGTGACGAGCGAGGCACACGAAGACCGCATCATCATCAACGTTTCATGCACATAATCTTCCACCCGAGAAAAAAATCTCTCACGAAGAACGGAATTTAAATCTCACCCGAGAAGACCGTGTAAAAAATTATAAGTGCATGCACAAGAAAAAAGTCTAGCGGCAACCTGCTGTAGGAAATTCTCTCATGAAGATCGGAATTTTTCTCATGAAGAACGGACGAGAAAAGTACACAAATTGGAGCGTGTAAAAAAAAACATGCTCAAGAAAGAAAAGGAAAACACGTATGCACATGGAAAAAGCATAAAAAAAATATGCACATGGGGAGAGTGATTAGTGGGCTCCACCTTGTATAATATGTGGCACAATTCTATTGGAAAGACATGAGAAGCAAGGAGAGGGCAGCAATCCTAGGGAGATTAGTATAGAGAGATTTGCTTTTCTACTGGTGGTAATCCTGTTTCGCTTCGTCGCGAAGGCTCTCGACATGACCATCCGCTGTTAACCGAAGTCAGTCAGCAACTGGTTTCTGAAACCACACGGAGCTAGCTGCTTGTTGGTTTCAGGCTTTCCTTTCCCCTGAATCGATCGCCTCTTGCAGTGGCAAAACGCAACTGGAAAACCAGTTTAAAGTCGGACAGAGACATCCGTTGACGATGAGGTGTTTTATGCATGACAGGGATTACTAGTCGGTACTACCCTTTAACTTCAACCTCAATCGATGATGTAACTAACAATCAGCTGCTGATGATCGATACCACATTGTACTGTAGCCCAGATACCCAGTTGCAAGAGGCCACTACACTACGCACGCAAATCTCAGAAAGCTGCTGCCCACCAGATAGCACTAGTTGCCCAAAATAAAAACAGTTTTACAACGCCGTGAATAGATCTCTTCTAGACGAGGCTTTGCTTCTTGCGACCAAGCAATTGGACTGGCATTTGTTTACAGTAAATGAGCTATGTAGGCAGGTTGATCAGTCCAAATCGCAAACGAGGCGCACGACGATCGATCGACGACGATTTTGTTTGTCAGCTGGGTGGCAGTAGCAGCACGAACGCACGGAGAGCAAGAAGGCTGTGTAGAACTGAGATCGACTGCGACATTTCAAGATGGCGCGCGAAACATGAGCTGATCACACACGTACGAAAAGAAGAAGCTTCTAGTGCTGTACTTTTTGTGAAAAGGACAAGATTAACCGACAACGCCAAGCTCAGGTTGACGTAAAATTTGATATTTTGCTCAACTTCATTTAGCCGTATTTCTTCTCAGATATGAAATTTGTTTTATTTTCAAATTAATCAACAACTATTTGTTACCCCTTTTTTTTTCCAAAAACAACTATTTTGTTACCCTCCTTTTCTTTGCCAACGACCGGACGTGTATGGCACTTAATTGGCTTGCGCTAGAAAAATCCACGAAGCAGAGCCGCCTAGAAGAACGACAAAAGAAATCGAACTGAAGGTTCTTTTATTTTCTTTGACATAGAACTGAACGTTCTTTGTGACGCTAGAAGAACCCTTTATGCGCATGGAAATGAACAAGACAAAACTAATTAAAGCCATGTGCCATCTAACGACCGCTATGTAAGTTCCACCAACTCGAATAGAAAATCAGAACGTGTTGCAGCCGCCGTGTATAGCAAGGACAAGATCTATCAATCCGGCCGGCCATCTCACCGACCGATTTGTCTCAAATGAATGGGACGAGAACTCGTGCCATCACGTATTAATCGTATATATAGTTGTTGTAAAACTAATCTGTTATTAGCGTCTTGCTACTATTTGAGGGACTACGAGTGGTGACCATACACCTTTACGACCGTTTTCGTTGGAAGCATTTTCTTCGAAGCCACACTTCCGAGGAAAGAACCAAAACAAATATGAAATGGGACCTCAATCGGTATCATCGGATTCAACTGTTCTCTCTAGGACCCCCTTCTCGTGTTATACGGTTTTTCCGTTCATCATATTTAAGGAATGGCAATTGGCTACAATCGATTGTGCTGCAATGCTGAATCATTATCTTTTCTTTGGCGATACGACACTGGTGTTCTCTGAAGACATAGGGTTTGGATGTAGTTCCATTATTCCAATTGTTGAGCAAAGGTTTGGAAATTTTTATAACCATACAACATCTATTCACTCCACACAAAATAAAGTACTATGATATTTAGAAACACCAAATAGAGCCGCCTAATTATTAAAATAAAACTTCACATTTAAAAGTTTCAAACAACTTTTGTAACTCGAGGTGTAACCACCTATACCCAATGGTTGGCTCTTAATTTTTTTCTTCTCTTTTATAGCTCAAAAATTTGTTGCTCTCAACATTTTTCAAACAAATATACGGAATAAAAAAAGATCCATGACATATAGAAATCAATATTATTTAGAACTTTAAACTAATTTTAGATTTTTGAATAAAATTGGGTGCTCACCGGAGCTGGGATGCAAATTATATTGTACAAGTTGGACTGTTGGAGTAACTTCTGAGTCACTCGCATAAAAGGTATCATTACCGGTTGTTAGTCTAACTATCTGAGCACAAATACTGCTACAGAAAGCAAGCTGTCGTGGGGTTGTCACGGCAAGTTCTTCCTGAGGGAAGATGAGTTCTGGGGCCATTGATGACTGAAGTACGTAGGAACGGTTAATCTCGTCGAGGAACAAGGATTTACCCAGGTTCGGCCCCTCTGATTCGAGGTAAAGACCTACTTCCTGCTTCTATGTTATTGCTCTTGATTGTATCTCGATTACAAGGATCCGGCTCCCACAACTTAGGAGCCGGCGACTTCTCTCTGGTGGCTAGGGTTTCTCTATTGGTTGAAGCTTATCTCTTAGAACTCTCTCTAACTTGCTTATCGATCTAAGGTCCAGGACCCCGCTTATAAAGCCTGCCGGGTCCCTGGACTNTATAGTCTAGTGTCCCACGCGATCTGCAGCGAAAGCGATTTCAACGTGCGCGAAAACAGAAGAGTAAACGTGCGGGGTTGCCACGAGGCCGTGAAGATCGATCGACCGATCGAAGTGTATAGAACCTTCGAGCTAGCTAGGCGCCGCCTCATCTGCCTGCAGCTGCAGCCGATTCGGCTTTGGCTTTGCTACAACTCTGACGATATTCCTGTAAATTTATTCCCCTTTGGGTAGTGTTTTCTTTCGATCAATGTGGACGTGTCCCTGCTACGTGTTGAATTCCTCCAGAAGCGGAGGCGGGGTCACCATCCCGAAAGTTAAATTTTAGAGTAGTTCAAGTAAAAACCGTGCAGGATCTTATTCCTAAAATATCTTCGGTTCGACGCCGACTGCATGCGAGAACAAATTAAGCGAATAATTGCCTATCGCTAGCCTGTACTGTACACGTCGTGTCGGCCCTTGTTTCTTCACCAGGTTGTCGACGGTCGACACCACGTTCCCGTCAGGAAGTTCGTTTCGTGCAGCCACCGTCGGCCCCGGCCCGAATCCTCTGCCCGAGACGACACGGTTCATGCTTACCTTCGTGTTTGCTTTTCTACTATAGTGGTAATCCTGTGTCGCTTCGTGGCTAAGGCTCTCGACATGACCATCCGCTGTTAACGAAGTCAGCAACACTGGTTTCTGAAACCACACGGAGCTTCTTCTCGTTAGTGTTAGGCTTCCCCCTGCATCGGTCGCTCTTGCCGTGGCAAAACGCAACTGAAAAGCCAGTTTAAAGTCGGACAGAGACACCCATTGACGACGAGGGATCACTAAGTCGGTAGCCTCGACGATGATGTAATTAATCAGCTGCTGATGATCGATACTACTACTACAGATTAATTGTACTGTAGTCCTATATTGGCGTGTTCTTGGCACGTATCCGTGACGATGGAGACCATCCCAGATCCCCCAGTCTGCAACAGGCCACTACACTACACACGCATGCACATCTGGATCGAAAGCTGCTGCCCACCAGATAGGAAAGATAGAGACTTGCCCAAAACAAAACAGTTTAAAACGCCGTGAATAGATCTCTCTCTTCTAGACTCCAGACCAAGCAATTGGACTAGTCGAAATCGCAAACGGGGCGCACGGCGATCGATCGACGACGTTTTTGTTTTTGTTTGTCTGGGTGGCAGGCAGTAGCAACACGCGCGCACGCACGCAGACGGAGGGCAAGAAGGAAGGTTCTGTGGAAACCGAGACCGCGACATTTCGACGAGAGATGGCGAAATATGAACTGATCATACAAGTACTACGTGGTGGACTGGTGGTGCTTCCTTGCTTGCTTGCGAGTAAATACGATACGCGTAGACAGAGATTGCGACGTTTTCAAAGGTGCTATTACGCCATGCGGCCGCTTTTAGTACTTTACCTTTTGTGAAAAAGGGCAAGATCAGGCGTGGATTAACCGACAACCAAGCCTAGGTTGAAACATGCATAAAAGTTGCATGCTTAGGGTGAACCATAGAAGTTGATATTTCGCTCAATTCCGTTAGTTGTATTTATTCTTAGTTTTTATTTTTTAAATGAGAAAAATGTTTTGCATGTTAAATTGATTAAGAAGAAGAGAAGTGATCCTTTAATTAGTAACAAAGGGGAAAACCCGGTAGAACCAGGCAAGCCCACTCGAACACTGCAATAGCTAAGGCCAATCCCAAACACCACTCCGCTAAGACCAGTCGACCTCCTACCAAATCGAAAAGAATACGCCATGACTGCTATGGAGAACCAGACATGAGACTCCGCCAAAGATAAGAAGCCAACCCTCCAGGAGAGTTGTGCCAGCGCGACGCCGAAAACACAACACCAAGGACAACCTCGCCGCCCACACAATACGAGGTCAACGCTCTCAACACTGCAAAACTTGTAGAACTGCGATATATGGCTGCTTTGGCACGCAAAGCGGACCGCCACACCACTTTTCAAGAACATCGTCCCTATGTTATGTTGCATGTGATCAGGCGCCTCCACTCCAATAAGACGTCTCAGCGGAGCGGACAACCTTGCCGCAGTAGCGTTACAAAATTGTCACTAAATCCACACACACACACACACACACACACACACACACAATAAATATGCCCCATGAAATTGTCGCCCATCATGGATGCTGAGGCCGCTTCCTCGACTAGCAAACATCATCCACTCAGGGTTGCTGCCTCGACATCCACCATCTATACGACGAGAGAAAGACATGCCAATGGAACAATAAGCCCTCCTAGGCGACGCCTCTAGGAAGGTCGCGACGTAGCCACCGCCATCGATTGCTCGAGAGCCATAGCTAGGGATTTCTACTGGAGAGCCCAGACAATATCACCTTGTGACATGCCCACGCAACACCTCAAGCTCCAACGGCCGAAATCACCGCATCTGGACTATCGATATGCAAATGGGTGCCAAATCCGCCGACCATGGCCACTTCCCGCAACACCACGCTAGCAACAGCCCATTCATGGGGGCGCCGCCCTAACATCCACTGGATGAAACCCAACTTAGGCCATGGAAGCCGAGCGTGAGGGTCTGCGCACAACATGGTCCAGATCTGGATGTCGACCAACTTGCTGCCGAACCCAAGCCTCGTAGGAATTCTACCCGTCGGCCACACCACCACGCAACGTCGCCGCACCAGGTCCACCTTCGCGGCACAACACCATCTGCACCATCTGCTTTTTTTATTGAACTTTTAAAGATTGAAATTATATATAAAAAATATCAACTATAGTTTAAATTTAATATTGTTATAATCATCCTAAAAAATACATAACCGGTGTAAAAAGACAGAGGGTATAGTAGAGCCGTATAGAAGGACTGAAAAGTATCGAACTGACGTTCGGTGTGATGCTATAGAAGAATCCTTTATGCGCTAGACATGGAAATGAACAAAAACTAATCTAATTAAAGCCAAGTGGCTATTGGTGCAAAGGGTCCGGTCCGGTTCGGACCTGTTACTGGACCTCTGCACCTGTAGCAAAATTCCAGGTCCAAGGATCAACCCGCACCTCTCCTAACAGGGTAAAGGGTAACCTCTTCTGATACATACGTCTACTGCTGGCTGCTACGCTGCCGCACAACTGATGGCTATTCAGCTCGTTCCATTAGATCAACTAGTACATATTCCATACTTATTTGATACAGCTTGCTGGAGGTCACATACATATGAATATATGATTCCATACTACTTGAAGCTATGTTCAGAATACTAGGTTCGGACCTGTACATGCTGCTCGACTTTCGCAACAGCAGTACAACAGTGGATTTTTCACAACAGTATGGATTCCTGGCATCTTGACAACACGAGGATTACAAGGATAAGTAGCAACATTAACAGGGTCTACTGATGGATTCCTGGCATCTTGACAATCACAGCAAGATTCTTGGCATCTTGACAATCAAGGAAAAAAATGTTCAGCTAAACCATTTCACTCAGACCTTTTCGATGCTGCTTGTTCTGTAAAGAAGAGAACAAAAGCACATTAGTAAAGGCACAAGAATAAATATTTGTCAAACCTGAAATACTCGTAAGGAACCCTCTATGCAGTAAATAACTACAACTACAAGAACAAGAAAAGCACAATACCTACGCCAAGGGAGATTCAATCTCAGTATCTCGTAGGTCAACTAGCTCGGTGATTGCGCCCATTCGCCGGCTTGTAGCTGAAATACAAAACTCAAAACTATTAGTTTCAACAAATTCGCATTACATCAAACAATGAAGCTAAGTGGGTTAGCTTACAAGATCCTCGATACCAATCCTGCGTACAGATAAGGGCCCCAACGCTCTCAACGCTCAACCTGCTACAAAAGTCATTCACGGTTCTTCCTGCCATGCTGAAAGCAGATTCCGACGCAACCGTAGATGCAGGCATAGCTAGCACATCACGTGCAATGGCACAAAGTACAGGATAGGTTGCAGAATTGGGGCTCCACCATTTTAGGATATCAAATTCCCCGGATCTTGAAATTGGGCACTCATTCAAGTATCTATCAAGTTCCGGTACTTGACCTTGCTGCTCACCATAAAGGTGGTTATCCCAGTCACCAAACATATCATCATCTGTTGTGACCATTTGACTATGATCCTGACCTGTTTGTTGTGATAAATTGGTGTTGCCATTATTGAGTTTGGAGAAGTATTCATCGAAGAGGTCCCTGAACAATTTTTTCACTCTGTTGATCCGTGGTTGAGGATCAGTCACAAAGGCCTGTTTGAGACGAAAATCAACATACTTAAGCTTGAACCGCGGGTCAATGATAACCGGAATTGCAAGGGTCTTGTAGGAGCTCAACCAATACTTATGGAACTTAAGGAATTCTCCATAAATGATTGGGACTTAAGGAATTCTCAATCAATTGAGACATAAACAAACCCATAAAAGAATCCTTTATGCGCTAGACATGGAAATGAACAAAAACTAATCTAATTAAAGCCAAGTGGCAGCTAACCACCGCTATGTATGTTCCACCTACTCGAATAGAAAACCAGAACGTGTCAATTCTTAGCAGCCGCCGTGTCTAGTAAAGACACGATCGATCCGGCTATCTCACCGGCCGATTTGTCTCGAATGGGACGAGAACTAGTGCCATCGCGTATTAATCGTACATAATAGTAGTTGTTGTAAAACTAATCGGGTACTAGCATCGTGCTACAAATATTTTTTTGTGAGAAGCATCGTGCTACAAGTGGAGTCACAAATAGCCGATAAAATATGTGTGCCACTATTTGAGGGACTACGAGTTGTGAGTTGTGACGGTACACCTACGACCGTTTTGGTTGGAAGCCTTTTCTTCGATAATCTAGGACCTCCATAATCTCGTGTTATACGTTCCTTGAATTCATTCTTTTTTGCGGGGTCCTTGAATTCATATTTGAGGAGTAGCAATTGGCTACGACTATCATGCATTGCTGAACCATTCTTTTCTTTGGTGATACGGCACTGGTGTTCTCTGAAGACAAACTAATTTTCCTTTTTGACTAATATCGCGGGGTCACCGGAGTTGGGAAGGAAATTATACCGCACAAGCTGGGCCGCTGGAGTAACTTCTGAGTCACTCGCATAAAAAGTAACACTATCCGGTTGTTGGTCTAAACTAACTGAGCACAATACTGCTACAGTAAGCAAGCAGCAAGTACAATCGTACCAGAAGGAAAACTTGGGTTTTGTGATGGTCGACCCACCAACAGCAAGCAAATCTTTCGGGTAAACCCTAGCGATCAAATCTTCAACTGATGCTAAAAATAATTGAAAAACTCCAGCTGAAAACAATGCTTTCAATTTCCCTATAAATTATGCACGCGGAAAAGAGGGCTGAGACCGAAGCACATGGTGCCACGTTTATTCCAAGCCCATCCGCTGTACACACAGCTGAAAGAGGTCCTCTGTTCAGTGAGCCCTACCAGCGAGCGCTCTTCGGTGGGGCCCGTGACGCAGTCACTCAGCGACCGCTGGGCCAGCGAGCCTTGGATGAACACGTAACGGCGAAAACCCGTCGCGTTTTGACGGATATACAAAGGAAATTCCCAGCGAAGAACCGCTAACCAATCTTTTATACGACGCCGAGATGACTATTAATTGTCACACCAGGTAGGAGTTCACACAATTTTCAAACACGCGGTTTTGCTGGGTCTTCTTGATAACGCAGCACGCTTAGCTGAAAAGTTACAACAGTACACACGTTGGATTTGATCAACACGTACGGTTATATTGATGGATGGAACCACACCTTTTCTTTTTTGACACAATCAGAAGGAATGGCGACCCATAAATACCTTTCATATAAAAATAATATAATATATTGATTACCGGGGATTAAATCATACGAACCGTCATATGTGAATATGATCATCTATGTTATCCTGCGGCGGTGAATCAATTGTTTTGTCGTGAATTATCGCATGGTTTGAAGCTATGTTGGCAATTTATTATCTTATATATATATATATATATATATATATATATATATATATATTGTATCTCCATTCTTGACTCTAGACTTTGGCCAATTTATCGATGTGACAATGGTCAGCGTGGTGTATGTTAGTGCGAGTGAATCGAGTATGTTATTATCCTAGTGAAACGAAATGTAGGCACACTCATGTCTGTTAGGGCTCATTTTATTCGTAGGATAGGAAAATTGTAGGAACAGGAAACCTATAGGATTGGGACGGTATATCTAAATTGAATACTATGGGAAGAGGGATTCTTTTTGATTGGGTGCACGAATTTTTCTATGAGGTTAGACCTCATATTTTTTCTATAGAATTTGCACTATTTCTATAGGAAAATTTCCCATGGGATATGATCCTATGAATCAAACAACCTTTAGGAAAATTTCCTATAGGATCCAATCCTTAAAAATCCTATACTATTCCTTTAAATCAAAGGAGCCCTTAGTATTTGCTTGGATCACCTCACTAATAGTAGAAAGTGATTTATTTATTTACTATAGTTAAGAGGAGTATATTAATTTTCAACATCATGTCATTGTACTTAATGCAATGCTTTGTGTTTCAAAAAATAAAATCAAGCTATGTTGTCATGGTTAGTGGGCACCACAGGAGGAGTATTACCCATATATTATCATGGTTGTTGGCTTCCACTGTTTTGTGGACGAGATATGGCTATATAGATGGTATTATTTGATATTATTTGCATAAGTTTGGAAAACACATATACATATCTATACTTATTGTTTGGGCCACCATTTTACCAAATATGCTACTAATGAGCTAGTGAACTCTAGTCATAGCATGTGGGAAAACATTTCTATCAATCAATAGCCAACATGTGGTTCCTCTCTATTGCTTCTTCATCCCTTTTTCTTTTCTCTTCTTGTGCCTTAAAATGTCACTCATCCCTATCCAATCCTCTAGAGTGGTCATCCACTACTTTGTATCCACTATGAATGAAGATCATACAGGTCATTTCCTTGCCCTCACATTGGATTTTGAGTTAGAGCTCGAGACACGAGCCATTTGCGCCATCGAGCTTGATAAATGGTGGTTCAACGAGAATAGGACTTGGATCACCTGACCCAGCTCCGATGGGTTACATTTTCACGGTTTATGTGAGGCGGAGAGGTTGGTGCCCAAATTTGTATCTAAAATGTTAGCTATTTTATTTTATTTTGTGTTGCATAGGATATTTTTACAAGCCATGGGAACCCCCTCCCGCCCTGCACATCGCCCTCCTCTGGTGACTTGGGACTCCCCCCCCCCCCCCCACCTCCTTTAGTAGCCTCACTCTCCTTTACTCCTAGCCATGGGCAGCCCGGCCCGAAAAAGCCCGTCCAGGCCCGGCCCCGCTATGCCATCGGGCCGGGCTTGGGCCTGATTTTTTAGCCCGTTGGTCGGGCTGGGCCGGGCTCGGGTCTGCCCGAAACAAGATTTTAGCTGCGGTCGGGCCGGGCCGATTGGGCCTAATCGGGCTTTTTCGGGCTCGGGCCTGATTTCTGCGGCCCGACAGTCGGGCCGGGCCGGGCTCGGGCCTGGATTTTCTGGGTTGGGCTTTTTCTAGGCCCGGCCCGAGAAATGCCTAGGTCTACTCTCCTTGAAGGCTTCAACGACATTGTTGGCATCGGAGGGGACGACAGCGAAGCCGCGCGCGCAAATGGGAAGAAGACGATGACGGGGCATTTTCTCCTCTCAGGGATCCTCCCACACGAGGGTTCTACACACGGCGTGTGATGGCGGCGGTGTTGCGGTGTTGAGGCTATGCGGTGCCGGCGGCTATTGGTGGCGCGAGACGGTGGGGCGCGGATGGGTTGGCACGGGCGAGGGGTGAGCGCTACGGGCGAGGGGAGTATTTGTGTGTGTGGTGAAGGCGATTGGATGCTCAGTTAAAACTGTGCATTTTATAATTTTGAGTCTACCTCTTGCATGACTCCCTAAAAATGAACAAAGAACGGACGAGCATTCGCCAGTTGCATCCAAAGGTTAAACCCGTGGGTAATGCAAAGAAAAATAGTAATCCAAAATTAAGTTTCCTGCGGATCACACGCATAGCTCGCTGGCTGTGATCGATGAGGATTGATCCTGAGAAATTTCCGTCCTACGGCTTGCTTAATCTGTTCGCGGTCGATCGTTACACGGAAACTGTTCTCGGCACAGATCCAAATGTGCCTTCCACTTGCCAAATTGGAACTAAATTAACCCCGTCACGGGCGCACGCACGTCCATGTGGCAAGCAGTCTATACGCATATTGTACTCGTCTACAGCTAGCCCTCGAACTCCTCGCGGCAGTCCGCAACACGATCAAATTTCCCTATTTTTTACTGAAAACAACAATTTAACCTTAATTTTCTCGTAGCCGTGAAGAGTAAACACAAGAACGAATATCCGCTGCCTTGATAATTAACTCAATGCGACGGCCGAGCGGATTAACGCGTAAGCCCGATGGGAGTGGGACCCACCCGGCTATATAGCACGGGGAATAATAATTGGTAACGCCACACATATATATCTCCCCCGAGAAAACCATCGGAGTTGGGAGCGGAGCGATCCAAACGAGAGCGAGCGAGGCCAGGAAGATTGGTTGGAACAAACGCCGACCACTTCCTCCTCCCTCTCTCTCTCTCTCGAACCAACAACAACCCAGCCCGAGAAGAACCCAACCCAACCCGAGCCCCTTCCCCGAGCGACACAGAGAGAGGGGAACCCGAGGGAAGGGGGGAGCCCTAGCCGGCGCCGGCGGCGGCCATGGGCGGCGCCACACCGGTGATGTGGGCCGGTCTGCTCCTCCTGGTGGTGGCGTTCTTGGCCGCATCGGGGGCGGGGGCATCGGCATCGGCGCTGCCGAGGTTCGCGGAGGCGCCCGAGTACCGGAACGGGGACGGCTGCCCGGCGCCCGTGTCCGGGGCCGGGGTGTGCGACCCGGGCCTCGTCCACATCGCGATGACGCTCGACGCGCACTACCTCCGGGGCTCCATGGCCGCCATCTACTCGCTCCTCAAGCACGCCTCCTGCCCGGAGTCGCTCTTCTTCCACTTCCTCGCCGCCGACGCCAACGCCGCCGCGCCAGGGGTGCCGGGGGTGGGCGAGCTCGGGAGCGCGCTCGCCGCCTCCTTCCCCTCCCTCCGGTTCGAGATCTACCCGTTCCGCGCCGACGCCGTCACGGGCCTCATCTCCGCCTCCGTGCGCGCCGCGCTCGAGGCGCCGCTCAACTACGCCAGGAACTACCTCGCCGACCTGCTCCCCAAGTGCGTGCCCCGGGCGATATACCTCGACTCCGACGTGCTCGCCGTCGACGACGTGCGGCGCCTCTGGGAGACGCGCCTGCCGGCCGCCGCCGTCGTCGCGGCGCCCGAGTACTGCCACGCAAACTTCTCCCGCTACTTCACCGACGCCTTCTGGTCCGACCCGGACCTCGGGGCGCGCGTCTTCGCGGGCCGCCGCCGCGCGCCCTGCTACTTCAACACGGGGGTCATGGTCATCGACCTCCGGCGCTGGCGCTCGGGCAACTACCGCCAGCGTATCGAGCAGTGGATGGAGCTGCAGAAGGAGAAGCGAATCTACGAGCTGGGCTCCCTGCCCCCTTTCTTGCTCCTCTTCGCCGGCGAGGTGGAGGCCGTCGACCACCGGTGGAATCAGCACGGTCTGGGCGGTGACAACATACTCGGTAGCTGCCGCCCCCTCCACAAGGGTCCTGTCAGCCTGATGCACTGGTCTGGGAAGGGCAAGCCATGGGATCGCCTCGACGCCGGCAGGCCTTGCCCGCTCGACCACACCTGGAAGTCATACGACCTCTACATTGACAAGGGCGATGGATCGTCGGCATCAGCGCCGTCCGGGACCTCGCTGTCATCGTCGGCATTGCCTGCGGCGGTGTTTTCTTGGTAGACAGATACGGCACACACACTACAACTTTTTCATTTCTGGTGCCTGGGATTGTCGGTGGTAATGCAATCGCCTTGAGATGCATTGCCACTGCCACCACAGCTGCCACCGCAAGCCGGCTGCCGCCTTCGGCTGTACAGCGAGGGGAGGGGCGGTACATTGCAGCGGCTGCGAAAGGAAGACGAAGAGTGCATAGGGGAAGCGAAATCTTGTTCATTCGCGACACGATTCAGATTGATTCATTGTGCTTTGATTCGGAGGTGGGGTGTTGGAATTACTTGATTGGTGGTGTACAATTCATGGATATAGGAAGATAAAGGTTTCAATTTTTTTGTCTATTAGTTCAGGATTGTTTCATTTACATGTTTGTTCAGTGAGTGAACCCGTATAAATATTGATTGAATTGATTTCAATAAAACAGAGTGGATCATATTCTTGTTGCAGTGCCAAGACTCTCTTGTATCTGTCACTCTCTTCATCCAGCAATGGATTCAGAATGGCCTAACTTCTTGCTAGTACTTCCATCTTTCAAGAATGGATAAATTTATTGCTATTGTTAGTTTGCTTGCTCAGTTCATCAAGATTGGCCTAACCTGTTGCTGTTCCTATTTTGCCTACTGTGTTCATGGGCAATGTCCTAATTTATTGCTGTTGCTTGTTCATCCAGAACAGCATAATCTACTGCTCTTTCTACTTGGCCTAGTTTTTCATGTAGAATTGGCTTAATCTACTGCTGTTTCTATTTTGCCTACTTGTTCATCCAGGATTTCCTAATCTACTGCTGTTTCTATTTTGCCAACTTGTTCATCCAGGATTTCCTAATCTATTGCTGTTTCTATTTGGCGTACCTGTTCATCCAGAATTGCCTACTGCATTTGCTGGTTATGTAGTTTCTTTGCTTGTGAGAGTTGGTTCCTGTTTTCTTGATGTTCTTGCTCTGAGTTGGTGATGGCTTGTTAGAGTTTCTTAGCAGGAGCATCAGTTGGAGCATTATACACCAATCTTTACAGATGCATTGTACACCGCACACACAGCTCAAACAAAGCAAAAGGAGCAATAATATCGTAGTTTGTTAAGATCAACTTTTATATCAGAAAAGTGATTAGCACAAGAATGAGATAGGGACCGCCCAACAGACTCATAATAATACAGACGACTAATGCTGCTACTAATCAGCCAACGAACTCCACCTAGAGTTCCACAGAACTAGCAATGCAGGTAAGCCACTCATAATGTAGAATCTAGGACCTGAGAGGTGAGAGCACGGCAGGAATATAGGGAATTTCAGTTTTCAAAACCTGTTTACGTTCCCTCCTTTTTGCGAGGGAAGTTCAACAATTATTCGAAACTTGGGGCTGCTAAAGGCTGTCCGTCCGCTGCCATCTGAAATATGCAGCGGCAGGCGGCAGCAGCATCAGCATCTCAATTATGCTTTTCTTTGTGATGATGATTGATGAGACTGAAATGTCGGGGCAGAAACTGTTGCTGCCCATGATCAACACCATGTTCTGGCAAAATGGTTTTTCTAAGCAGCTGCAGCTGGAGACATCCTTCAAGCTGGATTTTCCTCAACCACATGGTACACGATGGCGCCGTATGGAGCATCGGCCATCCGTTTCGGCGATCGGACGGCCCTCGTGCCCCGGTAGCTGCCGCCACGTCGCTTGGGAAAGGGTTCAGAATATTGTGCGAACGCCCAGCCTGGATGATGGAGGGAGGCTGCTTCCGATGACGACCAGCTGGGCTGGAGAACTGGGATGCAAGTGGTGGTGGGTCTAATCTAATCTAATGGTTTTTATTTAGGGTTTGGAGGTAAGGGAGAGTGCAGCTGATGATTGATTGCGTGTATTCTCCTTTCGTCTTTGGCCTTTTGCATATATATTGCAGCTCGTGAGATGAACTCCACCTACTGGCTGCCATCAACTACCCTACCCGATCCCTATTCAATTCAATTCCTTTCGCATGCTCCATGCCCCGTATACCGAAAGGCTACCACGAGTTTTCATTTCTTCCGTTCGTTCGTGACACGCCGGTCGACGATGGCCACTGCTCAACGAACGTACGAGTACGACGGCCGTGGCAACTTTTCCATCTTCGCGCGTGCGCCGTCCGGCCATCGGACGAGACGATCACCATTGATCGATGGATCCTAGCGTTGTGGCTCGTGCACTGAACCCTTCTGGAAGGTCTTTGCCACTGTTATCGGAGGCGGCAGGTTGGTGCCGCGGCAGCGCGCAGTGTCGGCCACCGGAACTCATCTACCCCAGCTCCAGCCCGGCCGGCGACAAGGAGTTTCGGTGGATCGGTGACCGATGGATAGGCCATAGGGTGGTCCGGCACGGGCGCTTTCAGGGTTCACGACACGCCGTGACACCCAGAAACTGGCCTACGGGGAAGGAAGGGGTAGGCGGGTGATCGTGGCGGGTGCCGTTTCCGGCGTGGCGCTCGTGCCGGACAGGAAAGCGTTCGGTTGCCGCGTCATTCTGTGCTCTGCTCTGCGTTGTAGAGAGAAGCAATGGCAGCTAAAGGTGCCAAACTGATGGAGGGAAATGGGCTCGTGCTTTCCCTGGAAAGGTACATGTTTTCGGAGTTGATTAATTAAGAGCATAATAATAACAAACTCGAAATCTCAAAAAAAAAAAAAACTCGGACCTAATGAGTAACGACCGATGGATCGATCAACCACCGCTGTGGCAGCGGGCCGCCTTGGCTTGGCCACCTAAGCTACTGTTACTTTGGTTAGCCATTGACGTTTAGAGTGTCTCTAATCGGGACGTCAATAGGGCTGTCAATAACTATATTGAGCACGTCAGACGAAATTTGATGCTCGGTCGCGACGTTAATATCACTGTTTCGTTCGGGAAGGCCCAATATCTTGTCCGATGCACGCAGGCCATGCCCTCCGCGGTGGGATCCGCTTGGGTGCGCCGGAAGAAACCGCGCGAGTTGCCATGTCGGATCCCGACGGGCGGGCCAGTCCTGTCATTGGCACATTAAAATCCTACCTCAACCCACTCCTCATTCCCATTACCATTTACAACTCCCGTCGCCGCCCTCTGCTCGTCGTCCCTCCCCGCTGCCCACACCTATTCTGTAGCAGACGACGGACCGTTGGCTAGAATCGCCGCGCGCGTCGCCTTCCTAGCCTCGCAGCTGCCTCGCCGGCACTTCACCGGACAAAGACCACAGGCGTCCTCCCGCGCCCAGCTTGCACGAAAGATGAAGTTGTTCATAATCAGCTTCAACATGATCAAATGGAACATTTGTGGATGCTCAGAGGATTGGCCACTTGAGGATAGTTGAACATCAATTTGTTTTAATTTCATATGTAAAAAACAATGTAAAATATTTGAATTATTTGATTTGTTTGTTTAAATTTGAGAAAAAAAGAACCAAGACGCGGCGGCTATTAGCGCCGCGACTAGAGAGCGACGACACCAATAGACGCCATCTCGTCCGGACGGCGCCAATATAACTCGTCCGGGCGCTAATCCGGACGCTCTATTGAGATGCTCTTAGTGCCACCATTGCTGAGGTATGTTGTTACCTTGATTAGTGGTTGACATTTAGTGGCATCAATTGCTGCGGTATGCATCGACGCCCAGATTAAAGCAGGGGAGGCCTGTGAGTGACGATGTCCCGTGTTTTTTCTGTACCATATCATGACCAGTGGAGAAGAGATACAAGTTAAGAGATAAAATATCACAAGTGAGAATCGAGACTTGTTTTCTCTGTACCATATAATGAGTAACGATCATCAACTATTGCTGGGCATCAGGACGCCTTGGCCACCTAAGCTCATGTTACCTTGTTTAGCCATTGACGTTTAGTGCCACCTTTGTTGTGGTATGTTGCTACCTTGTTTAGCGGTTGACGTTTAGTGGCATCAATTGCTGCGGTATGCATCGGCGCCTAGATTAAAGCAAGGGAGGCCTGTGAGTGACGGTGACCCGTGTTTTTGTTGTACAGTACCATATCATGACCAGTGAAGAGGAGATACAAGTTCGGAGATCAAATATCACAAGTGAGAAACGAGTCTTGTTTTCTCTGTACCATATAATGAGTAACGATCGATCAACTAATGCTAGGCATCGGGCCACCTTGGCCACCTAAGCTCATGTTACCTTGTTTAGCCATTGACGTTTAGCGCCACCATTGTTGTGGTATGTTGTTACCTTGTTTAGCCATTGACGTTTAGCGCCACCATTGTTGTGGTATGTTGTTACCTTGTTTAGCGATTGACGTTTAGTGGCCTCAGTTGGTGCGGTATGCATCGGCGCTCAGATTAAGCAGGAGAGGCCTGTGAGTGACGGTGACTTGTGTTTTTCTGTACCATATCATGACCAGTTGGAGAGGAGATACAAGTTCAGAGATAAAATATCACAAGTGAGAAACGAGACTTGTTTTCTCCGTACAATATAATGAGTAACAATCGATCAACTACCGCAGGGCATCGGGCCGTCTTGGCCACCTAAGCTCCTTATTACCTTGTTTAGCCATTGACGTTTAGTGCCCACAACTGCTGGGGTATGCTGTTACCATGTTTAGCGGTTGACGTTTAGTGGCCTCAATTGCTGTGGTATGCATCGGCGTATGTGAGTGACGGTGACCTATGTTTTTCTGTACCATATCATGACCAGTGTAGAGGAGATACAAGTTCAGAGATAAAATATCACGGATGAGAAACAAGACTTTTTTTTTTTACCATATATTCAGTAACGATCGATCAACTACCACTGGGCATCAGGCCGCCTTGGCCACGTAAGCTCCTGTCACCTTGTTTAGCCATTGACGTTTAGTGGCACCATTGCTGCCGTATGCATGATTCTCGTTTCTATACCATGTCATGACCAGTTCGAGAGAAGATTTATAAGCTTAGACATAAAAAAAACACGAGTAAGAAATGGGCCTTTGGTCGACAATACAATACGTATGTCAGGAATTTTGTTTGCAACTGTAATATTAATACCCTCTGACTTTACATGGTTAAAGCATTGTGGTTCTAACGGCTCCCAACTGCTGCTTCTTGTAGTAGTTATTAAAGAGCACAAGCACAAAGAGCCGGCCGGACAATCCAAGGCGTGGTGCCAGGTTTGGAATGTCTCGCAATGATTTGTGTGGATAGCTATTGAGGCATTGAACTGATTTGGTTAAGCAACGAACGAGATTCCATCTTTTACAGCCCCGGTAGGTCACCTAAGCGGGTGCAGGTAGCTAACTCCCGGCGGAAAAAAGGAATATCGGCGCCAGGGTTAGTTAGTTTGTAGCAGTACTGCAGGGCCGTCCCTGCCTGCATTTGCTGCAGCAGATTAGTTAGAGTCCTGGCTCTTGTTGATTAACAAGGCAAGGCTGTGCAATGAAATGGCTACTCTCTAATTAAGGATACAGGACGACATGTTTGGTGAGGTGTCTGGTGAGTTTGTGGCAGCTAAAAAGAAACTGAAAATGACAAAGAGATGGTTCGGGATTGGGGAGTTTTCTGAAACTGTTGTTGAGGGAACAGGTGAAATGTTAGAATCAGACGCCCAGGAAGGTAAAGTCTACTCAAAGTTTCCAAGGCATCGGATACTTGGATTAGAGGCCGAGGAAGCCTTGCTTGCCTCCGAAGTTTGTGGAATATGCAGAGATGCGAACCTCACGTTCCAAGACTGGTCCTGCAGAACGAATCAAGCTTAGACAATTTCGGGGAATAAAGCTAGTTCCTAGCTAGGCATCAGTAACGAATGGGGAATGCTGGCAACAACAACGATGTATATCGTCGTCAGGTCCAGCCATCGCATTGCTTGCCTAGTGGAAGCGAAAGCGCTGCCTGGACAGAGAGGCAAAGCAAAGCCGCAAAGGCGATATGTACGCTGGAGCAGCATAATTTCTTTTCTTTCTTTGATCATTTTTTCTGTTTGAGAAATTCTTTCTTTGATCATTTGAACAACGGAATATGGGAACTTTGCTGCTCAACACTGTTGCCGGCCCATGATTAAAACCCTACAAGCTCCATTCCAGCCCACGCACAAGAGTGACGAACTACTCACTGTTTGATTGGCCTGGCCCAGATAGAGCCTCAGTGTAGCTCCAGCCCGAGCTTTCTCCCTGCACGGCCGGGCCGGAACAAACAATGCCCCCGCGGTGGCTGAGCGCGTTAGAAAAAGGGAACCTTTGCAAAGGGAATTTTTTCTCCGCTCTCCTCGTGCCAAGTGTCACCTTCTCCTCGCTTGGTCTCTCGTAGGTGTTTGCATGCATGACAAATGGCAATATTAGAGAGTTTTGATGGGATTTTCCCATCCCACCGGAGGAGGACGGATGGGTGGAAACGTATTTATTTTTAGATTCGTTTTTTTAAATGAAATATCTCTAAAACCGTATTTTAGAATTACGAACCGTTTTCATATTTGAGATACTCGCGTCGAGATCTTCAAAACTAGATCCCCATGTTGATAGGTTTCGATAAACTTTTTTTTATACATTCGGTAGCACGTGGTTGTACATCCGGTAGCACGTGGTTGTACATTTCCAGATTTTGTACATCTCCAGTTTGTACATCTCTAAATTTGTACATTTGTAGTTTTCTGTACATTAGGTAGCACGTGGTTGTACATTTCCAGTTTTGTATATTTTCAGTTTGTACATTTTCAAATTTTGTACATCCAGTAGTAACGTGAGTATACATCCAGTAACAACATGTGTGTACATCCTGTAACAACATGTGTGTACATCCTGGTCGCTATAATCTGTACTTTCTGCTCTGTAAACTCTGTACATCCATGTTTATAATTTGTACATCTTATCCTTTTCTCATTTTCTCTTTTTATTTCCGATGTACGGGCCACGGGTGCTTCCGATGTACAGGCCGGCCAAGCACGCGTACGCAAAACAGGAGCAGCCATAGGGGGCTTCGCTCCCAGACGCCACGAGCGGCCCAGGCGCGCAGCACGCGTACGCCCACGGGAGCTGCCTCGTGCGTCGTGCGTCCGCGGAGGGCATCGCTGCCAAGGAGCAGCAGCGCGTACGCTCGGTGCGGATGACGTACGCGATTTCGCTTCGTTCACTTCGTGTTTAAAATTGATTTTGCCTTCTCACAGACTGTCACCACATGTCACGTCTTTAGCTCGTGGAGTTCCCTTCCTAAAGGGAAACCTTTTTGTAGTTACACCCCACAGAAGGACAACGAACCAATTGTCTACCATTTTGTGCTAAAAAACATTATCTTTTTTTTCTTGAACGGGAAACTAAAAAAACTTTGTCGATCCATGTGCTCAGACGCAAGGCGACATTCTGAATATATCCTGCTTGCAAAATCTGTTGTGTCTGTTTATCTGTGGTCTAGTTTCTACTCTGTTGTAACCCTGCCTTCTGACGGTTTTCCTTTACTTTTGATACTGAAACTCTTGTGGATGATTTGGTCACACCACTGATTGATGTTTGAGATTAGTCTTACCCTTCTTTTTTTAACTACGTTGTGTTCTTGGTGACAACGTCTCGGCCGTGAAAACATTGTCGTACAAGAATATAGTCTCATGGCTCTGCTTGTGTCCTGGTGTGGTCGTCGTGCCTGCCATGTTCCATCACTGAAGAGCATGTGATGTTATGATCCGCGGATCGACGCTTCGACCTATCTTGGTGACAACGATGATGACAGTGTGAGGTGTTCTTTGGCCAGACGTTTTTACATTTTGATCTCTTTTGTTTGCCGTTTTCTTCACAAACAGTTCAATAACAAATTAGTTCTTCGACAACTTGCCTTATGAGAGGTGTATCTCTCACCACTGACTTTAGGTTCCCACCTATTGATTGACTGATTCATGCAGCTCTTCAGACCTTTCAAGGTTATTTCCACTTGTTCAAGTTTGGTATTCTACAGTTTCTTTCCCGTTTGTTTTTGCTTCAATTTGTTCGGATGTTGCACTTTACTTCTTTAAACAACAATAATGTACTTTATTTGATTAATGAACAAAGTCAGAATCGATTGTAAGAAAAAAAACAGAAATCAAACAACGTCCGAGTGGATAGGTCGACTGTTGGCATCCTGATGTCTGATATCAAGGGCATGACGAATGGTTGTGTCTTCATGTCTTTCTGCCATTTGAAGCGTTGTTTGAATGTAGCAGCGCATATTCTAGTTGGTCGTGTGAGAGTTTTAACTCTAGTTTTATTTCTCAGCAGTGTATCCAAGGAACTATTCGTATTGATGTCATTTGATCAGTAAGCTTGTGTTTTAAAGAATTGTTTCGTCGAGGGGAATAACAGCCCGAAACGGGCGAGTTGGTGCATAATATTTAACATGGTATCACATTAGAGGTATTGTATTCAAATATCGGGTTTCAAAATTTAGTAAAAATAATCGCCCCCAGTCATTTTGTCCATGTACAAGCCTTATCGAGACATAGGTGGTTGAAACTTACCATAATATCAGAGCAGATGTTTTGGGTTCAAGTCTCGGCTTTCGCAGTTTAATAAATAAAAAAGAGATAAATCTACTATTGGTCACTCAAAGATGAGTGAATTGGTCACTCAACTCGTAAAATGTGAAAACCGGTTACTCAACTCTTCTGAGATGAATAAAATGGTCACGAACTGGCCCGGAAGCCCTTTGACCACATCCTGGAGTGCTCCTGAGTTTGCCATGACCTCCCATATCTTCTTCCATAACTCCCGATTCCTCTCCCTTCCTCTATTGTCGCTCCCGTGCTCGCCCGAAACTGTCGTTGTGTCGCTTCGACGTTTCGCTCCACCTAGAGCTGGTTCGAGCATGCCAAAAGATTCCCCGTGCTCGGAATCAAACGAATTGCTCATCTTCCTTGTCTCTGGCCTAGCTTCATGCCGCTGATTCATTGTCTGTGACCACCCTTCCCCTTCCGCGTCTGTCACATGAGGTTTATAGTGAACCTACGGTCCTCCCGGACCAAACATTTATCATTTTTTGTTCCCTATAGTGTTTGGTCGATGAGCATTGCCGGACCAAACTCTTATTGATTTCGGGAGCTTGCCGGAGCCATTTTTATGACCTTTTGGTTTGTTCTGCCAAGTCGAGGCAAGGTGACGGTACGCTCCGGATCCGTGCCTCCCAACATCTCTGGTGTGACCTACACCATTTCCATACATCGCCGAAGAGATGTCAACGCCATTGTCGTAGTGAGTCACCGACAAGTGGCAGTGCTCCTTGTACCTCCTACACCGGTGCAAGCTTCTCCGGGGGCGGGTTGTAGTGGGAGTGACGACATGGCCGGATCAAGGTTGCTCCCTAGATGGCCCTGTTTCCATTGATCCCACATCCTCGTCGCCATTCCCCGAGCCTCCACGGCTGCCCCGAGGTTGTGCCGACACCTGCCTCCCCCTGACGCATTCCAAGCTCGCCACGAGCCTGTTCCTTGCCGCTAGCCTAGGGACACAACTCCGCAATAGCCACCAGAAGCTAAATATCAACTATGACGAGGTTCTTTCTGCAAAAAAACATACCCCCATAGTTTCCCCTGTACCCACTCCAGACGTCGTGTGGATAGAAAAACGCGGTTCTAAGGCCGGTTCATGACCAGTTTACTTATGTCGGATGAGGTGAGTAACCGGTTTTCACATTTTGCGAGTTGAGTGAGCAATTCACTCATGTCAGACAAATTGAGTGACCAACGGTGCATTTTATGTCAATAAAAAATTGCTCTAGCTCTCTTTCTTTCTATATATACACTTTATCGAGTTTAAGACTGGACTAACGCAATAGAAAATTAAATTATTGCAACCCACTTTCTATCCACATTTAGGCCTGAGCATAAATTTAATTTCTATGCGCTAGTTACGGGAGAAAAATCATGGCTTAATTTTCGGTGAGAATAAAAGAAATCGTAATCATCCGATTGAAAATGGATCAACGGTATGCGATAGAAATTCTCTTCCATATCGGACCACGATACGTAGTATTTACCTAAATTATTGCAACCCACTTTCTTATCGATTTCGGGAGCTTGCCGGAGCCATTTCCCCATCAGGCCATTAGATTGAGTTTTTGGTTGCGTGCAGTTCTACAACGTGGAGCAGCACGAGTGTTTCTGTACAATGTCGAGCAGCTCAAGTGTTTCTGGATACGGGCTGAATGGAATATATCACATAAACATCATCCACGAGGCCCACAGCCCACAGCCCACAGCCCACATGGATGTATGCCCAGAAATATTGGCTGCTCTTTCTTATCAGTCAGAAACTTTCCATGTCGAAAAAAAAACTTGTTCTCAGAAAAAGAAAAAAAACAGTGCGAAGAACTTCGAAGGTTTGTAATCTTGACAAAGCGACATGTCTTTCGATGGATTTTTTTGGAGGGCCTTTCGATGGATATTTTAAATGTCAATAATCCCCCATTATGCTAAAAATGCTGCTGTACTGGCTTTTTTTTTTAGATCATTTCCCCAAACTCTTCTTGCCGGTGCAGCTACGGCATAAGAGCAACTCCAGCCGTTGGCCCCCCAGGCCGAATTGCCGGCGTTTTTTTGGCCCTGCTGGGGGGGCGCCGGCGAAAAAAAATGGCGTGCGGTTGGAGTGGTTCCCAGTCGTGACCCCCAGACGGTACGGCGAAAACAAGACGTAATTTCATCAAATTCGACGAAACTTCATAAAATTCGACGAAACTTCATAATATTCGGTGATAATTAGCGATATTTGGCGATATTTTACAATAAAAATAAAAAAAAGAAAAAAAACTGCGGCGGCGTCTACAGCCCGAGGCGGCTGTAGAAGACGGTGTAGTCCTCCCCGTCGTCGGAGTCGCCGCCGCCGCCATAGCTCGGAGGAGCAGCAGGGGCACGCCCGGCCTCGCCGTCGCCGCCGGTGCCTGGCTCCTGCTTCGGCGTCAGCCACCGGCTGGTGCTGGTGCCGGCCTCCTCGTCGTCGTCGTCCAGGACGACGACCTCCGGCGAGGCACGACGGCTGCGGCGCCCGTAGCGCTCGAAGGCCTCCCGCTGCTCGGCCTCGACGCGCCGTTTGCGCTCCTCCTCCTCCCGCTCGTGCTCGCGGGCCGACCACGCACAGGCGAAATCCGCCGGCGCCGGAGGGACGTCGTCGAGGCTGGCCGCCAGGGCGGCCGCCATCGCGGCCTCCTCGTCGTAGGGCTCCTCCTTGACGACGGCCTTCTTTCTGAAGGCCTTCTTCAGGGCGCGGCCGACGACGCCGGTGCCGGGCTCCCGCTTCGGCGTCAGTAGGCGGGAGGAGCTCCCGCTCCCGCCGCCGGTGCCCGGCTCCCTGATGACGATGCCGCGCGAGGGCGCCGCCGGCTCTTGCTTGATGACGCTGGCGAGCGGCGTCGAGGAGCGGGCTCCTGCGTCGGAGGAGGAGGACGACGAGCACGCCATCCTCCTCGGCTCCCATCCGTGCCGTCGTCCCCTCCTCGCCGGGCCCTGCAGCGGCGGCTCGTTACCGCCCTCGATGTGGTCAAGGACGGCCTGGAGGGAGCGGCCGGGGACTCCCCACCAGTCCTTCCGGCCCTCGCTGTTGTTGCGGGAGGGGGCAAGGTCCTTCGGGCCGGGGAAGTCGTTGAGCTGCCGCTCGTGGCGGTCCTCGAAGAAAGGCACCCACGTCGAGGAGTTCTCCGGGTGCCAGGTGGGATCCTCCTGCTGCTCCGCCATCAGCTCATCGCGGACGGCGTAGATCTCGGCCCACCGCCGGTCGGCGGTGGGGATCGGGGGGATCGGGATCCCCATCTGGCTGAGCCGCCATCCTCCTCCGGGGAGCTTCATGCCGGGTGGGCATGGGTAGCCCGCCTCGTGAAGGAGGCGTGCCTCCCGCTCCTTAAGCCAGTTCCGGCCGAAGCCGTTCGCCGCCGCGCCGCTAGCCATTGGGTGTGGTGTGCGCTCGGTGATCGAGAGGAAGCGCGACGAGGGTGTATGCTCGGTGAGGAAGTGCGGCGAGTGTGTGATCGGCGGTGTGCGGGTGCAGTAAATAAATACCGGCGGAGGAGAGGGCGGGGCAGTAATAACTACGGCGCGCCTAACTCCGCCGCGTGGCCGATTTGACTCGACGGCGGTACGCCTGACCGGCGGCAGAGCAGTAATGCGACGCGGAAGGCGAGGCGATGAGGACGACGAAACGGTTGTGCGGCTGACACCGCGGGTCCACGGGATGCTTCGCGCGGTTTCCCTCGGCTCCGCGCCGTTTCGCGCCATTTTCCCTTTCGCCGGCGCCCCCAGGCCGAACCCGGGGCGCTGGGTTCGGCCTGGGACGCCGGATAAAAATTGGGCCAAATCCGACGAAAAAAAGAGACCTTGGGGGGGCGCTGGGGGGGCGACTACGGGAAAAATGATCCGCCGGCGTCAAAAAGGGGGTCCTGGGGGGGCTCTCGGGGGGACGGCTGGAGTTGCTCTAAGCTTCGAGCAGTTCCATGATGTAAACAGATAACCAAACTACTATCCAGGGATCATCTGATCATCACTTTTCTTTCTTCGCTAGCGTGTTGCCGGTGAAAACATGCTTTCAAATTACCAGATTTTAGGTGGATAAAGCTGGCGGTTACGCAACCATCAATGTTTCTGCAATGCCAGTGTTCTACTAACACAAAGGTTGTTACTGAACCGTGTTATGCTAAATTCATAAAACAAGTATTGGGTTTTTCGAAAAGAAATAAGTATTGGGTAAGCATAATTGATCAAGTCAATCATTTCAATCTAAGTTGTCCTCATAATTCTACCTTAGCCCTTAGGGACAAAATCTCTAACATTTCCTCACGAAGGTTATACAATACAGCGACCTAACTCAAATAAATGATATAAAGTGCAAAGCGGTTTGACAAAATGAAATCATCGTAATAAACTACAGTAGCAAACACGTTCTAAGCATTCAAAGACCAGTCCAACGGTCACCTACTAATTGAACTGGTCACATAATGACCTAACAAAAAAAAACAACGTTAACATAAACACCAAATATCCCTTCATGGCTGACGCATGGCTAATATGGTCGCTTTGCATCACATGCGCTTTTGCGCCATTTCTTCTTTGTCCAGGTCAACAAAATGCAAGGGCAAAAAGCCAGTCGCAGCATCCAGGGGGGTGGTAGGTACGGACCAAATAATTTGCGTTTATGTGCCAAAAGGGCATCGCAACCAGTACCGTTTATGGGAATGAATATAGTTATAGCAGGTTAGGTATTATGTCACTATCCAGAGAACAGGCAACATTCCCATAAATGTGCATTTATACTGTTTGAAATATATAAAAGAAGAATAATCTGCAGGAGTAACAGCAAAATGCAGAGAGATCAAAAGAGACGGACCGTACGTAAAAGAAGAATCTAATCAGGAGTTACAGTAACAGCAAAATGCATGATCTCGAACTTTTCCTGGCAAAGAATGAAGAATAATATGAAAATGCAGAACGCACTTTTCTAATTCAACTACGTTTTAGTTTTAGAGATTGCTACCTGCCAAGTACCAGTGAGTAATTCCAGAGGCTTTGACTGTTTTATTATCGTTTTATTAGTGGTCACTAGACCCCGGCAAGGTATACTTGGCACGTTCATAAGTTCTTTTATCTAGGAAATCACCTAAGTATATAGGAAAAGGAAATGGCACCTGAATTAGTTCAACCAATATAGTGTTCTTTTATGCAAGTCAACCCATTGCATGTCAAACTTGAAGTTTTAAATGAAACTAAACCAAAAAAAATGTCTGCACGTTGTTTAGCAAGAATTGTACCTATTCTTTCGCAAAAGTGACGTGAGGATTGTCTTCAGAGGCAATAATATTAAGTTATTATTTATCTCCAAGTTGATTATTAGGGTTTATATCTTTATGCTATAACTAATGTGGGTCTTGAATAGTATTCAACGGAGAAACCTATGTGCATGTGTAGAGATATGAACGAACAAGTGTTCCTAATGTAGCCTCTAAGATTATCTTATATGTTGTTAGATGATCACGTTTTCCTGATCATGGACTCTGTATAAGTCAAACAACTATAATGGTATATTGTTGCGATAACAATACTACTGAACCGACCCATATATGATCTTGCTACGAGACAAATCGATGTTAATGGTTTAGCAAAGTGATTATGAAGTTTTCGTTATCTATGTCCATATACCATGAGAACATCTAGTGACCGCACAAATTGACAGTTATGCTTTTATCTTCATCAACCGCCTACCGTAACAGGAGAGTATAACGGTGACTTTTGGGTATAACCTAAAGTGTATAATGGAACTGAGATTATTCAAGAATGGTACTTACTCCTATATGTGATCGAGAGATACATCCTCTGGGCCCTCTCAGTATCAGCGATGTCAACCAATCGTCTGGCCAGACACAGTGTCATTTATCATAAGGACATCCGAGATATGTATGATAAAAAAAGAGTGATATAGGTACGAGTTTACATGTGTAGTGATCGAATGGTTTGATCAAATAGTGCACATTGTCTTACCTCGTGATATCGTGAAGCTAAGGGGATTAACGTAATGAGAAAGACAAAAAGGTTCCGTTGTTGGTTATTGTTCGGTAAGTACTCCGGACATGTCTGTGTATTGTCGAACCTTCTGGGTCACACGATTAAGTTATGTCAATCTATTATTGAGAGTGTTTTCTAGTTGTGGTGGATATGAGAAGTGGTCGGATTTATTCTGATGTCTCAGGAACAATTTCGATATCAATTGGAGGTGTTCCAGAGAAGTTATTATGAGAGGCTGAAAGCTATTTGGGAGAATTATAGGTGGATATGAGATGTCCCGAGATGTTACAAAGTGTTTCTCACATCAGTGGATAGAGTCGATGATTTTATCTAAAGGGTATATAGGGTTCCAGAAGTGTTTCAGAGAAAACTCGGGAAGAGAGGAGTGTCGGAGGGGGCACTAGGTGCCCTAGGGCTGTGCCACACTTGGTGGTGCAGCCGCATGGGACCCAGGTCCCACTATGGCCAGCGCACCACCTCCCCCCCCCCCCCCCCCCGTGCAAGTTTCCTTTTATTTGTTTCGTGGGATTTGCTTTATCCCGTAATTAAAGGAAAAAAATAGGAGGAGTATGGCAGGTGGACTAGGAGTCCTAGTCGAATTGGAGGAGGGGTGCGGCTGCCCTCCTAGGTCCGGCTGGCGCATCGAGGAGGGGAGGTCTTTCCCCCTCCCCAAGCAAGCCTCTCCCTCTCCCGCCTATATAAACCACCCCACCCCCATGGGGTGAGACACACCAATTGCCCTCGTGTGCAGCTCTCCTCTCTAGATTGATTCGGCTCTAATGGGGTTTTGAGGTGTTCTCTCCCATTAGATCTAGATCTAATCTCTCTCTTCTCATGTGTTGAGAGAACTCTCTAGTTTTCATATCGATCTAATCTAGTTGATTAGATCTAACACTACTACGCCAAAAGGTTGTCTCTCATCGTTGGCGTCGAGTCCTGGACACCGGAGCGTTGACGGATTGGCGCAAGTGGATGCGTGGATACTAGAAGAGGGATTACACGTGTGATCCTTAGCGATGGAGTCGGTGACATTCTCACCTCCAAGCTTGGACGTGAGAATCTTCATCAGGCTTTACCGACAACGTCATTGACAAACGCCATCTTCCACTGCGATGTTTGTAAGTACTAGATATAACCCCTTTTGTGGATTACATCTTCATAGATAGATCTTGGGAGTTAAGTAAGACGAAAAAAATTAAATTCCTGCATGTAACCCTACAGCACCCACCACCACTCTCTTAAACAGACTACTCGCTAAATCTCCACATGTCCACCTGAGCTAAGCTACCTCTAAGAAGTCCCGCATCGCTCCATAGAGCGGCATCTTCCGCTATCCGCCTGGAGAATACCTTCATGGAGGGGGTGGAGCCCTCGAACACTACGTCATTATGGTGCCGCCATAAGTACGAACATACTAGGGCTATCGCAGTCCACACCTCCTTGGTCGTGGCACGATCCACCACTCGGTCGGGCAACCAATCCGCGAGACGGTCATCAAGTCCGGGAATCCAGTGTAGCGGGCCCCACTTCCCGAGAAATGTAGCCCACACCTGCCTCACCACTACGCAACCTGCCAGCAGATGGTTGGTGGTTTCTTACCGTTGATCACAAAGAGGGCAGGCCGGAGAGTGTTGTAGGCCTCGTCAGCTTAGCCGATCCGCCGTCCAACATCTGTTGCGAAGCACCCAACCAAAGAAAGAACTTGCACTTGGCTGGGACTCGCGATCGCCAAATCTGCGGCATGCCAGCCATCTGGGTCGTGCCCTCGAAGAAGCCCAGATAGCCAGACCGCCCTGAATAGGAGTTACTCGCCTCCCAATTCCACTTGAGGGTATCTGCCACACCCTCAACCAGGGTCACAGCTGCAAGCCGATCCGTCAAGACAAGTAGCTCATGTAGAGCCATAGCATCGAGGTCGGTGGGTGAAAGAGCATGGTTGCCCCCATGTGGTGTTTTAGTAATTAATGACAATCTCTATGGACTAATGTTTGTATTAAGCTACTTGTAGGTGTGTCCATTTGCAGTGCTTGATCTCCATTTGTTGGAATCAAGGCTAAGGAAAGAAGAGTATTTGTTGATCAAGGCTAAGTGCGAGTTGATCAACACTCAAGTCCAAGTGAAGATATGCCGAAGAGTGCTTCTCCCATATTGGTGTATGGGGGAGCAACATGTGTGTCCATTTGCAGTGCTTGATCTCCATATGTTGGAGTCGAGACTAAAAGAAGAATATTATATGTTGATCAAGGCTAAGTGCAAGTTGATCGACATACAAGATAAGGTCAAGTGAAGATATGCGAATGAGTGTCTCTCCCATGTTGGTGTATGGGGGAGCAATATGCGAGGCCTCACCGAACGGAGCGTAATCAAGAAAGGTGATCCACTTGAGAGGAGATCAAGATCGTCATCATCTAGCTCAAGTGGAATGCGCAAGGCAAAGGTATGATATTGATAGGGTTTCTATTTTACCGGTCTCACGGTGTAGTTGGGAGACCGGGTTTTATGATAGGTAACCGTACTATCAAGAGGGGCTCTCAAGTGAGCTTTAGCGTATCGATCGTAGAGAGCTCAAACCTTTGCATCATTGGCATCATCTTTATTGGTTCTTATTTGTTTCTTATCGTGGTGTGGTCTTGGTGCTTGGCGTGCTTGTCATGACAAGGCCAAGCTCATCGAAAACGGTTTTCATATGCGTCTTCCATTGCGTTTTCGATATTAGAAATATTGTCGGTTTGTCCTTGAGAAATTATCCACACATACATGTGTTGAGAATTTATCTCTTAGTTGTTTTCAAATATTTCCAAGGATAGCTACTATCATCCTCTTTCCAACAAAATTGGTTTCACCTCTTTCGGACTTCATTTGCAAAAGATATGATGGTTCCGGTTTGCAAGAGAGAGGTTTAACCTTTCCTCATTTGTTATTATAATATTTTGTTGGACTATGATGTTTCTCTGTATAATCTTGTAGTGCTCGTTGTGGTGATTCCAACGAGCCCAAGATCGTCGAAAACGGAGTCCGGATGCAAAAGATATTGCAATTTTAGTTTCGCCGTTTTGGCTAGGCCGGCATGGCCGGCCCATGGCCGGGGCTCTCTGTTTGCTGGCCAGCTATCATGGCCGGCCTATGGCTGGGCTATGGCCGGCCTGGCCGGCCTTGCGCGAAAATTGCCTCAACGGGCAGATTTTTGGCCTCCCTTTTAAGGGGTCTTCTTCCCCAAGTGACCCCTAACTTTTGCCAACCTCTTGAGCTATTTTTCCCCTCCATTGTTGAACCTCTTGAGCTTGGCTATCTCTCAATCCCTCCAATAGTTCTTGCTAGTTTTTGAGGAAAAGAGAGAGGAGGTCTAGATCCGCATTTCCACCGATCGATTTCTCCTCTAAGTGAGGGGAACACTTTGGATCTAGATCTTTGGAGTTTCTTGGTGTTTATCCTTGTTCTTCCTCTCAAATCCCTCCCAAGCATTAGTTTCTTTGGTTAGATTCGGGTTGGAAGAACTTGAGCACTTAGTGTGTTCTTGCCATTGCATAGTTGCATCGGTTTGAGTTCTCCACGGTGATTCGTGGAAAGTGAAGTTGAGAAGCTTGTTACTCTTGGGTACTTTGGTGCCCTAGAGCTTGTTCCTCTAGGGCACGTTGGTACCCTAGACGGTTGTTGATTTCTCAGAGTCTTGGTGGCTCACGGGATTTGTTGGGAGCCTCCAATTGTGGAGTGTGGCTCAACCTTGTTAGCTTCGGAGCTTTGGTAGCTACGAAGACATTGCCGGGAGCCACCAATTGAGTTGTGGTGTGTGCCTCGGCCTTGGGCATCGAGTCTTGGTGGCTCGGTGCATTTGGTGAAGACCCTCCAACTTGTGGAGTGAGCTTCATCCTTGTAAAGGTTCTAGTTGTCAACCTCAACGACAATATAGTGACAAGTGCCTCGCCACATTGGTGGTAAGACACAACGGAGATACGCTGTGCCATATCAAGGCTACTCGGTGTTTCACATTGGTGAACACCGCGCCGCTCCAACGGAGACTAGCTTCCATTGGGAAGTGAACTTCGGGATAAATCATCGTCTCCAAGTGCCTCGGTATTTCTATCCCGAGCTTCTTACTTACGCTATTTACTTTGTGATAGACATCGAGCTTAAAGTCATATATCTTGCTATCACCTAGTTGATTATATTGCTTAGCATAAGTGTTGGTGCACATAGGTGAACCTAGCTAGTTTAGGTTTTGGCTTGATAAATTAAACGTTAGTTTTATTCCGCATTTATTCAAGTCTTAACCGTAATAATTTTAAATCGCCTATTCACCCCCCCCCCCCTCTAGGCGACATCCGTGTCCTTTCAATTGGTATCAGAGCGGGTTCTCTCTTTATAGGGCTTCACGGCCTAGAGAGTAAAGATGTCGTCTAGTGGTTTAGTGCACAATGCCTCTTTAATATTCGATGGCACTAATTATAATGATTGGAGAAATCGCATGCTAAATTATTTTAGGGACATTAATCCATATATAGAGCAAATTCTAGATATGGGTTTTTCTCCTCTAGAGGATGAGGAAAACTCTTATCTAGATGCTCAAGCTTCTAAAGTGCTTTTCATGTCTTCGACAAATGCAGTTGCTTTGTCGGTTTCTCCTTATCGGAATGCTCATGAGCTATGGACCAAGCTTCAAGACAATTATGGTGTGTCCATTGATAGTGAGAATGATTGTTCTCCCTCCATCTCCGGGTGTAATGAGGTCTCAACTTCTTCTACCTCACCTACATGTGGCAAGCCACAAAATAATGCAATGGTGAGTAGGGATAAACTTTGCAAAGATGATAGTGAACTTCTTATAGATGATATTTCATCTCTATCTAATTGCAATGATTTATCTTTGGACCTAAACACATCTAGAACTATAAATGTTTCGCATGCTTGTGTTGATGGTCCTTGCATATCTTCTAAATCGTCAAGTAGTGATGATCGTGACAATAATAATGATGATGAAGAAGATGATGCTTACTTTAGTAAGAAAGGCCTAATGATTCTTAATGCTCTTTCAAATAATAAAAATGCTTGTGAGAACCTCCATCAAATCATGAGCACCCTTGTTGAGCGAGGGATTACTATTGAAAATTTGGAAGCACGTGAAGATGAAAGTCTTAGCCGCGAACGTGATTATGCAAACACGATTGCGGATCTTGAGGAAGCTCTTGAAGAAGAACAAACCACCAAGAAATCTCTTGAGGAGAAATTTACTCTAGAGTCATCTAAAGTAAATGAAACCCATGATAGAGCTCTCAAGGTGGCTAATGATTTTAAAATAAAAAATGAAGATCTTGTTGTTGAAATTGTTAGACTTCTTGAGGCTAATGTGAAATTCGAAAAGGATGTCAAGTCCTTGGAAGATTATCTTGCACATCTCACTAAGTCTCATGATCAACTCCAAGCTCAATTACTAAAAGAGCTTCCTACTTGTTCTCCCATTGCTATTAATGTTGATGCTTGTGCTACTAACTCTATTTCTTGTGAAGCATCCATTTTAAAGTAGAATGTTGAGCTAAGGGCTCAACTTAAATTGCTAACTAGCAATTATGAGATATTGGAAGAAAGCCATGATAAGCTCTCGAGCTCTCATGAATATCTTCTCGTATCTCATGATAAGCTAAAGTTAGCTCATGAGGCCATTGCTACCAAGGTAATATCTAGTGAGCCTCATGTGGACAATGGCACAACTTCTACTAAAAATGCTACCATACCATGTGCTAGTCCTTGTAATTCTTCATCTCACACTAGTGCTAAATCATATGTTGAATTACATTTTGTGCCTAGTTGCTCTAATAATGAAGCTTCAACTTCCACTAGTACTTGTATAGCTACTAACCTTGTAGGGAAGACTAAAGAGCACAAGGCACAAGCCACTTCTTTGAAGAAAGATGTGGAGAAGCGTCATAAAGGGAAGGCCACATTTGATAACATGTTGAGTGTGCAAAAATCCCCAATGACAAGAGTGGACTTGGATTCAACTCCAATATCAAGAACAAGTCCAAGAGTAGCAATAAGAAGGGCCAAGAACAAGTCAATCACTCGGCCAAGATTGTTTTGCTTCAAGTGCAAATTGAAGGGCATCATGTTAGGGATTGCCCAATGAAGAAGAAGCCTCTTAGTGAGAAGCAACTAGGGAAGCGGCCTATTGTTCAATCTCATGCTCAACCTAGGGTTGAACAAATGCCACCTCCTAAGAAGACTCGAGTCATTGCTCCTTAAGTTGAGGAGCCTATTAAGAAGAAAGAAAAGAGTCGATATTGCTACTTATGCCGTGAGAAGGGCACTTGGCTTCTTCATGCACAAACGGTACTCTATCCAATCCCATAATTATTGATGATGCTTATTCTCTTAGGAAGGATAGGGTTGGCAATGTGTTTGCCAAATATGTGGGAACTCAAAGTGGTGTCAAGAAAAGAACCATTTGGGTTGCCAAGCCTATTGTGACTAATCTCTTAGGACCCAACTTGGTTGGGGACCAACAAGCTCAAACTTGATCAATAGGTTGTGATGGAGGACATTGGAGACTTGGCTATCCTTGAAGAATTAAGGGTCTTCTTGATTATTATTTCCACAAGCCAAGTCATTTGGATTATATTGTCATACCTCATATCCAATGCTCCTTCTTGCGGTAACTTGTGTTTAAATTATATATACATTGAAAGTTGCTTGCTCCCTTGCATGTGTTAGTTTTGTTCCTAGCATATGCTTGTATATGTTGTGCTTATTACTTACCTTGAGCAATCAAGTTTGTGTATGTTAAATGTGCGCTCCATATATGTGTAAACTTTGTGTTGAGTCTTTATTGGATCTTGTGTTGATTTCAATTGGCTCTTTTGAGAGATTAATGGACTATCCCATTTTGGGGGAGTGATATGCTTTGTGCACTTCACTAACCTAAAAATGTGTGTACATGAGGCACACCACCTAGTATTGATATTTCAATATTATCTAGTTACTATGTGGTATGTCATGTTCATGAGAAATTCAAATTCTACAATGTCCATTAATTTGTCTAGTTGGTTTTGTTTGCCTCTTGCTTAGATAAAATGAATTATCACATTATGGGGGAGTAATAAGCTATGTGCATATTACAATCCCACAAAATGTGAACATTCGAGGTTTGCCACTTGGATTTGATATTGTAAATTATCTTATTCCTATGTGGCATCTTTGCTCAAACAAGTTCCAATTTTCTTTTTGGTTATCCTTTGGCTCTTGTTTGTGTGAGTTTGCTTGGTATGGTTTCTCTCTAATATGCATTCTCATATATTATTTGAGAAACCATTTGTTCCATATTATTCTAACCATGGCCTTGCCGATTGGTTTGAATAAGTTGGAACTACCAACAAACGTTATTAAAATATGGTGTTTTATTTCTTATCTCTTGCCATATGTTTTATCTTGTGAGGATATTCGTGGATACCTCTATCACCGGAAAATAATTCCAAATGGTCATTGTCTTGGACAATCCATATTTATGTTTATGATAGAATATTTTTGATTATCCTTACATTGGCATTGGCTTTTATTTGCCCCATCTCTTGCCAAATATTTATTTCGACTCCCATTGCCTTCCTTGCCACTTGCATGGATCCTAATTTTCAATTGGTAGTGTTTAGTGTTGTAAATAAAATATGAAGAGTAATGATCCCTTGTGCGTGCATTTTGTATTCAAATGCAAATATCAAAAATAATGCATGAATCTTGGGGGAGCATTCCTTTTATTTAGAACACTATTCAATCTATCAATATTTGATCCTTTCAATTGGACATTTGATTTCTATCGTACGTGTTTATGGAAGACAAATCTTTTTCTCTTGATGCTTGTGTGCCATCATTAAAAGTGTAGAGGGTGTTTGGTTTATTTAGTGTAACCTTGCTCTCTCTTGGGAGTCTTGCTTTCTCATTCCCCGTTTTATGTTTTATCTCCTTGAATGAGGAAAGCCATTTGAGCATCTCTCCTTTTGTCTGTTATGCTCATCGGCATTGCTTTGGTACCTTCAATTGGTATTAATTGGGATTTAATATCTCCTCCATAGATATTTGTTCCAATTGATATTTATTGTGGGATTTTTGATACCTTATTGCTTTATTTTACTTTACTTGATTCCGGTCAAGTATTATCCTCTTCTTGGTATCTTTTCTCCTAGTGGTATCTTATTTTCAATTGGTGTCTTATCTCTCATGTGTTGTTTGATTTGATTCCTATTGATATCTCACTTCATGTGTTGATGTGTTTTGGAATCAATCATTTGTTTGATTTGATTTTTCATCAATCATTTGTTGATTTGATTTTTTTTCAATCATGTGTTGATTTGGACTTTGATATAATTTGGACAACCTTTTTGTGTCACACCTTGGTGTGCTCTCTTCTTGGTTTACTTGGTGTTTTTGTCCAAATTGTATCTCTCTTGGTTCTCATGAGTCTATGCATGCATATGTACTAGTATGTATATTTTATGGCATGCTAGTCTTTTAGTTCCAATATATAGGGGATACTCCACCAAATCCTAAACCGGCTAAGATGTGCATGAAATTCAATTTCATATCTATATGCACATATTTATGCGGAGTGTTTCCTATATATTGTAGTTTATCTAACTACTATGGGACCCAATGAGTTTGGGAACCATTTTGTGCTTAAATTGTGTTTTAGGTACAATGGAGATACATTGGATGCTTGCGTCATTCATAAGGAAGGTGTTCTCACCGTGTGATTATTGGAGTCAAGCTTGATGATAAACAAATCCTCATCTTCTTCATCGTCAATGTATCTCGGTAACAAGTATCTACCTCATGCATACTTTTCTAGTTTCAACCTTGTGTAGGTTGTTTCTTAGCATGAAAGCTCCTATTTTGCAATTGTTGTGGTTTTGGCTTGTTTCCTTCACTTGATATATCTTTGTGGTATTTGTGATGAAATTGCAAAAAACCTTTTTCTTCAATTGGTATTATTTGTTATGATACTTGTTGCCTATCTCAAATCATCTTCACTATCTCTTGTTCCCTTAGTGATATGTGTGATGTCTTTGATATTTTTGAAGTTCATTTATATACAATGAGATAAATTTGAGCTATGTGCTATGCTTTTAAGCAATAATCTCTTTTGTATATTCTTGACTTCCCTTTTGGATACCATGGTTTCCACTTTATCAACCATCTCATATGTGCAAGTTTCTTTGTGGATGTATATCATCAATGATTTGTCTACTTAGAAATCTATACATATGAGAGAGGTCACCTTTTAGTTGCTATCCTAATTCTTTTGAGCTACCTTGCTTTTATCTATAATTATTTGGTGGCTCCAAAATTGTCTCATGAGTGCTTGTCTCATTTTTATTGGTATCTTTGCGCACTCAAGTTCTATTAAAGATCTTTGACTTCATGCTTATCATGGTGAGCATGTTGATTTTTATTGGCTAAATGCTCTCACTAGCTTTTGGCATTTTCAATTGGTTTTAGTTTCCAATTGGTATCCCTAAGCTTGTGAACATACTCATTTAAAGATCTTCCTTTTATCTCGGTTGGGCCTATCCTATGTTGAATCTTTAAAAATTTGTATCCTTGAGTTTGTAAACATATTCTTTTTTGAAAATCTTCTTTGTAAGTTGTGTGTGTCAATACTTGATATATAACTTATCTCCATTTGGTTAAGACTATGTGTCTTACCAAATTAATTGTCTTGCACACACACATACTCTTGGTTGGACCCTTCTTGATAGTTTCTTTTAATTGGTATCTCCTTATGGCTCAACCACATCTTTAGTGCAAGTGCTTTGTTTTGCTTTAATTTTTACATCCTTGCACTTGGTGAGTGTTCTAGATGATTTTGGGGGAGCGAGGATACCATATTTGTGCACTCCTCAACAGTGCATGAACATTGGGGAGCTTCTCCATTTTTATTTAGAACTCTCGCTTTGGATCTTTTTGATTGTTTTTTTCTCTGTGGAGATGTTTAGAATGATTTCATCCTTTTGCAATCTTTGGATCCTCAATATAGTTTGATTCCCTCTAATTATTCGTCAATGAATATGTACATTTGATTTCACTCATATCTTGAGAAATGCACACTTTATGGAGGAACTCATATTATATTGGCTCTCTTAATTTTTCTTCCCATTTCGGTAATCGATGCCAATGGGGGAGAAGTTTAGAGGGTTTAAGGGAATTTGGCTTTATGCTTTAGTTTGGTTCTTAAGCATTTGCCTCTCATGCTCATGCATCCTTGCGTGTTCGTCTTGCAAGGTTGCTTAATTCATTATATAAACCCTCTTAAAAGGGATTGTCATCAATTACCAAAATGGGGGAGATTGAAAGAGCATGGTTGCCCCCATGTGGTGTTTTGGTAATTAATGACAATCTCTATGGACTAATGTTTGTATTAAGCTACTTGTAGGTGTGTCCATTTGCAGTGCTTGATCTCCATTTGTTGGAATCAAGGCTAAGGAAAGAAGAGTATTTGTTGATCAAGGCTAAGTGCGAGGTGATCAACACTCAAGTCCAAGTGAAGATATGTCGAAGAGTGCTTCTCCCATATTGGTGTATGGGGGAGCAACATGTGTGTCCATTTGCAGTGCTTGATCTCCATATGTTGGAGTCGAGGCTAAAAGAAGAAGATTATATGTTGATCAAGGCTAAGTGCAAGTTGATCGACATACAAGATAAGGTCAAGTGAAGATATGCGAATGAGTGTCTCTCCCATATTGGTGTATGGGGGAGCAATATGCGAGGCCTCACCGAGCGGAGCGTAATCAAGAAAGGTGATCCACTTGAGAGGAGATCAAGATCGTCATCATATAGCTCAAGTGGAATGCGCAAGGCAAAGGTATGATCTTGATAGGGTTTCTATTTTACCGGTCTCGCGGTGTAGTTGGGAGACCGGGTTTTAGGATAGGTAACCGTACTATCAAGAGGGGCTCTCAAGTGAGCTTTAGCGTATCGGTCGTAGAGAGCTCAAACCTTTGCATCATTAGCATCATCTTTATTGGTTCTTATTTGTTTCTTATCGTGGTGTGGTCTTGGTGCTTGTCGTGCTTGTCATGACAAGGCCAAGCTCATCGAAAACGGTTTTCATATGCGTCTTCCATTGCGTTTTCGATATTAGAAATATTGTCGGTTTGTCCTTGAGAATTATCCACACATACACGTGTTGAGAATTTATCTCTTAGTTGTTTTCAAATATTTCCAAGGATAGCTACTATCATCCTCTTTCCAACAAAATTGGTTTCACCTCTTTCGGACTTCATTTGCAAAAGATATGACTGTTCCGGTTTGCAAGAGAGAGGTTTAACCTTTCCTCATTTGTTATTATAATATTTTGTTGGACTATGATGTTTCTCTGCATAATCTTGTAGTGCTCCAATTGTGGAGTGTGGCTCAACCTTGTTAGCTTCGGAGCTTTGGTAGCTACGAAGACATTGCCGGGAGCCACCAATTGAGTTGTGGTGTGTGCCTCGGCCTTGAGCATCGAGTCTTGGTGGCTCGGTGCATTTAGTGAAGACCCTCCAACTTGTGGAGTGAGCTTCATCCTTATAAAGGTTCTAGTTGTCAACCTCAACGACAACATAGTGACAAGTGCCTCGCCACATTGGTGGTAAGACACAACGGAGATACGGTGTGCCATATCAAGGCTACTCGGTGTTTCACATTGGTGAACACCGCGCCGCTCCAACGGAGACTAGCTTCCATTGGGAAGTGAACTTCGGGATAAATCATCGTCTCCAAGTGCCTCGGTATTTCTATCCCGAGCTTCTTACTTATGCTATTTACTTTGTGATAGACATCGAGCTTAAAGTCATATATTTTGCTATCACCTAGTAGATTATATTGCTTAGCATAAGTGTTGGTGCACATAGGTGAACCTAGCTAGTTTAGGTTTTGGCTTGATAAATTAAACGTTAGTTTTATTCCGCGTTTATTCAAGTCTTAACCGTAATAATTTTAAATCTCCTATTCACCCCCCCCCCTCTAGGCGACATCCGTGTCCTTTCAGTGGGGCACGTCCTCGAGCCATCCACCCGTGAGACCATCTCTCACATATCGCGTCTTGACCGCGCGTTTTGGCACTTTCTGTTGGAAATATGCCCAAGAGGCAATAATAAAGTTTATTATTTATCATATTTCCCGTTCATGATAAATATTTATTATCCATGCTATAAGTGTATTAATCGGAAACAAATACATGTGTGGAATATAAACGGTAAAGTGTCCCTAGTAAAGCCTCCAATAACTAGTTCGTTTGATCAAGTGTTGGATAGAAGTTTCCTAACCAAGGATTAATGAATCACTTGATAAATGGAGTTGTATCTTGGGGATGATATAATGGACAGACCCAAATTTAGTAGATGTCAAATATAGTTTCCTTAGACCACGAGATTATGTTACTCCCACTTACCGGAAAAGTACTTTGTGGACATCAAATTTCATCTCGTAACTGGGTGACTATAAAGGTGTTTTTCAGGTATCCCCGATGGTAGGTTGTTGGGTTGCATGAATCAAGACTGGGATTTGTTCGTCCAACTGTTGGATAGATTTCTCTGGGCCCTCTCGGTAGCATAGCATCCAAACGCTTGCAAGCATATGACTAAGTGTATAGTCATAGTGGATCCTATCCTATGGGAATGAGTAAAACAGAACTTGTCGAGAACGAGATTAATCGGATATGGAGATATGAGTGATTAAGTCTTGGACAAGTAAGATATCATGAAACAAAAGGAATCGTATATGGATTAATTGAATCCCAGACATAGAGGTTCAACCGGTAAAGTACTTCGTTGAATATGTAGGAATTAATATGGGCATCCCGGTCCCGCTATTAATATGACATATTCTCGAACCCGCAGGGTCACACACTTAACGTTCGATGTAGTTAGGGCTCGAGATAAATGATGGTGTAAATGAATATTGATTCGGAGTCTCGGATGGGATCCCGGACATCACGAGGAGTTCCGGAAGAGTCCGGAGAATAAGATTCATATAAGGAAAGTGGTTTCCGGAGGTTTCGAGAAGTCCGGGAATTTTCCGGTAGGGTACCAGAACGTTCTAGAAGGTTCTAGAGGAGTCTAGAAGTGGAGCCCATAGGAGTATGGGGCCCACATGGACCAAAGGGGTGGTGTAGTGGCCACATGGGCCAGCCGCACCAAGCCCACAAGGGCCCATGCGGGCTAGGGTTTAAGGGGAGGTCGGCCTAGCCCTAGGGCGGCTAACTTGGGGGGCAAGGCACCCAAGCCGGCCGGCCCTAGGAGGCTTGGGGCGCACCCCACCCTGCCGCCTATATAAGGAGGGGCTAGGGCAAGGGGTGCCGCACCCTGGTGCCCTGCCGCAGCCGCCACCCCCTGCTCCTAGCCGCACCCCTCCCCTGCCGCTCCTCCTCCTCCTCCCTCCTCTCTAGCTTGTCGCTTGGCGAAGCCCTGCTAGATCTCCACCATATCCACCACACCTCCGTCGTTGTGCTGCTGATCTCGCGAGCCTCTCCATCAACTCTTGCGGGATCAAGATCGTGGAGTCTTCATCGAGCCGTACGTGTGGATCTCTCGGAGGCGTTGCTCGTGCGACGCATCGGATAATACATCTTCTCGCGACTAGACAAGTCTAGTTGCGGGGATCGACTAGCCAACCCCTGCCTCGACAAAACACGCTCGGTTTTCTTCGAGGGTGAGATTCGATCTCCTACTTGCTACCACCATCTAGTAGATCTGATCTAGTATTGGGTTTTATTCCGCCATGTTTGCGTAGGAAATTTTTTTGTTTCTATGCTGCGACCCTTCAGTGGTATCAGAGCCTAGATCTATTCATAGATGTTGGTGCGATTAGAACACAAGTGTTGTGGGCGTTGATATTTTATGTTTGCTACCTTCTCGCGTGTACTTCGTATCTTGTTGGATGGTTGGATTGAAGCGGTCCGGACCAACCTTACTCGTCCACGCACGAGAGACCGGTTCCACGACTGACATGCAACTTGTATTGCATAAGTGGCTGGCGGGTGTCTGTTTCTCCAGCTATGGTGAGATGCGATTTGCAATGGGAGGCCTTTAAAAAGGATGAGTAAATAAGCAACTCTCATATCACCGTTGTGGCTTTGCGTAGATTAGAACGGTTCTATCTCATGACCCATAGAAGGCACGCAAAAAAAAGCATAAACAAAGTAGAGGACGTCTAACTTGTTTTTGCAGGGGGTTTGTGATGTGGTATGGCCAAGATGTGATTATGTGATAATGTATGCAATGATCATGTTTTGTAATTTTTACGACTTGCATGTCGATGAGTACGGCAACCGGCAGGAGCCTTATGGTTGTCTCTTAATTATTGTATGACCTGCGTGTCACTTTAACACGATGTAATTGCTTTACTTTATTGCTAAGAGTAGCCATAGTCGTAGTTGCAATAGTTGGTGGAGGCAATCATGGTAGTGGCGCCACATGCTGGAGATGATGGAGATCATGCTGGTGCTTTGGAGATGGAGATCAAAGGCACAAGAAGAAAATGCTATACCATGTCATAAAATTATGAATTGCATGTGATGCTAATCCTTTTATGCACCTTATGTATTGCTTAGATTCGATAGCGACGGTAGCATGATAAGGTGATCTCTCATGATAATATCAAGAAATGTTCTCCCGTATTATGCGCCGTTGCAAAAGTTCGTTGTTTTTTAGCACCACGTGATGATCGGGTGAGATAGACTCTACGTTCACATACAACGGGTGTAAGCCAGTTTTTACACATGCGAAAATACTACGGTTTCCTTGACGAGCCTAGCATGTACAGGCATGGCCTCGGAACACAAGAGCCGAAAGGCTAAACACGAGTCATATGGACGATATGATCAACATGGCGATGTTCACCTCTGAAGCTACACCATCTCACGTGATGATCGGTCATGGTATAGTGGATTTGGATCGTGTATCACTAAACAAACCAGAGAGATGTTGAGTTTAGTGGGAGTTCGTTTAAGTAATTTAGATTAACACGAACAAACTATCATGAACCTAGTATTAACACCTTTTGCAAATAATGTTGTAGATCAATGGCCCGTCCCAACACCACCATGAATTTTAACGCGTTCCTAGAGAAAGACAAGCTGAAAGACGATGGAAGCAATTTCTCAGATTGGTTTATGAATCTAAAGATTATCCTCACTGCTGCCAAGAAACTGTATGTCCTAGATGCACCGCTAGGTGAAGCTCCAGCAGCTAGAGCGGCTGAAGATGTTAGGAACGTCTAGGCAGCCCGCTCTGAGGACCACGAGATAGTTAAGTGCGGTCTGTTATACGGCTTAGGACCAAAGCTCCAAAAGCGTTTTGAGCACCATGGCGTTCATCAGATGATTAATGATCTGAAGGCAATGTTTCAGACTCAAGACAAGGTGGAGAGGTATGAGGCCTCCTCCAAGTTCTTTAGCCGTATGATGGAGGAGAACAGCTCCGTCAGTGAACACGTGCTCAAAATGTCTGGGTATGGTGATCGTTTGGCGCAGCTAGGAGTCGTGATTCCCAATGACTTGGGGATTGACCGTGTTCTCCAGTCACTTCCACCTAGCTACAAAGGCTTCGTGATGAACTATAATATGCAAGGGATGGAGAAAACTCTTCCTGAGCTCTTCGAGATGTTAAAGACCGCGAAAGTGGAAATCAAGAAGGAACATCAAGTATTGATGGTCAACAAGACCACCAGTTTCAAGAAAAATGGCAAGAGAGACAACTTCAAGAAGGGTGGCAAGCAAGCTGTCGCGTCTACGAGGAAGTCAAAGAAGGGCCCTAAGTCTGATACTGAGTGCTTCTACTGCAAGGGAACTGGACACTGGAAGCGCAACTGCCCCAAGTATCTGGCAGACAAGAAGGCTGGCAACGTCAAACAAGGTATCTGTGATATGCACGTTATTGATGGCTATTTAACAAGTGCTCGTAGTAGCACCTGGGTATTTGATACTGGTCCAGTTGCTAATATATGTAACTCGAAACTGGAGCTGCGGAATAGACGACGCTTGGCGAGGGACGAGGTGACGATGCGTGTCGGAAATGGATCAAAAGTTGAAGTCATCGCTGTCGGCACACTCCCTCTACGTCTACCTTCGGGGTTAGTTTTAAACCTTAATAATTGTTATTTGGTGCCTGCGTTAAGCATGAACATTGTATCTGGATCTTCTTTATTACGAGACGGTTATTCATTTAAGTCTGAAAACTTTGGTGTTTCGATTTATATGGATAATATCTTTTATGGTCATGCACCTGAGAAGAATGGTTTATTTCTGTTGAATATCGATAGTAGTGATTGATACGTCTCAAACGTATCTATAATTTTTTAGTGATCCATGCTAGTTTTGTGATATTATCACATGTTTTTATTGTCATTTATATCATTTTTATGCATTTTGTCGGACTAACCTATTGACAAGATGCCAAGTCCCAGTTCCCTGTTTTTGCTGTCTTTTTGTTTCAGAAATTTACTTCTGGAAATATTCTCGGAATTGGACGAAAATTTACGGGGAATTTTTATTTGCCACGACGAAGTACCAGTCCGAAGGAGAGCCGGAGGGGAGGCCCACGGGGCAGAGGCGCCCCCCTGCCGCGGCCTGGGGGTCACCCGTAGGTGGGGCCCGCCCCTGCCCGTGGGACCTCACCTCGGCCCCCTCCGACGCCTATAAATTGCCTTTTACCCTAAAAACGTCGAGGCGGCCATTATTTTCTAGAAACTCGACCCCGACGCATCATCACCGAAAACCCTAGTTCGGGGTCCAATCTGAAGCTGATCAAGGCACACTGCCGGAGGGGAGATTGATCCCGGAGGGCTCTTCATCATCATGCCTTCCTCCGGGATGATTTGTGAGTAGTCTCACCTTGGACTACGGGTCCATGGCAGTAGCTAGTTGGTAGTCTCTCTCTCTTGTGCTTCATGTCTTATGATCTTGTGAGCTGCCTAACATGATCAAGATCGATTATTGTAATGCTATGTGATGTGTTTGCTGGGATCCGATGGATTATGAAGTTATGTTCAAATTGTGCATGATTCTTATATGAGTAATTTATGTTCTTACATGCTCTCCGATGTGCGTAGTTAGTTTGGCCAAGTGATTGTGTGTATCTGCAAGAGAGGGTATTTATGCTAGATAGTGGGTTCATGCCCCCTTTTGTTCCTGGGCACGTGACAGAAACGTCTAAGGGCGAGGGTGTGCTGTTCCTACTAAGGGTAAAACAGCGGTGTTAATGTCTCTTTTGATATTAGTATTGCTTACTTCATGAACTTTACTTAATGCAATTGTCTGTTGCTTGCAACTTAATACCGTTGGGTGACAGGCTGGATAGCGATCCCACGGTGGACTTTTTAGACAAAGACGCAGTTGGAATCAACGGTCTTTGTTCCTTGTCGTGATGCCTACATAAATATTATCATGTCCTTTTTGTCATAGCTAAATTGGGTTTGTGTCATGATCTTGTCAATTGCCTAGCTGTAATTCGTTCACCCATCATATGCATATTTTATTTACTTGAGAGACTCCAACAGTGAACCCATGGCCCCCGGTCCATCCTTTTATATTGTTTACAACCTCATTTACTTGCTTTTAATCATCATTACACCTCTGGTCACTTTTCATATTTCATCATACAATTAACCGCTTTGTTTTCTACGAGACAGGAAAGATTGACAACCTTTCCGCCGTTGGGGGCAAAGTATTTTGGTTGAGCGTGTACAGGTCCACGTCTGTTGAAGATCAAGCGCCAGAGATCTTCAACATTCACCTCGTTGTTGATTTCAAAGTCCTACTGGTTCGATAAACCGCGGTTCGTTAAACGAGGGAAAACTGCTACTAGCTGCAATTCCGCCTTCGATTGGGCACCACCCAACTTATTTTAATACAGCAGCAAGCTCTTTTCTGACGCCGTTGCCGGGGACTTTAGAGCTGCAGCGAGGGGAGTCTCACACTGTTAATCACTTTACTTTGTTTTTGTCTTGCTTGTTTTATTTATCGTTAGCTTATTTTTCTTGTTGCCTAATTTTAAAACCCCCAAAAAATTAGTGTAATCTTTATTTTTGTTTTGTTAGTATGCTTAGTTATTTACTTGTTCTCAATTGTTAACTTCTTTGAAACTAGATCTTATTGGCAAGGCGGGTTCATAGAGGAACAAAAAGAATATTATAAGGAATACCGCTTGTCTCAAAAAGGATACACTTATGGAAAATAATAAATCAACTGAACAATTATGCTAGAGGCTTGTGCTTTAAATATGACATATCTTATTGTTGTGATGAATCTTTATGCTGCTTGAATTTTGAACACCTTCCTTTCCAATGTGCTTGCAATGATAATGAAACCTTAGCATCCTATGCTAAGGGAAACTATGATTTTTATGATGTGGAACCTATTGAAGAATTTATTGCGTGGAAGGGTGCTTATGAAATTTCTTCTTTGATTGAAAATGATGATGATGATGCTCCTTATAAATCTGAAAGTTTTGCTATACTTAAATATTGCATGGATAATTACAAAGATGAAAATTGTTATATTACTGAAAATCTTAAGGGTTTATCTCCCCCAAAAGAAGAGACTAATGCCGTGCAGGAGCCTATGGAAGAAGAAATTATTGAAACTGGAAGCTCATTGGATGAAAACGAGGAGGAGAGTGACGAACAAGAGGAGGAAGAATGGAGTAGCTACCCATCTCTACCTTCTAATGAGAGTAACTCTCTAACTCATACATTATTTGATTGTCCTCCTTCCTTACAAAAGGAGAATGAATGCTATGATCCCATTGATTCATTTGAAACATACCTTTTTGATAAAAATGATCTTGTTATTTATGATATTCCATGCTATATTGATAAATCTTATGATAATTATTTATTTGCTACAACCAATGAGATGCATGATAATGAGGAGTTGTGTTTAGAAAGTTCATATGATAAAGCTCTTGATGATGGTCCTATATTACTTGATGATAAAAATTATAATGCTATTGAAAGTGGGTTTAATCCCACTATTTTTTAGATGGACCGAATTATGTGCTTGTAGATCATGAAAATCCTGTTTTAAGTGATAATTATATTGTTGAGTTTTTTCATGATGCTACTGAAAATTATTATGAGAGAGGAAAATATGGGTGTCGGAGTTCTCATGTTACTAAAACACCTCTCTTTATGCTAAAAGTTTTGAAGTTGCACTTGCTTTGTCTTCCTATGCTACTAGCTTTATGCTTCAATGAATTCTTTTTGTACAAGATGCATATGCATAGGAAGTGGGTTAGGATTAAATATGTTTGGTATTTATTTCTTGAAGCTCTCTTTTGTCAACTCTTATTCTTATGTGAGCATCATTGAAATTACTGGGCCTAGCTAAAGGGCGTTAAAGAAAGCGCTTGTTGGGAGGCAACCCATCTTTTATTTTCAGTTTGCTTTTTGATTTTCTTGAGTCATGAAGTTATTAACTCTGTAGCAACTTCATTGTATCTTTTTCTTTTGGTTTTTTGTGCCAAGTTAGCCTCTAATGCATTGAAAGTGCGAGGTATTGTGTTGCTGTCCAAAAACAGATTCTGTGCGCCTGTTGCACGAAAATCTTAAAATCACCACAATTTTTATCTTTTTCTGATAATTTTTGACAGAAAGACAGATGCTTTTATCTATCTTTAGTTAGTTTTAAGTTTTTTTATTTGAGCTGCAGAAGTGCCTCGAAAAATTAGATCTTTACAGACTTTTCAGATTTTGACAGATTCTACTTTTATTTTGCATTTGGCTCTTTACCATCGTCATATGTGATACTCTAGGGTGGAGTGCCACATTGAGGCTTAGTAAACAGTAGCTAATTTCTAATAAAGTTTGTTTGCAATTTGTCATGAGTTGAACACATGTGCATTTTAATTTATGAGCAGTAACCCTCTAATCAATTATAAGAAGTTTTGTGTGAAGAGAGTTTTTAAGTTCCAAAGGAGAGGAATATGAAAAAATCGAGGATGGATCAGAGCTCAAGCTTGGGGATGCCCCATGACACCCCCTCTGAATATCAAGAACTATCAAGAGTCAAAGCTTGGGGATGCCCAAGGCATCCCCTCATCTTCATCGACTATCATAAGGTCGTCTTCGTTGATTTCATTTTATCACTTTACATATTATGTGCTATGCTTGGAGCATATTTTTACTTTCAGTTTTGTTAGTTTGTTTGCTAGTCATATCTTTGTTGGATCCTAGCTTTATTGTGTGGGAGAGAGACACGCTCCGCTTTTTCGTTTGAAATACTCCTTTGCTTCGCTTATATCTTTTTGAGTATTCTTAGCTACTGTCTGTTTTCTAGTAAGCTCTCACTTTTAGCTTTTATCTTGTTTAGAGCTGCTAGTTGTTAAGTTAAACTCTCTTGTTCTTCACTTATACTTGTTGGAGAGTTGTTGTTGAAAAATTGCTTGAATTGTCAATGCGACAAAATGTTGTTTGTGTGATGATAGAATAAAATGAAAAAGCCTGCATATTTTGTAGATCATGGTGTGGATACTTGATGCTTCTCAATTGTTTTGAGATGTTAAGTTGAATGCTTAAACTTGCTGGTTATTTGAGTGGAATTGATTAGTAAAGAAATATGGTTGAAAGCTTGAAATTGTGTGGTTTTTCACAGTTGTTAATCATGGTGCTAATTTTCAATCAAAAGAATTGTTTGGTCAACAAGGGAGACGGTATAGAGTTTTTATGGTTATGACCGGTAAATGTTCTTATGTTGTTCTGTTACCGGTTATTGTTAGATGTTTGCTTCAAACACCTTTTTTTTTGCTAAGCCTAAAAATTCGTACTGAGTGTATGGTTCACTCGTGCATCCAATCCCCAAAGCCAAACTTTCTTGCCAGCTGAGTCCACCATATCTACCTATGCATGGTATTTCCTANTGAGTTATATCATTCAAATGATAACTCATTTCATATAAAATAATTTAAGATCAAACATTTTTATAAAACAAAGCTTGGAAGAGTATTTAAATTATTTCCACAATGAAATAGGGTTTATAATATCTCCATATTATTTATTTTAAAACATAAACCAAAGTAGAAAATACTATTTGAAAACCCCAATTAAATATTTTATTTCCAAGACTTTAAAGTTGAGATTTGAAGATAAAGGAATATTTAATAAATAAAAAAAATATAACTTTGAAGATGTCAAAATAATCTTCTATAAAAGATTTTCTTGATTTTTGGAGACTTTATTTAATTATTAAACAAAAGTTTTAAATTTTTGTGATTTTTTTAAAACATTCCAAAATTTGGGATGTTACACCCCAAAGCCAAACTTTCTTGCCAGCTGAGTCCACCATATCTACCTATGCATGGTATTTCCTATCATTCCAAGTAAATTTGTCATGTGCTACCTTTAAAATTCAAAATACTTCTTTTTTGTGCCTCTATTTTTAAGCTCATGAGGGAGCAGTAGAGAGCTAGATATAACTTGTGACGAGCGAGGTCATTTCCCCCCTTTCACCCGGTGTGATGGATTACGTCTTCACTTGAATCAACCCGAGAGCAGTTTAAGCAAAATATAAATATAACTCACAATTCTCCTCCGCGTAATGCAAATCTGAGAAATCAGCCCAAACATTGGACAATGGTGAAACCAAAGGAGAAAGAAGAGCGTACTCGCTCTTCTAAGAACCAGCTGCTCTCACAAGTCTAAAAAACCTTGCTTGTCATGAGGGACTAGATAGCTTCTCTGTTGTGAAGTCGTTGACGGAAGTATGCATACTTCAAAATCATTTTACTTCTGTTTTAAAAAACCAAAAAGCTCTAGCACATGACTAATCCCTGCTTCCCTCTGCGAAGGGCCTTTCTTTTACTTTTAATGTTGAGTCAGTTTTCCATTTTTCCTTCTATCTCCACAAAAGCAAACATCTAGCATTGACCCTGGGTATCGTTGAGCATATTACATTATCAAGATTAAACATGAATCTTTATATTGACTTTATCTATAAGATAAGCCGTTGGAAGTGAAGATCTTTGCTAATGCTTACATCTTCCTTATGTTGATTCTCAAACACTTTTGTCATGGAATTATTATCCTTGTGAATTAGTAAAATATGTTGATCACATTGTTTCATGTCTTTGACATACTATTTATGAAAGGTTTTGCATGGATGATTCAACTTGTTTATTCATTGCTTTCTTGCTATCAATTATAGACAATTGTTTTGTATCTATTCATTCACATCCTTTGATTTGCATTACTATCTTGATCAAGATTGTGTTGGTCGCATGTCTCATCAAAAATAATTTGTTATCACTTAACTACTCGAGGACGAGTAGGAGTTAAGCTTGGGGATGCTGATACGTCTCAAACGTATCTATAAAGTTAGAATAACCTAAAAACGTCGAGGCGGAAATTATTTTCCAGAAACTCGACCCCAACGCGCTGTCACCGAAAACCCTAGTTCAGGGTCCAATCTGAAGCTGATCCCGGCACTCTGCCGGAGGGGAGAACGATCCCGGAGGGCTCTTCATCACCATGCCTTCCTCTGGATGATTTGTGAGTAGTCTCACCTTGGACTACGGGTCCATGGCAGTAGCTAGTTGGTAGTCTCTCTCTCTTGTGCTTCATGTCTTATGATCTTGTGAGCTGCCTAACATGATCAAGATCGATTATTGTAATGCTATGTGATGTGTTTGCTGGGATCCAATGGATTATGAAGTTATGTTCAGATTGTGCATGATTCTTATATGAGTAATTTATGTTCTTGCATGCTCTCCGATGTGCGTAGTTACTTTGGCCAAGTGATTGTGTGTATCTCCAAGAGAGGGTATTTATGCTAGATAGTGGGTTCATGCCCCCTTTTGTTCCTGGGCATGAGTGACAGAAACGTCTAAGGGCGAGGGTGTCTGTTGCTACTAAGGGTAAAACAACGGTGTTAATGTCTCTTTTGATATTAGTATTTCTTACTTCATGCACTTTACTTAATGCAATTGTCTGTTGCTTGCAACTTAATACCGTTGGGTGACAGGCTGGATAGCGATCCCACGGTGGACTTTTTAGACAAAGACGCAGTTGGACTCAACAGTCTTTGTTCCTTGTCGTGATGCCTCCATAAATATTATCATGTCCTTTTTGTCATAGATAAATTGGGTTTGTGTCATGATCTTGTCAATTGCCTAGCTGTAATTCGTTCACCCATCACATGCATATTTTATTTACTTGAGAGACTCCACTAGTGAACCCATGGCCCCCGGTCCATCTTTTTACACTGTTTACAACCTCATTTACTTGCTTTTAATCATCATTATTCCTCTGGTCACTTTTCATATTTCATCTATTTCATCATATAATTAACCGCTTTGTTTTCTGCGAGACCGGAAAGATTGACAACCTTTCCGCCGTTGGGGGCAAAGTATTTTGGTTGAGTATGTGCAGGTCCACGTTTGTTGAAGGTCAAGCGCCAGAGATCTTCAACATTCACCTCGTTGTTGATTTCAAAGTCCTACTGGTTCGATAAACCTCGGTTCGTTAAACGAGGGAAAACTGCTACTAGCTGCAATTCGGCCTTCGCTTGGGGCACCACCCAACTTATTTTAATACAGAAGCACTTGGCTTTCGAGACTTGTATGGTTTTAACCTTGCTATGCTTTCTAGGCAAGCGTGGAGAATGTTAACAAACCCAGAATCTTTGTGTGCACAAGTTCTCAAAGCAAAGTATTTCTCAAATACAACAATCTTACAAGCACAGCCAACCTCGGGCATGTGCTATTCCTGGCAAAGTAATCTTAGAGAAACTCCAGGCGTTGCCCCCCTCCCCAGGGTATCTGGCGCTGGCCTTTTGGCCCTTCCGCCAGCGCTGCCCGAGTCTTGGGGAGGCCCCGGTTCCCAGTCGCCCCCAGTTTTGCCCCCCCCCAAAGCCAATTTTTTTAAACAACATCTTCCCGCTACAAATCGGCAATCAAGTTCGGTGATCATCTAGCCACAAGTTTGGCGACAAAAAATGCCACAAGTTTGGTGAATAGCCACCATTCGGCGATAAAAAGGGGCCACAAATCGGCCGTCGAACGAAACGATGCTCAAACAGCCGGCTCGTCGTCATCCACTTCCACCATGACAGGGTCGGCCGATGGTGGTGCAGGGCTCGGCGACATCGATGCCGGCGTTGTGGCGGTACTCGGAGATGACGTCATGGTAGAGCTTTCCGTTGGCGGAGTCGGCGTCGGTGGTCGGCGTCGGAGTTGGCGTCAGGGTCGGAGTCGGCATCGGCGTCGGTGCTGGTATGTCATTCAGGATGAGATCGCGCTGGCCCATGTACCACACACTGATCTTGTCGTCCATCATCGCTGGGTTGGCACTCATGAGGAACGCCAGATCCGTGTTCCTCTTCTTGGCCACGACGTTGGTCTTGAGGAGATCGATCTTGACGTCATGTTTCTGCAGCAGATGCGTCCACCTCGCATCACACTTCTCCTCCCTCTGGACGGCGTGAGTCTTGGCGTCGGTGATGCACCTCTCGATCGACGAGAGTATCCTTTTTATCGCCGGTGCACTCGCCTTTGCCGCCTTCGCTTTCTTGTTTTCATCCGGGCGTCCATCTGCGGCTGCCATTCCCGGTGCGTCGGGGTTGTAGGGTTCTTTCCCCTTGCCGAGGTTCAGGCGAACCTCCGCCCACTTCTCGCACGATTCGATCCTAGTGAACACATGGAGGTACTTGAAGTCGGCGTCTTTGTTGTCCTGTCGGTACATCTCGAACATCCGGACCATCCGCCGGCATGCAACAAAGAAATATGTCAGCCGAAGACGAGCGAAAAGACATAGCGCGGCCAAAACGAGGTTACCTGACGCTCGGAATTGGCGCCGCTCTCTCGGCGAGCCATGATCTCCTCGACGATCCCGTGTGATTTGCTGCAGGCTGGTGATTGCGGATGATGATAGCGTTGGGTAGTGCCCCAAGCGAAGGCGTGGATGTAGTAAGTAGCAGTTTTCCCTCGTTAAACGAACCGAGGTTTATCGAACCAGTAGGACTTTGAAATCAACAACGAGGTGAACGTTGACGATCTCTGGTGCTTAATCATCAATGAACATGGACCTGCACACACTCAAACAATTACTTTGCCCCCAACGGCGAAAAGGTTGTCAATCTTTCCGGTCTGCTGAAAACAAAGCGGTTAAACATATAGTGTAGTGAATGAAATTATGAAAACGGACCAGAGGAGTAATGATTATGAAAAACAAGTAAATAAGGTTGTAAATAATGTAAAAAGATGGACCGGGGTCTATGGACTCACTAGTGGAGTCTCTCAAATAGATAAAACACTCATATGATGGGTAAACAAATTAATTATAGCTAGGCAATTGACAAGATTATGACACAAACTTAATCTAGCTATGACAAAGAGTACATGGTAATATTTATGTAGGCATCATGACAAATCCAACTGCATCTTTGTCTAAAAAGTCCACCGTGGGATAGCTATCCAGCCTGTCACCCATCGGTATTAAGTTGCAAGCAACAGACATTTGCATTAAGTAAGCGCATGAAGTAAGCAATATTAAACATCAAAATAGACTTTAACACCGTTGTTTTACCCTTAGTAGAAACAACACACCCTCGCCCTTAGACGGTTCTGTCACTCGTGCCCAGGAACAAAAGGGGGCATGAACCCACTATCTAGCATAAATACTCTCTCTTGTAGACACACATAATTACTTGGCCAAAGCAACTACACACATCGGAGAGCATGCAAGAACATAAATGAACATATAAGAATCATGTACAATTTGATCATAACTTCATAATCTATCGAATCCCAGCAAACACATCACATAGCATTACAATAGTTGATCTTGATTATGTTAGGCAGCCCACAAGATCATAATACATGAAGTACAAGGGTGAGAGACTACCATCTAGCTACTATCATGGACCAATGGTCCAAGGTGGAACTACTCACAAATCATCCCAGAGGAAGGCATGGCGATGAAGAGCCCTCCGGGATCGATCTCCCCTCCGGCAGGGTGCCGGGATCAGCTTCAGAATCACCCCCGAACTAGGGTTTATGGTGGCGGCGGCTCGGGGTGACTTTTCTGGAAAATAATGGCCGCCTCAACATTTTTAGGTCATGAGGCAATTTATAGGTGTCGAGGGGGGCCGAGGAGGTGCCCTAGGAGGAGGGGCGGGTCCCACCCACGGGGTGGGCCCAGGCCGCGGCTGCTAGCCGCCCCTGCCCTGTGGGTGGCCCCCCAGGTCGCCCTCTGGTCCTTAGGTGTCTTCTGGCGAATAAAAATTCCCCGTAAATTTCCAGCGCATTCCGAGAATATTTCCTGTGGTAGATTTTCTGAAATACAAAAACAACAAAAACAGGAAACTGGCACTGGGCATATTGTCAATAGGTTAGTCCGACAAAATGCATAAAAATGATGTAATATGATATTAAAAACATGTGACAACATCACAAAACTAGCATGGAACAATCAAAAATTATAGATACGTTTGACACGTATCAGCCGCCTGGACGATCGCCCAATGGTTCGCCATCGCTTTCTCGCCGCGCTCCATGTAGACTGTGTTGAACTCGGGATCGCAAAGCTTGCACTCGTCGAACGACCTCTTGACCCTCTTCCAATAGTTGTCCGAATTCTGATTCACGCCGATGATCGCGTCAATGCTCACGGTCTTCCAGGCTTTGGCCAGGCACTCGTCTTCTTTGGAGGTCCAGTTGAGGCGAGGTTCGGCTTTGGTCGCGGCGACCGCCGCCTTTTTCTTCCCTTGGCCGTGGCGACTGATGGCCTTGAACTTAGCTTAGGTTGAGACTCCAAGCGTATAGTGTGTAGTATAGGAAAGACGGTTTCCCCACGAGGGGTGACTCGAGGGTTTAATATCGAACTCTCGGGAAATCAGTAGTGAAAGATTTATCTTCTTATCCTTCTCTTGAAAACCTGCAAAACAAAGTAAATTGTTTTGTGCCCTCAACCTCACCAAGTGGTTGTCAAGCACAAGGTGTAAGAATGATATGAAAATATAACAAATGCAAAACAAGAAATAAATATGCAATGATGATAAATAAATGTGCAAGGATGATGGAAACGATGATGAATGATATTTTTGGGTTTTGTATTGTGAATGCAAGATATAAAAGTATTTTTATATTTTCGGAATTTTAAATGGCAGAAAATGGAAAATGCTTATAAGTTGTTGGAAAGGTGTTTCTTATGATTAAAAATGGACCGGGGTTCATGGTTTCACAAATGCACTCTCTCTTTAATAAAGTGGTAGATAATGGAACACTAGAATTGACATATGAGATTGCAATAAAAAGGTTTCATGACAAGTTACTAATTATATGGGCATCACGTCCTAACATAGAGATCTTTTGTTTATTAATCTCTCTTATACTCCACCAAGATGTGAACTAAATCTTAGCACCTCGGTAATTAAGATAAATCAGAGTATAGCTTTAAGTCTTATGACATGAAGTTAAAATAAGAACATGCTAGATGTAGTCATGGAGAAGTGGCAATGGTCACACCCACACCTCCGGTAGCATGGTATTTTTCTTTATCCCTAGTGAGGCAACAAAGTAAGGTAAAAATACTCAAGTGGATCGCGGAACTTCTGTCACTTTCACCGCACTAGCCACCCCCTCATTTCTCCAACTAATGCACATGTTCCCCCACACACGCTCTCATAAACATGCTTGATCAAAACAAGTAGACAAGAACGGGATACATAATATGCATCTACTTTCATAACTGAAACAAAACAATTGCAATCTCAAACATATATTAACTCATAAAGAGATCCACCACAAAGGTATTACATAGATGACCGTAATCATGTTCGGCATCTCATACGGTGCTAATTAGTGAAGCTCAAGAGAGAGGAGAGATACATAAGTTAATTCCACAAACCCATAGTCCAGGGGTGGACTACTCCCTCTTCATCATGGAGACGGTGGAGATGTCATTGGGGGAGATGGAGACCACGCCGGCAGCGCTCTGTCGGAGTTTTCCCCCTCCAATCTGCAGCTCCAGATCTCTGTTTCGGTGTTTCTGTGTTTGCGGCCGCCTCCCCTCCGAAGGGCGTCGGGGACTATTTTTATAGTCGGTTTTAGGTCAAGACGAAGGTTCTGGAGAAAAGATCGACGGCAACGGAGCCTCGAGGCCCCAGATGGTGGGTCCCACACGGCCAAGGAATCTGGCTGCGTGGGCCACCCTCTTCTAGCCCTCGGGCCTCCGTTTGTTCGCTTCCTTCGCTCCTACGCTTTGTTCCTTCCAAAAACTGATGCTCGTAAATTTTCAGGTCATTTGGACGTCGTTTGGGTCCCTGAAACATCAAAATATAGAAAATAGGGTTTTCTGCCAGTGCAGGGTTAATTCCAGAAAAATAGGAAAACTGTGAAATCTTCCCAAAATCATTATAAAACAATGATATAACCCTTATATGATGCAAATATGATTGAAATATGAGTATTATAATGCAAGTTCATGTATGCATTTTACCTGCATCAGCGACCGACTCTTCTTCTTCCTCTTCGTCGTTGTCTTCTTCCTCGTCCTGCTCCCCGGTGAACCCATTTTCAACCTCATCATCTCCTTGCGGGTAGGACGTCGTCGCCGCTGAACCAGACGCGATGATGTAGTCCATGTAGGCTTGCGAGTCATCACCGGGCATTTCGCCGAACAAGCTGTGGGCGCCGCCGCCAAACTGGTGCGGACTCACTGGAGGGGGGAACAAAGGGCCATGGCGGTGTATGGCCGGCGAGCTTGCGCAGGTAGACGAGCCCCCGTAGGGAAGGCTTGTTTCGATGCTGAATGCGGAAGGGCCACGCGGAGGAGCATGGTGCGGGAAGGTGATGTTGGGGTTGAATCCGCCATGCGGGTCGCCGTCTCCGTAGTCGGGCGATCCCCTCTAGTGGGGCGTGGCCGGCGACGCCGGTGAGAAGCCGGAGAGCGACGTCGAGAAGGCCGACGACGACGCCACACTGGCTTGGCTTCCTTGGGCTCCCCACGTGCCGGGCGGCAAATAGAGGCCATGCGGCGCAAACAGAGGTGGCGGCGCAGGGAAGCACAGTTTCCCCCGATCGGCCGCCGCCACCAGCTCCGACACCGCCTGCTCTGCCTGCAACGCCTCCTTCGCCTCCTTGGCCCTCTTCCTCTCGTCCCTTTCCTAGCGGTCGGCGGTGACTGTCTTCATTCGGTCGACTTCCTTCAACCACTCGGCATTGCTCACTCCCGGCGGCCGCCCCCCCCCCCCCCCCACATCCTCTTCGCCGTCGGTGGCTCGTGGGTTGTTGAATTTCTTCGGTGCCATTGGAGGTGGTTCTGGGGCGCGCGGCGAGAAATGGCGGGAGATGCGGGATATGGAGAAGAAGGAAATGGAGGGAGCCGAAAAAACGGCCGAAAAACGGCGGGAATCAGTGTTGTCTCGCCGACAGGGCTGACCCGCACGGCTTTTCCCTTATGCCGGGGCCCCAAGGCCGAACCCAACACGGTGGATATACAATGGAAAAGGATATGGAGTCTTACCTGCCAGCCAAAAATCAAACAATTTGTATGGAGGCTAGCCCAGCCCACAACAGTCTACCACTGAAGGAAATGGAGGAAGTACTGTGGATATACAATGGAAAAGGATATGGAGTCTTACCTGCCAGCCAAAAATCAAACAATGTATGGAGGCTAGCCCACAACAGTCTACCACTGAAATGCAATATCAAAAGGCGAGGCATTGACTGTGAAACGTACGCTGTGTATGCTGCCAGCGGCTTGACGAAGATGGAGCTCATTTGTTTCTCAAATGCAACGAGGTCAAACATGTGTGGAGAGACCTGCAGCTAGAAGGGATTCGACAACGCATGTGCACATGCAGGAATGCAACACCCTCATATATACTACCGTCGTTTGTTTGTTTTCTACGCCACAGGAATGTTAATCACCACAGGTTGGAAGAGTCTGAACTGGATGGGTTCAGAGTAACGCGTTCAACAGCACTGAACATAGCCGATACAAAATCATGCAGACAGATTATGTTTTCACATAATCACATTCCGGTGCTAGTTTTGGTACACAACAGACAGAGCAGCAGTGTAGGTAGGCTAAATTAGTAGAGTACCCATCTCCGTGGAATAAATCCGGGAGGCTTGATCGCAACTCGCAAGGGGCCCATGTCCCAAATATTAGTACTAGTCCCATTCTCTCGATCGATCGATCGATTCCTCGAGATAAGTAAAACAAACAAACAGTAGCTTATGTACACGGCGCATGGCTCCGCGCCGGCGAGCTGGGCAGGCCGCTCGCTCGGTTATCCCTTGCCCGGCCAGGGAGTGCGCGGCGCGGCTAGCCTAGGGCGCTTGGGCGTCGTTGTTTTCGGGTGCGGCGGAGGCGAGGCGGGAGGCGATGGCGGAGTGGTACATGGCGTCGTGGAAGCTCTCCGTCTCCATCATCCGCATCCGCAGCTGCCGCGCCTTCTCCTCCGTCAGCACCCTGAACCGCCTCGCTCCTGCAGCAGCATCAGCAGGCTGCTGCTCCGGCGCCTGCGCGTCGATGTAGTCCGGCTGGCCCGACCACCCCAGCAGCGGCGCCCACCATTTGCCGTTCCCGTCGGAGCGGGACCTCGGCCCGCCGGCAGCCGCGGCGGCGGTGCAGACGCAGGGCCGGGGCCCCGGCGCCGTCGGACGGACCGAAAACGTCCCTGCGGTGACGGACGCCGCTGCCATTGATGCGCAACGCGAGAAGAAGAGGAATTTGTGGGGGTTTGGTTTGCGATTGAGCAGCTGGATTGGTTCCGTTTCGACGTCGTCGTCGTTGTTGCTGGCTTGCTGCCGGTAAAAAAAAGGTGGTGGTGGGATTATATAAAGCGGGGGAGCGGGGGAGGGAAACGAGTGGATAAGCTTCGCGGGCGGACCCGAGGGGAGAGGATGGGCCGGGATGGCCACGTGGCGTGCATCGCACGGTACGGTAGGGACAGGATGCGCGGCCGTGACTACCGTGTACGTGCCGCGCGTGGGCTTTTCGGGAAACCGGGACGCGTCGTTGTCGGGGCTCGGCTCCTGTGGGCACCGGCACGGGATTTTGCCTTTTTCTACATCGAAATATCTTCAAAATCAAACGGTCCACCATTGGTTTTCGGCATTTCCATGGGAGGACCTATTAAGCGAAGTGGCCAACCAAACGAGCCAGTGAAATTAGGAAAATGTATTTGGATCAACAATTTATATCTTATAAGTTTTTTTTTGCTTGTGATGTCGCTATACTTTGTTAGGACTTGCAGAGCCAGCCCATATGTCGGGCTGCCGCCTAGGGACCCGAGAAATGAAGGGGCCAAAATAATAATGTATATTGTCCATGACAATTATGCCACTTGTATATTTAAAGCATGAATGGATTTTTATAGTCAGCAACGCACAATTTTAAGTGTGAATTTCACTTCAATATGTCCAAAAATAGTATAAATACATATGAGTTCAATAAGTAACAATGTCATTCATACAGCCCAATCCCTAGATTTTGGTATATATTAATGGTTAATGACGTATACGAACATATTAGAATCTATACCAAGTGCAAATCATACTAACTTTAGCAATGTTTGTTTCTGACTATTTTAGCAATGTTGTTCCAATGCCAAGTGCAAATCATACTCACTTTATTTAATTTTGACTTGCTAGACAATTTATGAAAAAACGAGTAATGAATATGCAATTGATTTAGTTTGTACTCTAGATGTTTGTATAAATATGCTTACTTGATAATACAGTAGAACCATCTATTGATATAATTGTTAGATTGTACTCCCTCCGTTCCATAATATAAGATGTTTTAGCCCTTTTCCACATTCGTATTTGTACCACATGTATCTAGATATGTTTTAGTATATGTGTTCACCCACTTTCCATTCTTTTAGTCCGAATCTAGACAACATGTGAAACATCTAAAACATCTTATATTGTGGAACGGAGGGAGTACTCTTTATAGATATTTACCATAATAAAACGATTGTGTGCTATTAAAAATGGTTCTAGAACTATTTTCTTACAAAATACCTTCTAATAAAACACATCAACTAAATTTTAGTAATATTGCTAGTTTTGTGGTTAAACTATGCCACCAAGTAGAAAATTATATATGTGATAATGTAACCGTTCAAATAAGATGTAGGGAGTATAAAAGTTTGGTACAAACTATAATTATTTTGATTAGACCCGGGCCCAACATCATTGGATCTGCCCTGATGACTTGGCTAGTTTTATTTAGATTGAGATGCGTAATTATTATGAACACCTTGTTCGTAGGTGGCGGCTGTATAGGAAGAAAATTATGGTGGTTGATATGTGTCCGGCTGTTGTCGTTTGGACAATATGGAAACTACGAAATGATTTACACTTTGGCAAATGCACTTGGACCGAAATGCACTTTGTGTTGCAAATGTTGTTGTGCATGATCGCGAGATGGAGGCCGTTGCGTCTGCAGGTGGAGATGAAAAACTTAGATAAGTTGATTGGTTGGCGAAGTGTCAGCGGTTGGTGCGTGAGTAGTAAATAGAAGGTGTTGGTGGGGGGATCTGCTTCCCCACCTGGCATGCACGTGAAGAAAACATCCAAGGTTTTGAAAAACATGTAGTTTCGAACATGCCTTGAAGGAAAACTCTGTTCGGCGGCTGCTTTGTGGTTTAAATTTTGTTACTTTAGTAGTTTATGGGAGTATGGTATAGTTCATAAAAAAGTTTGAAAAACGTTGTTTCAGTTTGACGCGATGCAAGAGGTCCGTAAGATGGAAAACTGTTTTGTCTCATTTTTTTTATAAAGAAATGGTGTGCCTATGATTCCAAAAATGATGAATATAAGCTCAAGTTTCTATAAATAAAAGGGAGGCTAGCGTGGGGGCCAACATCGATTTACCGAGCGACCGTCCAACTATGTAATCCGGGCGTCTAGCATCTGTCGATGTGCAGCTGGCGCTTAACTGTTTTTTCATGTATATAAGGTGATCAAAGGGCTGCAAGCTAGAAGCTAAATGGTTTAACTCCCGTGATTAGCGCATAGCACAGGACGCTTAGGAGATAAATCCATTTTTATTGTATTTAGTTTTTACTTAAACACCCAAATTAGTGTCTAGCTAGCATTGTACATGCACAAGGATGGGTATTAGAGAATTTGATCCCCACCATCATATAAAGTGATGGGATCGCTATACTCCGTTAAATACTTGAGTACATTTAAAATTGGTGTACTTCATATGTCATACATCAAGGTATGTGCAGTACAGTTGTATAACCAAGCGCGTGACACAAGAGCTACGTGTGTGTGTGTGTCGACGAGGATGCCATTTTGGTGCAAAGATGCTCTCGCGCACGCCGCGGTATATTCCAGGCGCGCGTGCGACGATCCAGGGAGGAGGACGGTAGCTTAATTTGCAGCGCAGCATATGCCGATCGCGAAGGAGATCGAACAATCGACCACCAAAACGTGAAAAGAGCACCGAAATTCACGTACTAGTTGAGCAAGTGTGTGTTTGTCAACGTTGCATGCGTCTCTTTCGGGGAGGGAGGATCAATAGCCTAGCGACGTACGATACGCCTCGCCTCGCAATAGGTGACGACGACACTTTTAGTATCATCACACACGGCTGATTTGGAACGATGATCTAGACCTCCCCTGCTTTCTTTCTTTTTCGTAATAGTTTTTTGTTTGGATTTTTTTTTTCGGATGACCCTGATCCAAGTCCATGTTCATGCAGCGCTAGATTTGCTCTTTGTAATACCCAGGTCGGGAGGTGCTCTTAGAGCTGATACTCTAAAACTGGCGATTTCTTTAATGAAAATCGACGAGGATGCTCGTTTCTTAAAAAAAAGTTGTATATTGCTAGATCAAAAAAAAAAAAGTAAGAAACACGCATTAACTTTGATAAAGTACGGTGGAATCTTATTGGAACAATATTGAATCTTGTATGTCATCAAAATTTGGATTGATCTTTCATGGATCTTACAGTTTTATGAAAGGTTTGACTCTATTTATTAATAGTTTGCTTGATGTACCAAAGGGTTGCTTATATTTAGAGTAAATTCCAGTTTTTACCCCCTAGTTTGATTTTTTTACGCTAATTACCCCATTTAGCAAGTTGTCATCCGAATTACCACATTTAGTGATTTGTTTGCCAATTTTTACCCCATTTAAATTTTGTGGGCGTTTTGACCTGTGGGTCCCGGCAGTCAGGTGCACGTGGCGGCCACGTAGGCGTTTTTTTTTTTTTGCTGGTTTTCTCCTTGTTGTTCTCTCGGTTGGTTTTTTTCTATTCTCGTCTCGCACGACCGCGAGCCCGACCCATACGAGCTGGCCAGCCCCCAATCCACCTGAGTCCTTAAGCCAGCACCCACCGCACCGCACCTAGGGTTAGGGAATCAGCGGCGGCAGCAGCGCCGACGGAGACGTCGAGGACCTAGCGACGGCGGCGGCACCGGCGACGGAGAGGTCGAGGGCCTAGCGGCGGCGGCGGCGATAACCAACTGAGGAAGGCGACGGCGGTGGTGACGGCCTAGCAACGGAGGCGGACGACAACTTAGCGGCTCTGTTGGCGATGGCCTGGCGATGGTGGCTACGACAGCGTAGCGATGGTGGCAACTACCGGTGCTTTTCAGGTATAAGAAAAAACCGCCTACATGGCACGCCACGTATGTATAACTAACAGGTCCCACATGTCAGAAATCACATTTAACCTTACATGGGGTAAAAATTGGCAAACAAATCACTAAATGGGGTAATTCGGATGACAACTTGCTAAATGGGGTAATTAGCATCAAAAAAATCAAACTAGGGGGTAAAAACTGGAATTTACTCTTATATTTAAGAAAAGGTTAGTTAGATGTTATTTCTCTTTCTAGATCGAAAAAAATGTTAAGAAACATACATGATTTTTTATAACTTCGGTGGGTATGTCCCTCAACATACCTCTGTATCGGTTTTCGGCCAGTTTCCCTTATAAACTGGTCATTTATATTTCTTCTATGAATAGGCAGAGCTCCTGCCGGTTGCTCCAAAAAAAAAGTCTATGGAACTTTATTGAATTGTGTATGTCTTCAAATTGTGGATTGATCTTGCATTGATCTTCAAAAAAATTGTTGTCATTTCTTCAACAAAATTTAATAATACTTCAACGGATCTTCAAAGTTTCTATGAACTTTTGTATGCATGTACCTCTGATCAAACTTGATAATGTATCAAAAAGCTACGTTGTGTCGATACCTTACAAAATGTCATATGAAACTTTGAATCTCATATCTATGAATCTCAGGTGAAACTTTGTACGTGTATGAAACTTCGATAACTTGTTGATACATGTCTGAAACAAGGATAAATTTGTTCATGCATTCATGAATCTCCTAGAAACTTGGTATTTTCAGCGTACTATTCTCCGATGAAAATATATGTGTATCAAACTTAGATAATTTTGTTGATGCGTGAATGAAACTGGGATAATTTTTTATACATCCATGAATCCCCTATAAACTTTGTATTTCCAGTGTACTAATCTCTGATGAATATTTGAAAGGACAGAGAAATGTTTAATCTCTGATAATGTTTTGTGAAACGTGAGGGGAGAAATAAAACAAAAACATGTAATTTTTTTCAAAAGTTAATGGTGCTTTTGAAAATGTAATCGGCTTCAGAGTGAGACTGGATAGAGGTAAAAGAGCCATTTCGTAAAATTTGCAGCACGGATATTCGACATAGTGTCTAAACGTCAACATACGGGGGAGGCATTTTTAGTAAAACTACTTGTAAAAGTGGCCGATTTACTGTTGTGTTTCTTCTATAAAAGTGGACGAAGTGTCAAAGCGTGGCTACAAACGTAGCACGTACAATGATCACAAAATTCCGAACCAGCCGATGTAATGGCCTGATTTGATTTTCTACTTCCTCCGATCCATAAAAAGTGTCGCTTATTTTATATTAAGTTAGTACAAAATTTGTACAAAGCCGACGACACTTTTTATGAATCGGAGGGAATAGTTATTTTGGTGTCACTCGAGTACATGCATGGATTGGATGAGCCAATGTATGTAGGTTAGGCCACCTACGTACGTACGCCATCGAGTTGAATCAAATGGCGATGCCGTGCGATGTTGTTTAATTATGATAACATGTACCGTGGGATTTACTTCTTATGATCAAGTGGTGACAGACGGGAGCGCAAAGTCCTTATCGCCGATGACGACTTGCCGATTGGGATTTTCGAAGTACTTGAACGTCGACGCTAATTAAAAAGTTTTTTTAGAGTAACAGGGATCGCTAATTAAAAAGTGGACATAAGAAACCTCTCGCTCCTGAGAAAAAACTCGGAGCAACTCGCATCATCAGTTCACCTAAGTGCCTGTAGGAGCTTGCAAGCATCTGAATCCACCATCCACGTGGCTGTGAACATGCAGTGAAATCTGAGCAAACCGAAACACAAAAACCATACGGCCAAATTAAGAATAATTTTGTACAGAATCATATTTCGGCTGGAGGTTTACGTTGCTCCAGATCGAACTGAGTTAACTACTAGTTAAGCAGAGCCGGAAGTGCAGTGTTCTGAGTTGCCTCCCTTCTTCTCTGATGTATTTACAGACCGTACTACGAACGACCAAATTAAAGAACACACAAAAGCTTAAACATGTACACGGCGCATGGATTCTCGTCGGCGCGAGCTGAGCAGTTGGGTTGCATCATCCTCGTTCGGCGGCCACGCCAAGAGAGAGCTAGCGCGGCGCGCGGCTAGCCTAGGGCGCCTGGGTTTCGTTGTCTAGGGCGGCGGAGGCGAGGCGGGAGGCGATGGCGGAGTGGTACATGGCGTCGTGGAAGCTCTCCGTCTCCATGGTCCGCATCCGCAGCTGCCGCGCCTTCTCCTCCGTCAGCATCCCGAACCGCCTCGCCCCTGCAGGGTGCTGGGCACTCGGCCTCTCCACCACCTCCGGCGCCGACGGAGCCGATGGCTGGGCGTCGATGTAGTCGGGCTGGCCCGACCACCCCAGCAGCGGCGCCCACCATTTGCTGCCGTTCCCGTCGGAGCGGAACCTCGGCCTGCCGGCGGCCGCGGCGGAGCATGCGCATGGCCGGGCCTGTTAGAAATAGAGTTGTATTTCTATACCATATTGTAAAGGACCTGGAGTCCGTATCCAATGTATTGCTTGCACCGCAAAGTGCACACTATAAATACATTACCATGGGGCTCGGGATTGTCATCCGAGTAGAACCCCTACCTGATCTTTACCTGTTCGGTTTAACATGGTATCAGGCCGGCCTCTTCGCCGACAAAACTGATCGCTAGAAACCCTAGCCCCCATCCCCGCCGCCATCCACATCCGCTCTGCTCCGGCCTCACCGCCGCAGCGCCATGTCGTCCTCATCGACGCCTCAGGTTATCAACCTCGGCGCTCCGCCCTCTGACAAGCTCACGCGAGCCAACTTCTCCCTATGGCGGGCGCAAGTACTGCCGCCGATCCGCGGCGCCCGGCTCATGGGTCTTCTTGACGGGACCGATGCAGAGCCGCCCAAGATGTTGGCCGTCGATTCTGCGTCAAAGGAGAAAGACGCTGCTGACAAAGAGACGACAGTCCCGAATCCCGCGTACGACGCCTGGATCTCTCGGGACCAGATTGTTCTTGGCTATCTCCTCCAGTCACTCTCCGCCGAGGTCCTTCCCCATGTTCATCGGATCGAGCACTCTGCCGGAGTTTGGCAGGCCATCGAGGAGATGTTTGCTTCCCAAAGTCAAGCCAAGGTCACTAATCTTCGGATCGCACTTGCAAATACCAAAAAGAAGCAAGATACGACGCCGGTGTTCCTCACCAAGATGCAGACAATCGTCGATGAACTTGCCGCTGCTGGGTGTCCCATCACCCCCCGGGAGCATGTCTCCTTTATCCTCGCAGGGCTGGACGGCAGCTACAACTCCCTGGCTGCCGCCATCGGCATGGGTACCACTATTTCCCTGAGTTCACTCTATTCCCAGCTTGAGGCTTATGATCAGCGCCAAGCCATGCTCAAGGAATCTACTACTGTCGAGTTCGAAACCTCGGCTAATGCTGCTTCTCGCCAGTACCGCCCCAACTCCAACTACCGAGGGCGCGGTGACTATGGTGACCGCGGTGACCGCGGCGACCGTGGCGCTCGCCGTGACGATCGGCGTGATGACCGTCAGCCTCGCCGTGATGATCGGCGTGGTGGAAGGGGGCCTCCCGGAGGGGGCCGACGTGGACGTGGTCGACGCCGCACCACGCCCTGGGTCGACGTCACCTGTCAAATTTGTGACAAGGAGGGTCATGCCGCTAAAGACTGCTGGAGGCGGTTTGACGATGATTCTGCCTCCTACGGTGACAAAGAGGTGAACGCAGCCTATGGTGTGGATACTAACTGGTACTATGACACCGGCGCCACGCACCATATCACTCAGGACGTCCGTAACATGACGGTTCATGACAAGTACATGGGCTACGACAAGGTCAACACCGCCAATGGGCAAGGTATGAATATTTCCCATGTTGGTCAGTCAATTGTTCGTAACCCTGGTCACGACTTTCACCTTCGTAATATCTTGCATGTTCCAACTGCATCAAAAAATTTGCTCTCTGTTCATCGTTTTACATATGATAATCGCGTCTTTATAGAATTTCATCCCTTCTCCTTTTTGATCAAGGATCAGGTCACCCGGAAAATTCTTCATAGAGGTCGATGTGTTGGTGGTCTTTATCCCCTCATTTCATCCTTGGTCGCATCATCCCAGAAGCATGCTTTCAGCGCCGTCAAGCCATCCCAAGCAACGTGGCATAGTCGTCTCGGTCATCCCTCCATAGCTATTGTTAGGAAAATTATTAGCAAGAATAAACTTCCATGTGTTTATGATTCTCGCATAGGTTCAGTGTGTGATCCCTGTCAACAGGCCAAGAGTCATCAACTTCCATATCCTGTATCCACTAGTGTATCTACAGCTCCCCTTCAATTAGTTTTTACTGATGTATGGGGTCCCGCACCTACCTCTGTTGGTCGTCATGATTACTATGTAAGCTTTATTGATGACTATAGCAAGTTTACTTGGATTTATTTGCTCAAGAATAAATCTGATGTCTTTTCTGCCTTTATGAACTTTCAAAACCTTGTTGAACGCAAACTTGATCGCAAAATTCTAACGGTTCAGTCTGATTGGGGTGGAGAGTATGTCAAACTGAACTCTTTCTTTCAAACACAAGGAATCTCACACCATGTCTCTTGTCCACATGCACATCAACAAAACGGCTCAGCTGAAAGAAAACATCGTCATATAGTTGAGGTTGGATTATCTCTTCTCGCTCAAGCACACATGCCCTTAAAATTCTGGGATGAAGCATTTCTCACAGCCACATATCTCATCAATATGCTTCCTAGCAAAGTTATTCGTAATGATACGCCTGTCCATCGCCTCTTCGGAACACGACCATCCTATTCCTCTCTTCGTGTGTTCGGGTGTGCGTGTTGGCCAAATCTTCGTCCTTATAACAAAAGAAAACTTGCTTTTCGCTCTACACAGTGTGTCTTCCTCGGGTATAGCCCTCGTCATAAGGGTGTTAAATGCCTAGAAGTATCTACAGGACGTGTTTATATCTCACGAGATGTTGTTTTTGATGAGGCTGTGTTTCCTTTTGCTTCCCTTCATCCCAATGCTGGTGCCATGCTTAGGAAAGAAATATTGCTTCTTGATCCATCTCTTCGTCCGTCTGATCAGGGGGGCGAACTTATTGATGACTCTACTATGGTTAATACTCATGCTACTAATCCCTCCACTAGACCTACTTGTCATGTTCCGCAGGTTGCAGCACAACACCCTGGAGAAAATTTGGGTCAAAACAGTGCTCACAGCAACTCAAATGGCTCTTCTACACAGTCCATAGAAACAGACGAAAGCTCAGGACACGAGGAAGATTCAGGGGAACATTCCTTTACGGGATCCGTGCCATCGGATTCAGCGCCGGACCTGCCAGAGCGCAGCAGCTCCACGCGCGGGCGTGGGTCACCGCATGCAGCGACGGGATCGTCTGCGTCAACCCGCCATGCAGCCAGTCCCACAGCCACGCAGCCTGCCACACCGACGGCCACAGGATCGTCTGTGTCGCCTGTTCAGCCCACACCTGCGGCATCTCCCGCCGCGCCAGATCCTCCTGCTGAGTCTCCTGTCCGTGTCCGGGGAGAAGGATCTGCTGCTCCACAGCCTCGTGTAGCTACTCGTGCGTCCAGAGGGATCCACCAGCCCAAAGAATATAAAGATGGCACCGTCCGCTGGTGTCTCTCGGCAGTTGTGTCTGATGAACCAGCAACTTTGCAAGATGCTATGGCAGATGCTCATTGGAAGAATGCTATGGATGAGGAGCATGGTGCTCTCATTAAAAATAATACATGGAGGTTGGTTCCACCACCGCAAGGCAAAAATATTATAGACTGTCGCTGGATTTATAAAATCAAGAAAAGAGCAGATGGTTCGATTGATAGATATAAGGCTAGACTTGTAGCCAAAGGATTTAAGCAACGTTATGGTATTGACTATGAGGATACCTTCAGTCCAGTGGTTAAGATTGCTACTGTTCGTCTTGTCTTGGCACTTGCAGTCTCTAGGGGATGGAGTTTGCGACAGTTGGATGTCAAGAACGCGTTTCTTCATGGTGTTCTGGAAGAGGAAGTTTATATGCGTCAACCACCTGGGTATGAGAACAAATTTCACTCACAGTATGTTTGCAAACTTGACAAGGCGATCTATGGGCTTAAACAAGCGCCTCGTGCATGGTATTCTCGGTTGAGCTCTCAACTACTTCGGTTTGGTTTTGTTGCTTCCAAATCTGACACATCCCTGTTCATCTACCGTCAGTGCAATGTTATTATATATATGCTCATTTATGTTGACGATATCATTGTAGCAAGCTCCTCACAATCTGCCACTGATGCTCTTTTAAAGGATTTGCGTACAGAGTTTGCATTGAAAGATCTGGGAGATCTCCACTATTTTCTGGGAATGGAAGTTCAGAAAGTTTCTGGTGGATTGGTACTCACACAGAAAAAATATACCCAAGACATTCTTGCACGGGTTGGCATGCAGAATTGCACGGGCGTATCAACTCCCCTGTCCTCTTCTGAGAAGATCACAGCGAGGGAGGGACAATTGTTGGGCCCTGAAGATAGTACCAAATACCGAAGCATGGTAGGTGCTTTACAGTATCTCACTCTTACACGTCCAGATATCTCCTATGCAGTAAACAAGATATGCCAGTATTTACACGCTCCCACTACTGTACATTGGACTGCTGCCAAGCGTATCTTGAGATATGTGAAGCACACAGTTGGCATTGGATTGACCTTCATGAGATCCAGCTCTATTCAGGTGAGTGCCTTTTCTGATGCGGACTGGGCAGGTTGTGTAGATGACCGACGATCAACTGGTGGTTTTGCTGTTTTCTTTGGCCCTAATCTTATCTCTTGGAGTGCAAAGAAGCAAGCCACAGTGTCTCGGTCTAGCACTGAAGCAGAGTACAAGTCCTTAGCAAATGCCACAGCTGAAGTGATATGGGTGCAGTCCCTACTAAAGGAACTTGGTGTCAAATTGAACCAACCACCGTGTTTATGGTGTGATAATTTGGGAGCCACATATTTATCAGCCAATCCTGTGTTCCATGCTAGAGCAAAGCACATTGAGATAGACTTTCATTTTGTTAGAGAGAGAGTTCTCAGGAAACAGTTAGAAATTCGGTTTGTTCCCTCAAAGGATCAAGTAGCTGATGGGTTTACAAAACCGCTTCCCTTCCGTGACTTCGAGGAGTTCAAATATAATCTCAACTTGAGTAAGTTGTGATTAAGGGAGGGTGTTAGAAATAGAGTTGTATTTCTATACCATATTGTAAAGGACCTGGAGTCCGTATCCAATGTATTGCTTGCACCGCAAAGTGCACACTATAAATACATTACCATGGGGCTCGGGATTGTCATCCGAGTAGAACCCCTACCTGATCTTTACCTGTTCGGTTTAACAGGGCCCCTGACGCCGCCGTTGGGCGGACGAAGAACGCGGCTGAGGTTCCGTACGCCACCGCCATCACAATTCGCGCCCGGCGAGAAGAAGAAGAAGAATGGTTTATCCGGAGTTGAGATGGATGGATTGCCTTCGTTTCGTTTCGTTGTTTTTGGAAAAGATGGCGGGTGGCAGATTAAACCAAAAACTGTGAACTGTGGACCCCACTAGTGAACTGTGTACCCCGGTCCATTCTTTTACACGGATTAAACCACAAACTGCAAACAATTGTTCTCTTTTACTTTCTGCAATTAAATACTGTTTTCCACACCATACGTTTAATCCTTTGTTTTCAGCAAGTCGGTGAGATTGACAACCTCACTGTTTCGTTGGGACAAAGTATTTTGATTGTGTTGTGTGCAGATTCCACGTTGGTGATCGAGTATCGGCGCCGCCAACAACCTTCTGAAGTGCTACTGCTCCTACTGGTTTGATAACCTTGATTTCATACTGAGGGAAAACTTGCTGCTGAACTATATCATACCTTTCTCTTGGGGTGTCCCAACGGAAATATCAACCACCGGTGCCATTTACTCCCGCATGATCATCTATTGCTTGTATCTTCATAGATTTTGCCTATTACGAAAAAGGCGAAAATTTTATATTTCCATGCATAATCCAACATAAAACACATCAACAAAACTATGTCACTCAAGAAGAAGTAAAGAAAAAAAGGAAAAAAAACTAAGCACAGAAACATACAAAGAGAAATAAAGAACATACAAAACGCACCCTAAACTGAAAATCCACATGTAGTATTTTCCGCATCCCTCCTTCCCCACTCACATGTTCAACGCGGGGGCATCATTCACTTAGAGCATCTCCAACAGGCGCCCAACGCGTCGGCGCGCTATGACTTTTTTGCAGCGCCAAAATAGACGTTTAGCGCGTTGCGCGTGGGTTTTGCTTTAGCAGCCTCGCTATAGTATCGCGCGAATATGGGGAGGTTTTTCAGACGCGTTAAACTCCAGCGCGCGCGCCCAGCACAAACAACATTTGCACTCAAACATATAACAAAGAAGATCAAACATACACCAAATAAATCAACAATAAATAGTTTCATTATTATTACAACACAAACAAATAATTTTTCTTGAATACAAATAGTTCACCAGCGCTGGAGGCGCTCGTGAAGCAGGTTAACAAGTTGAAGAAGAATGGCAGCGCCAAGGTCGTGGCTGCACCTGAGAAGAACACTGCTGATGTTTAGCGCAACTAAGAGTACAAATCAACCTGGGCAAGGGCCCCGTAGCTGCTATGCATGCACCATGTATCTGTTTCTTACTGCTTTGGGGCATCTTCGTTTACGTACTACAACTCCTTCGATCATCTTCAGGTCACCTCGTCAAAGTCTTCTGATGATCTACGATGATTCGCCCCCTCTGCATGATGCGCGTTTCGTCCGCTACCTCTACACCGTGTCTCCAAGTATACTTTAATGGCGCAGAAGAATGTGAATCTGCTCGATTGGAATCCCAGAGGCCTAAACAACAAGGTTCGTCGCGACGCCGTGCGCGACCTCGTCCGTGACACTCATGCCACGATTGTCTGCCTCCAGGAGACTAATTAAGCTCGACATGGTCGACAACGTCATCATCTCCGAACTTTAGGGCCAAACTTCACCGCCAACTACGCCGTCCTCCCGGCCACTGGTACTAGGGGTGGCATGATCCTTGCTGTCTCGGACTCCTACTTCAGCCTGTCAAACCTTCATGTCACCGCCGCCACTCTCTCTGCCACGGTGACGATGCTCAGCGAGGGAGCCTCATGGACGATCACTTGCGTTTATGGGCCGCAGGGCGAGCCGGAAAAGCTCGAATTCATCGAGGAGCTACGTGGACTGAAAACGATGGCGCTTGACGCCTGGCTCATAGTTGGAGACTTCAACCTCATCACAAAAGCGTCTGACAAGAACAACCTCAACATAAACCGTCGGCTCATCGGAAAATTCCGCTCTGCCCGTGACTTCCTCCAGTTAAAAGGACATGCGTATGGATGGAAGGCGCTTTACATGGTCAAATGCGCAAGCGGACCCCGTGCTCACAAGGATCGACCATGTTTTCTTCTCCGATGAATGGGATTTGCTCTTCCCGGATGCACACCTTCAGGCCATCACATCGGCATGCTCCGACCACGCTCCTCTGTTCATGCAGGGATCCGTCGCCAACACTAGAAAGCCTTCCTTCAAATTCGAGGAATCCTGGCTTCGAATGCCTGGTTTCAAAGACACTGTTTCAGTGGCTTGGAACAAGCACATTCAAGCAGGGACGGAGCCAGGGACAACACTCAAGGGGGGCAAGGTTAGTGTGTGATCTATATGAGGGGGGCTAAGTTAGCTAAATTAGCATAATCAAGGAGCTCACATGGCTAATATGCCTATAGAAATTGCAAGCATAGGGGGGGCGTAGCCCCTGCTCGTCCCCCTTGTCTCCGTGCCTGCATTCAAGCCACTGACCCTATCCGGCGCTTCCACACTAAGCTCTCCCGTACTGCAAAAGCTCTCAAGCAATGGCAAATGCAGAGTGTTGGTGACATTCGCAAGCAGTTGGCTGCCGCAAAAGAGATTATTTTGTGTCTTGATCTGGCTGAGGAAGCTAGGCCCTTGTCTGAGGAGGAACGTGGTTTTCGACGTACGTTGAAGGCCTCCTATTTGGGACTCCTCGCCATCGACAAGATGAAGCTGCGTCAGCGTTCACGTCTCACTTGGATCCGCCTTGGCTACGCAAACTCGAAGCTTTTCCACGCTCGCGCAAATGGGCGCAGGAGGAGGATTTACATTCAGAGGCTGGTTACCGGTGCGGGCATGGCAGTTACCACTAAGGACAAGGAAGAGGTCCTCTTTCAGCACTTCAGCTCCCACCTCGGAACCACGGTCCCCAGGCATCTTAGCCTTGATTGGACGGCTCTCGGCTACGCGCCTCACGACCTCTCCGAGTTGGAAGCCCCCTTTGGCGAGTCAGAGATTAAGGAGGCTGTGTTCTCCCTGCCTTCGGTGAAGGCTCCGGGCCCCGACGGATTCATTGGCGCTTTCTACAAATCCTGCTGGGAGATCATCAAGGGAGACACCATCGCGGCAATCACCCACATGTCATTGCACTGTGGTGGTTGCACTAGCTTAGTCAACTCTGCAAACATCGTGCTCCTGCCCAAGAAGGAGGACGCGGCCGCTGTGGGGGACTACCGCCCGATTAGCCTCATCCACAGCCTTTCGAAGATCTTCTCCAAGTTGCTCGCAAACCGCCTTGCGCCTTTTCTGTCCACGCTCGTGTCCAAGTGCCAGAGCGCCTTTGTGAAGAAGCGCAGCATACACGACAACTTCCTGCACGTGCAGAATCTGATAAAGGAGTTGCGTTCATCCAAGACACCGAGCCTCTTTCTCAAGCTTGATATTTCCAAGGCCTTCGACTCGGTGGGCTGGGCCTACCTCCTCAAGGTCCTCACGGCCATTGGGTTCGGTCCTAGGTGGCGGGAATGGATCTGTCTTTCTCTCGCCTCAGCCACTTCGAGAGTGCTCCTGAACGGAGACCCGGGGACTCCTTTCACTCATGCTCGCGGGCTACAACAAGGGGACCCACTATCCCCCATGCTATTCATCCTCGCCATTGATCCGCTTCAGAGAATTCTCTCACTGGCCACTGATCACGGTATCCTGAGCCCCATCAAGTCAAGGACTGCGCGTTGCAGGGTCTCACTTTACGCGGACGACGCTGGCATCTTCTCAAACCCGGTTAAGGAGGAATTACACGCCATGTCCGCCATTTTGGATTGCTTCGGAAAGGCAAGCGGGTTGATAACCAACATGGCAAAAACGGAGATCTTTCCGATACGCTGCGACGCCATTGACCTTCCCGACATCCTCTCCGACTTCCCGGCGAAGATTGGCACCTTCCCGGGGAAATATTTGGGGCTCCCTCTTCACTATCGCGGGCTTCGCAAGATTGACATACAACCCCTCATTGACAAGACCGCTGCCAAGCTTCCGGGGTGGATTGGCAAGAACCTTGCATGGCCAGGGAGGGTCACCCTCGCTAAGACAGTACTCATGGCCATGTCAACCTACCATGCCACGATTATCCCCATGTCCAGATGGGCGCGGGACAAGTTCGCAAGGATTGCGAGGAATTTCGTCTGGGCTGGTGACGAGGGAGAACACGCCACGGGGGGACACACTTTGGTTAACTAGAAGACTGTTTGCCACCCCAAGGAGTGGGGTGGTCTTGGGATGCCTGATATTGAGAAGTCAGGAAGGGCCCTCAGACTTCGCTGGCCTTGGTTGCAGTGGAAGGACTCGGGGCGCCCCTGGCATGGCTCCACTTTGCCCTCCGACGATACGGATATGGACTTATTCAGGGCTTCCACCAGAGTCACCCTCGGCAACGGAGAAAAGGCTTCATTCTGGAAAGACAACTGGTGCGGCAAGGGACCTCTGAGGTTATGGGCCCCTGATCTCTTCAAGATTGCGACACGAAAGAACCGCTCAGTCGCCAAGGAAATGCAGGACGACAACTGGATTCGCTCCATTGCTCGTCTCAGCACCCCCGTCCAGCTTACTCAATTCATCGAGATTTGGGACACGGTTATAGCCACTAACCTCACGCCGGATTTACCGGACGATATCTCGTGGACCCTGACCTCTGATGGGGTCTACAGCACCAGCTCCGCCTACATCGCGCAATTCCACGGATCTTTCCCAAAGTTTGGAGCTGACAAGATTTGGAGCGCTCAGGCCGAACCAAAGTGCAAGCTTTTTGCTTGGCTTGCCATCCACGGGAAACTCTTGACGGCTGACATGCTCGCTATCAGAGGATGGCCCCATGACCCCAGCTGGCAACTTTGCCTGGGCACGCCTGAAACTGCGATCCATCTCTGCAAAGACTGCCCCTTCTCCACCGCTGTGGGAAACCTGGTAAACTCTTGGGATGGCATCAACACTCAAGCACAGGGGCCTAGCTTCACGTCTATCTCGGAGTGGTGGGATGACATGATCTCCGAAAAGCCCAAGAAGATCCAGAAGCGGACTAGTGGCCACCTGCTTTACGTTCTCTGGAACGTCTGGAAGGAGCAAAACAGGCATATCTTCACTGGAAAACGCATGACTTTTGTGGAGGTCGCACCCTTGCTTGGGAAGACATACTGCAGCGAGGCCGCGCCTTTGCCGCCTACACTCCGGCACCCCCGCCCGACCCAGATTAGTTTTTTGATATTTTTTAGAGCTTCATGGGTTTTGGCATGTTTTACCACCTAACAAAAACTTGCCATCTGTGTACACTCCCGTGTACACTGTGGTTTCACTTCTTTCTATCTATATGAAGAGGCAGTGCTCCTGCCGGTTGCTCTAAAAAATATAGTTCACCAAACAATAGAATGAATAGTTCATCAACAATACAATAAACCTACACAAATAAACTCAGTGTTGCCCATTCCATGTCCACCACTCCTCGATTAGATCCTTTTGAAACTCATCATGCCGTTCATTACGTCGAATGGCATGATAAGATGCAACAAAGCGGGCTGTCCTCTCAGCCCTCCTCCGCACTTGCACGGGATGTCTCATCAACTCATAGTGAGTGTAGTCCAAATCTTGCCCGCGCTCATTCTCGATGATCATATTATGCATGATCACACAAGCGGTCATGATGTACCAAAACATGTCTTGATCCCAAAATCTAGCCGGTCCTCTCATAATAGCAAATTGTGCTTGCAAAATCCCAAATTCTCTCTCCACATCTTTCCTAGCCGCCGCTTGAGCATTGTGGAAATCAAGCATTTTCTTACATTGCGGTTTGTGAACCGGTTTCACAAATGTTTGCCACCTTAGGTAGATGCAATCCGCAAGATAGTAGCCATAATTGTATGTACGACCATTTGCTACAAACTCCACCGGGCAAGTTTGACCTTTTGTAATCTTATTCATGAGTGGTGACCGGTGAAGAACATTGATGTCATTGAGAGCTCCGAGCATGCCAAAAAAATGCATGCCAAATCCAAGTCTCATGATCGGCCACCGCTTCAAGGATTATAGTGGAATCCTTTTGTGACCTTGGAATTGTCCATGTCATGCCGCAGGACAATTCTTCCAACTCTAGTGCATGCAATCAATAGAGCCAAGCATACCTGGAACCCCGAGCGGCGTTGAACTCCAAAATCCTTGCCGTGTCTGCCGCATTGGGAGCTCGCAAATATTCCTTGCCAATACTTGCAATAAACCAACCGCAAACTGCTTGAAACACATGAAGCCCTATAAATAGAGAACCTGCTCTGATACCAATTGAAAGGACACGGATGTTGCCTAGAGGGGGGGGGGGTGAATAGGCGATTTAAAATTATTACGGTTAAGGCTTGAATAAATGCGGAATAAAACTAACGTTTAATTTATCAAGCTAAAAACTAAACTAGCTAGGATTACCTATGTGCACCAACAACTTATGCTAAGCAATATAATCAACTAGGTGATAGCAAGATATATAACCTCAAATTCTATGGCTATCACAAAGTAAATAGCATAAGTAAGAAACTCGGATATAGAAATACCGAGGCACTTGGAGACGATGATTTATCCCGAAGTTCACTTCCCAATGGAAGCTAGTCTCCGTTGGAGCGGCGCGGTGTTCACCAAAATGAAACACCGAGTAGCCTTGATATGGCACACTGTATCTCCGTTGTGTCTTACCACCGATGTGGCGAGGCACTTGTCACTATGTTGCCGTTGATGTTGACAACTAGAACCTTTACAAGGATGAAGCTCCCACCACAAGTTGGTGGGTCTTCACCAAATGCACCGAGCCGCCAAGACTTGATGCGCCAAGGTCGGGGCACACACCACAACTCAATTGGTGGCTCCCGGCAATGTCTTCGTAGCTACCAAAGCTCCGAGACGAACAAGGTTGAGTCACACTCCACAATTGGAGGCTCCCAACAAATCCCGTGAGCCACCAAGACTCCGAGAGATCAACAACCGTCTAGGGTACCAACGTGCCCTAGAGGAACAAGCTCTAGGGCACCCAAGCACCCAAGAGTAACAAGCTTCTCAACTTCACTTTCCACGAATCACCGTGGAGAACTCAAACCGATGCAACCGATGCAATGACAAGAACACACTAAGTGGTCAAGTTCTTCTCTCCGAAATTCAACCAAAGCAACTAATGCTATGGAGGGATTTAAGAGGAAGAACAAAGGAGAAACACAAAGCAACTCCAAGATCTAAATCAAATATGTTCCCCTCACTTAGAGGAGATATGGTTTGGTGGAAATGCAGATCTAGGCCTTCTCCTTCAATCCTCTAAAGATCAACGAGTTTGGGTGGAGGGATTGGGAGATCTATATGATTTGAGCTCTTGCAACAATGGAGGAGAGAGAGAGAGAAAAAGAGCTCTAATGGTTAGGGAACCTTTGGGGAAGAAGCCCCCTTTTTATAGGTCAACAAGAGCTGACCGTTATGCAGTTTTCGTGGTCGTCCGGAATTGGTCCGGAATGGTCTGGAATATTCCGAAACACTAACAGAGAGCAAAACTGGTTCACCTCGGAAATTACCCGGAAAATTCCGAGCTGTGCGGAATGACCCGGAAAATTCCGCATGAGATACAGAGTGTAAAATAGCACGCACGAGAAACGCGATATCTTTTGCATCCGGACTCCGTTTTCGATGATCTGGGCTCGTTGGGACAAAGTATTTTGATTGTGTTGTGTGCAGATTCCACGTTGGTGATCGAGTATCGGCGCCGCCAACAACCTTCTGAAGTGCTACTGCTCCTACTGGTTTGATAACCTTGATTTCATACTGAGGGAAAACTTGCTGCTGAACTATATCATACCTTTCTCTTGGGGTGTCCCAACGGAAATATCAACCACCGGTGCCATTTACTCCCGCATGATCATCTATTGCTTGTATCTTCATAGATTTTGCCTATTACGAAAAAGGCGAAAATTTTATATTTCCATGCATAATCCAACATAAAACACATCAACAAAACTATGTCACTCAAGAAGAAGTAAAGAAAAAAAGGAAAAAAAACTAAGCACAGAAACATACAAAGAGAAATAAAGAACATACAAAACGCACCCTAAACTGAAAATCCACATGTAGTATTTTCCGCATCCCTCCTTCCCCACTCACATGTTCAACGCGGGGGCATCATTCACTTAGAGCATCTCCAACAGGCGCCCAACGCGTCGGCGCGCTATGACTTTTTTGCAGCGCCAAAATAGACGTTTAGCGCGTTGCGCGTGGGTTTTGCTTTAGCAGCCTCGCTATAGTATCGCGCGAATATGGGGAGGTTTTTCAGACGCGCTAAACTCCAGCGCGCGCGCCCAGCACAAACAACATTTGCACTCAAACATATAACAAAGAAGATCAAACATACACCAAATAAATCAACAATAAATAGTTTCATTATTATTACAACACAAACAAATAATTTTTCTTGAATACAAATAGTTCACCAGCGCTGGAGGCGCTCGTGAAGCAGGTTAACAAGTTGAAGAAGAATGGCAGCGCCAAGGTCGTGGCTGCACCTGAGAAGAACACTGCTGATGTTTAGCGCAACTAAGAGTACAAATCAACCTGGGCAAGGGCCCCGTAGCTGCTATGCATGCACCATGTATCTGTTTCTTACTGCTTTGGGGCATCTTCGTTTACGTACTACAACTCCTTCGATCATCTTCAGGTCACCTCGTCAAAGTCTTCTGATGATCTACGATGATTCGCCCCCTCTGCATGATGCGCGTTTCGTCCGCTACCTCTACACCGTGTCTCCAAGTATACTTTAATGGCGCAGAAGAATGTGAATCTGCTCGATTGGAATCCCAGAGGCCTAAACAACAAGGTTCGTCGCGACGCCGTGCGCGACCTCGTCCGTGACACTCATGCCACGATTGTCTGCCTCCAGGAGACTAATTAAGCTCGACATGGTCGACAACGTCATCATCTCCGAACTTTAGGGCCAAACTTCACCGCCAACTACGCCGTCCTCCCGGCCACTGGTACTAGGGGTGGCATGATCCTTGCTGTCTCGGACTCCTACTTCAGCCTGTCAAACCTTCATGTCACCGCCGCCACTCTCTCTGCCACGGTGACGATGCTCAGCGAGGGAGCCTCATGGACGATCACTTGCGTTTATGGGCCGCAGGGCGAGCCGGAAAAGCTCGAATTCATCGAGGAGCTACGTGGACTGAAAACGATGGCGCTTGACGCCTGGCTCATAGTTGGAGACTTCAACCTCATCACAAAAGCGTCTGACAAGAACAACCTCAACATAAACCGTCGGCTCATCGGAAAATTCCGCTCTGCCCGTGACTTCCTCCAGTTAAAAGGACATGCGTATGGATGGAAGGCGCTTTACATGGTCAAATGCGCAAGCGGACCCCGTGCTCACAAGGATCGACCATGTTTTCTTCTCCGATGAATGGGATTTGCTCTTCCCGGATGCACACCTTCAGGCCATCACATCGGCATGCTCCGACCACGCTCCTCTGTTCATGCAGGGATCCGTCGCCAACACTAGAAAGCCTTCCTTCAAATTCGAGGAATCCTGGCTTCGAATGCCTGGTTTCAAAGACACTGTTTCAGTGGCTTGGAACAAGCACATTCAAGCAGGGACGGAGCCAGGGACAACACTCAAGGGGGGCAAGGTTAGTGTGTGATCTATATGAGGGGGGCTAAGCTAGCTAAATTAGCATAATCAAGGAGCTCTCATGGCTAGTATGCCTATGAAAATCACAAGCATATGGGGAGTGTAACCCCTGCTCGTCCCGCCCCCTTGTCTCCGTGCCTGCATTCAAGCCACTGACCCTATCCGGCGCTTCCACACTAAGCTCTCCCGTACTGCAAAAGCTCTCAAGCAATGGCAAATGCAGAGTGTTGGTGACATTCGCAAGCAGTTGGCTGCCGCAAAAGAGATTATTTTGTGTCTTGATCTGGCTGAGGAAGCTAGGCCCTTGTCTGAGGAGGAACGTGGTTTTCGACGTACGTTGAAGGCCTCCTATTTGGGACTCCTCGCCATCGACAAGATGAAGCTGCGTCAGCGTTCACGTCTCACTTGGATCCGCCTTGGCTACGCAAACTCGAAGCTTTTCCACGCTCGCGCAAATGGGCGCAGGAGGAGGATTTACATTCAGAGGCTGGTTACCGGTGCGGGCATGGCAGTTACCACTAAGGACAAGGAAGAGGTCCTCTTTCAGCACTTCAGCTCCCACCTCGGAACCACGGTCCCCAGGCATCTTAGCCTTGATTGGACGGCTCTCGGCTACGCGCCTCACGACCTCTCCGAGTTGGAAGCCCCCTTTGGCGAGTCAGAGATTAAGGAGGCTGTGTTCTCCCTGCCTTCGGTGAAGGCTCCGGGCCCCGACGGATTCATTGGCGCTTTCTACAAATCCTGCTGGGAGATCATCAAGGGAGACACCATCGCGGCAATCACCCACATGTCATTGCACTGTGGTGGTTGCACTAGCTTAGTCAACTCTGCAAACATCGTGCTCCTGCCCAAGAAGGAGGACGCGGCCGCTGTGGGGGACTACCGCCCGATTAGCCTCATCCACAGCCTTTCGAAGATCTTCTCCAAGTTGCTCGCAAACCGCCTTGCGCCTTTTCTGTCCACGCTCGTGTCCAAGTGCCAGAGCGCCTTTGTGAAGAAGCGCAGCATACACGACAACTTCCTGCACGTGCAGAATCTGATAAAGGAGTTGCATTCATCCAAGACACCGAGCCTCTTTCTCAAGCTTGATATTTCCAAGGCCTTCGACTCGGTGGGCTGGGCCTACCTCCTCAAGGTCCTCACGGCCATTGGGTTCGGTCCTAGGTGGCGGGAATGGATCTGTCTTTCTCTCGCCTCAGCCACTTCGAGAGTGCTCCTGAACGGAGACCCGGGGACTCCTTTCACTCATGCTCGCGGGCTACAACAAGGGGACCCACTATCCCCCATGCTATTCATCCTCGCCATTGATCCGCTTCAGAGAATTCTCTCACTGGCCACTGATCACGGTATCCTGAGCCCCATCAAGTCAAGGACTGCGCGTTGCAGGGTCTCACTTTACGCGGACGACGCTGGCATCTTCTCAAACCCGGTTAAGGAGGAATTACACGCCATGTCCGCCATTTTGGATTGCTTCGGAAAGGCAAGCGGGTTGATAACCAACATGGCAAAAACGGAGATCTTTCCGATACGCTGCGACGCCATTGACCTTCCCGACATCCTCTCCGACTTCCCGGCGAAGATTGGCACCTTCCCGGGGAAATATTTGGGGCTCCCTCTTCACTATCGCGGGCTTCGCAAGATTGACATACAACCCCTCATTGACAAGACCGCTGCCAAGCTTCCGGGGTGGATTGGCAAGAACCTTGCATGGCCAGGGAGGGTCACCCTCGCTAAGACAGTACTCATGGCCATGTCAACCTACCATGCCACGATTATCCCATGTCCAGATGGGCGCGGGACAAGTTCGCAAGGATTGCGAGGAATTTCGTCTGGGCTGGTGACGAGGGAGAACACGCCACGGGGGGACACACTTTGGTTAACTAGAAGACTGTTTGCCACCCCAAGGAGTGGGGTGGTCTTGGGATGCCTGATATTGAGAAGTCAGGAAGGGCCCTCAGACTTCGCTGGCCTTGGTTGCAGTGGAAGGACTCGGGGCGCCCCTGGCATGGCTCCACTTTGCCCTCCGACGATACGGATATGGACTTATTCAGGGCTTCCACCAGAGTCACCCTCGGCAACGGAGAAAAGGCTTCATTCTGGAAAGACAACTGGTGCGGCAAGGGACCTCTGAGGTTATGGGCCCCTGATCTCTTCAAGATTGCGACACGAAAGAACCGCTCAGTCGCCAAGGAAATGCAGGACGACAACTGGATTCGCTCCATTGCTCGTCTCAGCACCCCCGTCCAGCTTACTCAATTCATCGAGATTTGGGACACGGTTATAGCCACTAACCTCACGCCGGATTTACCGGACGATATCTCGTGGACCCTGACCTCTGATGGGGTCTACAGCACCAGCTCCGCCTACATCGCGCAATTCCACGGATCTTTCCCAAAGTTTGGAGCTGACAAGATTTGGAGCGCTCAGGCCGAACCAAAGTGCAAGCTTTTTGCTTGGCTTGCCATCCACGGGAAACTCTTGACGGCTGACATGCTCGCTATCAGAGGATGGCCCCATGACCCCAGCTGGCAACTTTGCCTGGGCACGCCTGAAACTGCGATCCATCTCTGCAAAGACTGCCCCTTCTCCACCGCTGTGGGAAACCTGGTAAACTCTTGGGATGGCATCAACACTCAAGCACAGGGGCCTAGCTTCACGTCTATCTCGGAGTGGTGGGATGACATGATCTCCGAAAAGCCCAAGAAGATCCAGAAGCGGACTAGTGGCCACCTGCTTTACGTTCTCTGGAACGTCTGGAAGGAGCAAAACAGGCATATCTTCACTGGAAAACGCATGACTTTTGTGGAGGTCGCCACCCTTGCTTGGGAAGACATACTGCAGCGAGGCCGCGCCTTTGCCGCCTACACTCCGGCACCCCCGCCCGACCCAGATTAGTTTTTTGATATTTTTTAGAGCTTCATGGGTTTTGGCATGTTTTACCACCTAACAAAACTTGCCATCTGTGTACACTCCCGTGTACACTGTGGTTTCACTTCTTTCTATCTATATGAAGAGGCAGTGCTCCTGCCGGTTGCTCTAAAAAAATATAGTTCACCAAACAATAGAATGAATAGTTCATCAACAATACAATAAACCTACACAAATAAACTCAGTGTTGCCCATTCCATGTCCACCACTCCTCGATTAGATCCTTTTGAAACTCATCATGCCGTTCATTACGTCGAATGGCATGATAAGATGCAACAAAGCGGGCTGTCCTCTCAGCCCTCCTCCGCACTTGCACGGGATGTCTCATCAACTCATAGTGAGTGTAGTCCAAATCTTGCCCGCGCTCATTCTCGATGATCATATTATGCATGATCACACAAGCGGTCATGATGTACCAAAACATGTCTTGATCCCAAAATCTAGCCGGTCCTCTCATAATAGCAAATTGTGCTTGCAAAATCCCAAATTCTCTCTCCACATCTTTCCTAGCCGCCGCTTGAGCATTGTGGAAATCAAGCATTTTCTTACATTGCGGTTTGTGAACCGGTTTCACAAATGTTTGCCACCTTAGGTAGATGCAATCCGCAAGATAGTAGCCATAATTGTATGTACGACCATTTGCTACAAACTCCACCGGGCAAGTTTGACCTTTTGTAATCTTATTCATGAGTGGTGACCGGTGAAGAACATTGATGTCATTGAGAGCTCCGAGCATGCCAAAAAATGCATGCCAAATCCAAGTCTCATGATCGGCCACCGCTTCAAGGATTATAGTGGAATCCTTTTTGTGACCTTGGAATTGTCCATGTCATGCCGCAGGACAATTCTTCCAACTCTAGTGCATGCAATCAATAGAGCCAAGCATACCTGGGAACCCCCGAGCGGCGTTGAACTCCAAAATCCTTGCCGTGTCTGCCGCATTGGGAGCTCGCAAATATTCCTTGCCAAATACTTGCAATAAACCAACCGCAAACTGCTTGAAACACATGAAGCCCTATAAATAGAGAACCTGCTCTGATACCAATTGAAAGGACACGGATGTTGCCTAGAGGGGGGGGGTGAATAGGCGATTTAAAATTATTACGGTTAAGGCTTGAATAAATGCGGAATAAAACTAACGTTTAATTTATCAAGCTAAAAACTAAACTAGCTAGGATTACCTATGTGCACCAACAACTTATGATAAGCAATATAATCAACTAGGTGATAGCAAGATATATAACTTCAAATTCTATGGCTATCACAAAGTAAATAGCATAAGTAAGAAACTCGGATATAGAAATACCGAGGCACTTGGAGACGATGATTTATCCCGAAGTTCACTTCCCAATGGAAGCTAGTCTCCGTTGGAGCGGCGCGGTGTTCACCAAAGTGAAACACCGAGTAGCCTTGATATGGCACACTGTATCTCCGTTGTGTCTTACCACCGATGTGGCGAGGCACTTGTCACTATGTTGCCGTTGAGGTTGACAACTAGAACCTTTACAAGGATGAAGCTCCCACCACAAGTTGGTGGGTCTTCACCAAATGCACCGAGCCGCCAAGACTTGATGCGCCAAGGTCGGGGCACACACCACAACTCAATTGGTGGCTCCCGGCAATGTCTTCGTAGCTACCAAAGCTCCGAGACGAACAAGGTTGAGTCACACTCCACAATTGGAGGCTCCCAACAAATCCCGTGAGCCACCAAGACTCCGAGAGATCAACAACCGTCTAGGGTACCAACGTGCCCTAGAGGAACAAGCTCTAGGGCACCCAAGCACCCAAGAGTAACAAGCTTCTCAACTTCACTTTCCACGAATCACCGTGGAGAACTCAAACCGATGCAACCGATGCAATGACAAGAACACACTAAGTGGTCAAGTTCTTCTCTCCGAAATTCAACCAAAGCAACTAATGCTATGGAGGGATTTAAGAGGAAGAACAAAGGAGAAACACAAAGCAACTCCAAGATCTAAATCAAATATGTTCCCCTCACTTAGAGGAGATATGGTTTGGTGGAAATGCAGATCTAGGCCTTCTCCTTCAATCCTCTAAAGATCAACGAGTTTGGGTGGAGGGATTGGGAGATCTATATGATTTGAGCTCTTGCAACAATGGAGGAGAGAGAGAGAGAAAAAGAGCTCTAATGGTTAGGGAACCTTTGGGGAAGAAGCCCCCTTTTTATAGGTCAACAAGAGCTGACCGTTATGCAGTTTTCGTGGTCGTCCGGAATTGGTCCGGAATGGTCTGGAATATTCCGAAACACTAACAGAGAGCAAAACTGGTTCACCTCGGAAATTACCCGGAAAATTCCGAGCTGTGCGGAATGACCCGGAAAATTCCGCATGAGATACAGAGTGTAAAATAGCACGCACGAGAAACGCGATATCTTTTGCATCCGGACTCCGTTTTCGATGATCTGGGCTCGTTGGAATCACCACAACGAGCACCACAATATTATGCATAGAAACATCATAGTCCAACAAGGGAAGGTAAAACCAAATGGGAAAAGGTTGTACCTCTCTCTAAATGAATAACCGGTAAACCTCCAAAATCAAAAACGCAATAAGCTTTTCATACGAAATCCGTTTTTGATGAACTTGAGCTTGTCTTGAAGATCATGACAAGCTCTAAAACCACATCTAGATAAAAGCCAATTAAGAATAGGCAATGGAAGTTTTGGTATGGGTAGGAAGGTGTGATCCTTTCCTCACTAGTGGATCGGCAAAATCTCTACCACCGAAAACGTAATAGAAGATGCAACCAAATATCGTTTTCGAAGGACTTAAGCTTGTCATGACTATCACGACAAGCACCAAGATCTCACTACGATAAGAGTCAAATAAGAACCAAGAAAGGATGATGCCAATGATGCAAAGGTTTGAGCTCTCTACGACCGATACGCTAAAGCTCACTTGAGAGCCCCTCTTCATAGTACGGTTAGCTATCCTAAAACACTATCAATATCATACCTTTGCCTTGCGCATTCCACTTGAGCTAGATGATGACGATCTTGCTCTCTTCAAGTGGGAACACCTTTCTTGATTGTGCTTTGCTTGGTGAAGACTCATAGATTGCTCCCCCATACGCCACTATGGGAGATCGTCTTCACTTGACCATTATCTCCAAAAGGGTGACAAGCTGCAAGCATGCGATCTCTTCAAGATGCACTTCTTGGACTTGCACTAATCAACTTGTATCTTTACTTCTCTCTTCATAAAGATGATGTCTTGAAGATTAACATGAACATTCACTCAATCTTAATCTTCAAGACATACTTGCACTATGCTCAACACCAGCATGACCATTCTTCAGATAACACTTTAAACCTCTTGGTCATCACTTACTATTATTCTTTCCACTTTGAAACCAACATATGGTCTTCAAGCACTCCTATGGAAAAACACTACAAGTATAACTCAATGCAACCATTAGTCCATACAGATTGTCATTAATTATCAAAACAACACATGGGGGCAACTATGCTCTTTCAATCTCCCCCATTTGGGTAATTGATGACAATCCCTTTTAAGAGGGTTTATATAATGAATTAAGCAACCTTACGAAGCAAGGATGCATGAGCATGAGAGGCAAATGCTTAAGAACCAAACGAAAGCATAAAACCAAATTCCCTTAAACCCTCTAAACTTCTCCCCCATTGGCATCGACTGCCGAAATGGGAAGAAAAATTTAGAAAGCTAATATAATATGAATTCCTCCATAAAGTGTGCATTTCTCAAAATGTGAGTGGAATCAAATGCACATATCCATTGGCGAATAATTAGAGTAAATCAAACTATATTGAGGATCAAAGATTGTAAATAAGATGAAGTCATCTAAACATCTCCACAAAGGAGATAGGCAATCAAAAAGATCTGAAGCGAGAGTTCTAAATAAAAATGGAGAAGCTCCCCAATGTTCATGCTCTATTGAGGAGTGCAAAAATATGGAATCCTCGCTCCCCCAAAATCATCTAGAACACTCACCAAGTGCAAGGATGTAAAAATTAAAGCAAAACAAAGCACTTGCACCAAAGAAGTGGTTGAGCCATAAGGAGATACCAATTAAAAGAAACTATCAAGAAGGGCCCAACCAAGAGTATGTATGTGTGACAAGACAATTAATTTGGTAAGACACATAGTCTTAACCAAATGGAGATAAGTTATATATCAAGTATTGACACACACAACTTACAAAGAAGATTTTTCAAAAAGAATATGTTCATAAACTCAAGGATACCAATTTTTTAAAAATTCAACATAGGATAGGCCCAACCGAGATAAAAGGAAGATTTTTAAAAGGGTATGTTCACAAGCTTAGGTATACCAATTGGAAACTAAAACCAATTGAAAATGCCAAAAGCTAGTGAGAGCATTTAGACAATAAAAATTCAACATGCTCACCATGGTAAGCATGAAGTAAAAAGATCCTCAACAAATACATGAGTGTGCAAAGACACCAATAAAAATGAGACAAGCTGGTTTTTTGGAATGTGTGTCTGCAGCCTGGGAGAGGGAGTCCCTAAAGAGGTCAAGTGCAGGAGTGTTAGCTGATAAGTTCAAAGCTTTGAGATATTCTCTCAAAAAATGGCATAAGAGCTTGTCCAAGTTAAAGGCACAGATTGAGAATTGCAATAAGGTGGTGGCATTTATGGACTACTTGGAGGAGCAGAGGCCTCTGTTTTTGCCTGAGTTTAATTTCAGGAAAATTGTCAAGTTGCATTTGGAGGATCTGCTTCTTATTGAGTGTAATTATTGGAGGAAAAGGTGCACTGTTAGATGGATTAAGCTTGGTGAGGATAATACCAAGTTCTTCCATGCTATGGCCACCACAAGATTTAGGAGGAATTCCATTGCAATGCTGAGAGGTGATGATGGATTGATGGTGTCTGAGCATGATGAGATGGCTGGCCTTCTGTGGGCTGCATATAAGAATAGAATGGGGCTTTCTGAGGGTATTGATATGCAGTTTCAGCTGAATGATTTATTTGAAGTGGTCCCTGGTTTGGACAGTATTACTGTGCCTTTTTCCAGGGAGGAAATAGATTTGGTGGTGAAGCAGATGCCACCAGATAAGTCTCCTGGCCCAGATGGTTTTAATGGCTTGTTTCTTAAGAAATGTTGGCCAATAATTAAGGAAGACTTCTATAGGCTTGCTGATGATTTTCATTCTGGAGGGTTGCAGTTACAGAATATTAATGGGTCTTTTATTACCCTGGTCCCCAAGTGTCAGTCTCCAGTTGATGTGAATGATTTCAGGCCTATATCTTTGACAAATGTTTGCCTCAAGTTTCTCACAAAGTTGGTGGCTAATAGGCTGCAAGACCATATTTTGAGATGCATTCACAAGAACCAATATGGCTTTCTTAAGTCTAGATCTATCCAGGACTGTGTGGCTTGGGCTTTTGAGTATTTACATTTGTGTCATGTGTCAAAAAGGCCGGTGATTGTACTTAAGTTGGATTTTGCTAAGGCCTTTGACACAATTGAGCATGAGGCTATTCTGCAAGTGATGAGGGCTATGGGTTTTAATGAGTTAATGCTCAGATGGGTTAAAGAGATTCTTTCTTCTGGAACTTCCTCTATTCTTCTGAATGGAGTTCCTGGAAAGCAATTTGTGTGTAAAAGAGGAGTCAGGCAGGGTGATCCTCTATCACCTTTGCTGTATGTGCTTGGGTCTGAGTTGCTGCAAGTAGTGGTGAACAAGTTGATGCAGGATGGGGAAATTTATTTGCCAATTCAAACAAATGATCCTGATTTCCCAATTTTGCAATATGCAGATGATACATTGTTGGTTCTGCCTGCTGATCTAGGGCAGGTCTTGGCTGTAAAAAGTTTGTTGCAAAAATTTTCGGTCTCCACTGGATTGAAGATTAATTATCATAAATCCACAATGGTGCCCATTAATGTGGACTCTGTTCAAATGGAGATTTTGGCCAATGGTTTTGGGTGTAAGGTGGAATCACCACCTTTCACATATTTAGGATTGCCAATGGGAACAACCAGGCCTAAAATTATTGATTTAATGCCTATTGTTACTAAGTTGGAAAGGAGGCTTTGTATCACTTCTTGTTTTCTGTCTCAAGGGGCCAGGCTTCAGTTGATATCATCAGCCCTGTCTTCTATGCCAGTGTATTTCATGTGCTCTCTTCAGTTGCCTGCAGGGATTATTGCTCAACTGGATAGAATTTTGAGACAATGTGTATGGAGGGGTAATTCTGACACTCCTAAGCAAGCTTTAGCTGCCTGGGATATGTTATGCAAGCCCAAAATGAGTGGTGGAGTGGGCATTGTTAACTTCAAGAGACAGAATGAGGCTTTGCTGTTGAAGCATCTGGATAAGTTTTATAATAACTCTGAGGTGCCATGGGTGCAGTTGATTTGGTTCAGTCATTATCAGAATATGGTGCCCCATGCTGAAAAACTGTGTGGTTCCTTCTGGTGGAGGGATATAATGAAATTGGTTAACGATTACAGAGCTGTTTCAGTGGTACAACCTGGTAGAGGGAATTCTTTCTTATTCTGGTCTGATAAATGGTTGTTCAATGGTTCCTGTCAGCCCATTGCAGACAGGTATCCTAGATTATTTTCTTATGTGTTGGACCCCTTAAAATCGGCAGCTGAAGTATATGAGGCAGAGGATCTCTCCTCCTTGTTTTACTTGCCTTTGTCTGCACAAGCATATCAGGAATTGGTGGACCTATTAGCAGCTATGCAGGCTTCTCCATTGTCTATGGATCAAGATGCTTGGGTTTATGTTTGGGGCCCTGTATATACTTCGGCCAGATATTACAAGCATTTGCATGCTGAGGTTTCTGGGCTGGGTATTTCTAAGTGGATTTGGAAGTCGAGTTGTATTATGAGGACCAAGTTTTTTGCCTGGCTTCTGCTCAATGACAGACTTAATACAAAGGACCTTCTGAAAAGAAGGAACTGGCAAGTGACAGATGACTATCACTGTGTGCTTTGTCCCAATAGAAGTTATGAAGACAGGATACATTTGTTCTTTGTGTGTAACTTCAGTTACAGAATTTGGACATATTTGCAAATAGATTGGTCCTTGGGACAGGATATTTAGTCAGCTGCAGTTCAGGCTAGGAAGGATTTCAAGCAGCCATTTTTTATGGAGGTGGTTATTTTAGCTTGTTGGAACATCTGGAAGCAAAGAAATGGTAAGATTTTTGAAGATGAAAGGCCCAGCTTTGCTGACTGGAAGAGGGGTTTTGTTCATGATATTTCTATGCTTGAGCATAGAATTAAGGCTAAGCATAAACAAGCTTTGATAGCCTGGATAGGCAGCTTATTGTAAACTATGTATAAAGGTAGTAGGAGGTAGGTGTTTGTAGATACCCCAGTACATATTACTTTTTTGTCCACATGAAATAAAATACTGTGGGGCTTTTGCCTCACAGTCCTTATACCTCAAAAAAAAAAAATGAGACAAGCACTCATGAGACAATTTTGGAGCCACCAAAGAATTATAGATAAAAACAAGGTAGCTCAAAAGAAATAGGATACCAACTAAAAGGTGACCTCTCTCATATGTATAGGTTTCTAAGTAGACAGATCATTGATGATATACATCCGCAAAGAAACTTGCACATATGAGATGATTGATAAAGTGGAAACCGTGGCATCCAAAAGGGAAGTCATGAATATACAAAAGAGATTATTGCTTAAAAGCATAGCACATAGCTCAAATTTATATCATTGTATATAAATGAACTTCAAAAATATCAAAGACATCACACATATCACTAAAATAATACCAATTGAAGAAAAAGGTTTTTTTTTTTGCACTTCCATCACAAATATCACAAAGATATACCAAGTGAAGGAAATACCCAAAACCACAACAATTGCACATAAATGCTTTCATGCCAACAAGCAACCTACACAAGGTTGAGACTAGAAAAGTATGCATGGGATAGATACTTGTTACCGATATGACATTGGTGATGAAGAATATGAGACTTGGGCAATCATCATAGCTTGACTCTTATAATCACATGGTGAGAACACCTTCCTTATGGATGAGAAAAGCTTCCAATTCATATCCATTGTACCTAAAACAAAATTCAAGCACAAAATGGTTCCCAAACTCATTGGGTTCCATAGTAGTTAGATAAACTACAATATATAGGAAACACTCCACATAAATATGTGCATATAGATATGAAATTGAATTTCATGCACATCTTAGCCGATTTAGGATTTGGTGGAGTATCCCCTATATATTGGATCAAGAAAGACTAGCATGCCATAAAAATAAATATACAAGTAAACATGCATGCATAGACTTACAAGAACTAAATGAGATACAATTTGGACAAGAACAACAAGTAAACCAAGAAGAGAGCACACCAAAGTGTGACACAAAAAGGTTGTCCAAATTATATCAAAATCCAAATCAACACATGATTGAGGAAAAATCAAATCAACATATGATTGATTCCAAAACACATCAACACATGAAGTGTGATATCAATAGGAATCAAATCAAACAACACATGAGAGATAAGACACCAATTGAAAATAAGATACCACTAGGAGAAAAGATACCAAGAAGAGGATAATACTTGACCGGAATCAAGTAAAGTGACATAAAGCAATAAGGTATCAAAACTCCCACAATAAATATCAATTGAAACAAATATCTATGGAGGAGATATTAAATTCCAATTAATATCAATTGACGGTACCTAGGCAAGGCCAATGAGCATATAAGATAAAAGAAAGAGACATGCTCAAAGGATTTTCTCATTCTATAGGATAAACATAAAACAAGAAATGAGAAAGCAAACTCCCAAGAGAGAGTAAGGTTACACCAAATAAGCCAAACACCCTCTACACTTTTTATGATGGCACAAAGCATCAAGGAAAAAGATTTGTCTTACATAAACACATACGATAGAAATCAAATGCCAATTGAAAGGATCAAATATTGATAGATAGGATAATGTTCTAAATAAAAAGGAATGCTCCCCCAAGATTCATGCATTATTTTTTATATTTGCATTTGAATACAAATGCACACACAAGGGATCATTACTCTTCATATTTTATTTACAACACTAAACACTACCAATTGAAAATTAGGATCCATGCAAGAGGCAAGGAAGGCAATGGGAGTCAAAATAAATACACTTGGCAATGAATAAGGCAATTCAACGCAAGAGCTAATATGAGGATGAACAAAAATATTCTACCACAAATGTGAGTATCAATTGTCCAAGGACAATGAGTATAAGGAAATATTTTCCCGGTGAGTAGAGATATACAAGTTCATCCTCACACGATAAACAATATGGCAAGGGATAAGAAGTAAAACACCATATTTTAATAAAGTTTGTTGGTAGTTTCAACTATTCAAACCAACCGGCAAGGCCATGGTTAGAATAATATGGAACACATGGTTTCTCAAATAATATATGGAAGTGCATATTAGAGAAAAACCACACCAAGCAAACTCACACAAACAAGAGCCAAAGGATAACCAAAATGAAAAATTGGAACTTGTTTGAGCAAACATGCCACATAGGAATAAGATAATTTATAATATCAAATCTAAGTGGCAAACCTCAAATGTTCACATTTTGTGGGATTGTAATATGCACATAGCTTATTACTCCCCCATAATGTGATAATTCATTTTGTCTAAGCAAGAGGCAAACAAAACCAACTAGAGAAATTAATGGACATTGTAGAATTTGAATTTCTCATGACTATGACATACCACATAGTAACTAGATAACATTGAAATATCAATACTAGTTGGTGTGCCTCATGTACACACATTTTTAGGTTAGTGAAGTGCACAAAGCATATCAGTCCCCCAAAATGGAATAGTCCATTAATCTCTCAAAAGAGCCAATTGAAATCAACACAAGATCCAATAAAGACTCAACACTAAGTTTACACATATATGGAGCGCACATTAACATACACAAACTTGATTGCTCAAGGTAAGTAATAAGCACAACATATACAAGCACATGCTAGGAACAAAACTAACACATGCAAGGGAGCAAGAAACTTTCAATGTATATATAATTTAAATACAAGTTACCGCAAAAAGGAGCATTGGATATGAGATAGATACGTGATACTCCAATTGGCTTGGCTTGATGAAATATAACCATGAACATCCCTTAATTCTTCAAATGATAGCCAAGTTGCCAATGCCCTCCATCAACACCTATTGATCAAGTTTGAGCTTGTTGGTCCCAACCAATTTGGGTCCTAAGAGGTTAGTCACAATAGGCTTGGCAACCCAAATGGTTCTTTTATTGACACCACTTTGAGTTCCCACATATTTGGCAAACACATTGCCAACCCTATCCTTCTAAGAGAATAAACATCATTAACTATTATGGGGTTGGATAGAGTACCATTAGTGCATGAAGAAGCCAAGTGACCCTTCTCACGGCATAAGCAGCAACATCGACTCTTTTCTTTCTTCTTAATAGGCTCCTCAACTTGAGGAGCAATGACTAGAGTCTTCTTAGAAGGTGGCCCTTGTTCTGCACGAGGTTGAGCACAAGATTGAACAATAGGCCGCTTCCCTAGTTGCTTCTCACTAAGAGGCTTCTTCTTCATTGGGCAATCCCTAACATGGTGCCCTTCAACTTTGAACTTGAAGCAAACAATCTTGGCCGAATGATTGACTTGTTCTTGGCCCTTCTTATTGCTACTCTTGGACTTGTTCTTGATATTGGAGTTGAATCCAAGTCCACTCTTATCATTGGGGGATTTTGTGCACTCAACATGTTATCAAGTGTGGCCTTCCCTTTATGACGCTTCTCCACATCTTTCTTCAAAGAAGTGGCTTGTGCCTTGTGCCTTGTGCTCTTTTGTCTTCCCTACAAGGTTAGTAGCTACACAAGTACTAGTGGAAGTTGAGGCTTCATTGTTAGAGCAACTAGGCACGAAATGTAATTCAACATATGATTTACCACTAGTGTGAGATGAAGAATTACAAGGACTAGCACATGGCATTATAGCATTTTTAGTAGAAGTTGTGCCATTGTCCACATGAGGCTCACTAGATATTACCTTGGTAGTGATAGCCTCATGAGCTAACTTTAGACTAGCATGGGATGCTAGAAGATCATCATTAGAGCTAGAGAGCTTTTCATGACTTTCTTCCAATTTCTCATACTTGCTAGTTAACAACTCAAGTTGAGCCCTTAGCTCAACATTCTCCTTTAAAATGGATGCTTCACAAGAAATAGAGTTAGTAGCACAAGCATCAACATTAATAGCAATGGGAGAACAAGTAGGAAGCTCTTTTAGCAATTGAGCTTGGAGTTGATCATGGGACTTAGTGAGATGTGCAAGAGAATCTTCCAAGGACTTGACATCCTTTTCAAATTTCTTATTAGCCTCAAGGAGTCTAACAATTTCAACAACAAGCTCATCATTTTTTATTTTAAAATCATTAGCCACCTTGAGAGCTCTATCATGGGTTTTATTTACTTGAGATAACTCTAGAGTAAATGTCTCCTCAAGAGATTTCTTGGTGGTTTGTTCTTCTTCAAGAGCTTCCTTAATATCCACAATCCGTGTTTCCATAACCACGTTCGCGGCGAAGACTTTCATCTTCACGTGCTTCCAAATCATCTAATTCTTGCTTGTACCCAACAAAGGTAGTTATGAATTCTATGAAGCTATCATGAGCATCTTTATTATTTTGAAGAGCACGTTCAACCATTCCACTCTTATTCATAAGGAAGTCAAAACTATTATCCTCATCTTCACTATCTTCATCATCATTATTATTTTCATTATCATCATTGCAAAATTTATCTCTACTCACCATTGCATTATTTTGTGGCTTGCCACATGTTGGTGAAGTAGAGGAAGTTGAGAACTCATCACGCCCGGAGGTGAAGGGAGAACAATCATTCCCACAATCAATGGACATACCATATTTGTCTTGAAGCTTGGTCCATAGCTCATGAGCATTCCGATAAGGAGAGATCGACAAAGCAACTGCATTTCTCAAAGACATGAAAATCACTTTAGAAGCTTGAGCATCTAGATAAGAATTTTCCTCATCCTCGAAAGATAATCTTTTCAGATCCTTTGGAGGAGAAAAACCCATATCTAAAATTTGCTCTATATATGGATTAATGTCCCTAAAATAATTTAGCATGTGATTTCTCCAATCATCATAATTAGTGCCATCGAATATCAACAAAGAGGCATCGTGCACTAAACCACTAGACGACATCTTTACTCTCTAGGTCGTGAAGCCCTATAAATAGAGAACCTGCTCTGATACCAATTGAAAGGACACGAATGTCGGCTAGAGGGGGGGGGGAGGGTGAATAGGTCGATTTAAAATTATTACGGTTAAGGCTTGAATAAATGCGAAATAAAACTAACGTTTAATTTATCAAGACAAAACTAAACTAGCTAGGTTTACCTATGTGCACCAACAACTTATGCTAAGCAATATAATCAACTAGGTGATAGCAAGATATATAACCTCAACTCTATGGCTATCACAAAGTAATAGCATAAGTAAGAAACTCGGATATAGAAATACCGAGGCACTTGGAGACGATGATTTATCCCGAAGTTCACTTCCCAATGGAAGCTAGTCTCCGTTGGATCGGCGCGGTGTTCACCAAAGTGAAACACTAAGTAGCCTTGATATGGCACACCGTATCTCGTTGTGTCTTACCACCGATGTGGCGAGGCACTTGTCACTATGTTGCCGTTGAGGTTGACAACTAGAACCTTTACAAGGATGAAGCTCACTCCACAAGTTGGAGGGTCTTCACCAAATGCACCGAGCCGCCAAGACTTGATGCACCAAGGCGGGGCACACACCACAACTCAATTGGTGGCTCCCGGCAATGTCTTCGTAGCTACCAAAGCTCTGAGACGAACAAGGTTGAGTCACACTCCACAATTGGAGGCTCCAACAAATCCCGTGAGCCACCAAGACTCCGAGAGATCAACAACCGTCTAGGGTACCAACGTGCCCTAGAGGAACAAGCTCTAGGGCACCAAGCACCCAAGAGTAACAAGCTTCTCAACTTCACTTCCACGAATCCACTGTAGGAGAACTCAAACCGATGCAATGGCAAGACCACACTAAGTGGTCAAGTTCTTCTCTCGAAATCCAACCAAAGCAACTAATGCTATGAGAGGGATTTAAGAGGAAGAAGAAAGGAGAAACATAAAGCTACTCCAAGATCTAAATCAAAGATGTTCCCCTCACTTAGAGGAGATATGGTTTGGTGGAAATGTAGATCTAGGCCTTCTCCTTCAATCCTCCAAAGATCAACGAGTTTGGGTGGAGGGATTGGGAGATCTATATGATTTGAGCTCTTGCAACAATGGAGGAGAGAGAGAAAAAGAGCTCTAATGGTTAGGGAACCTTTGGGGAAGAAGCCCCTTTTTATAGGTCAACAAGATCTTACCGTTATGCTGTTTTCGTGGTCGTCCGGAATTGGTCCGGAATGGTCCGGAATATTCCGAAACACTAACAGAGAGCAAAACTAGTTCACCTCGGAATCCGTCCAGAAATTACCCGGAAAATTCCGAGCTGTCCGGAATGACCCGGAAAATTCCGGATGAGATACAGAGTGTAAAATAGCACGCACGAGAAACACGATATCTTTTGCATCCGGACTCCATTTTCGATGATCTTGGGCTCGTTGGAATCACCACAACGAGCACCACAATATTATGCATAGAAACATCATAGTCCAACAAGGGAAGGTAAAACCAAATGGGAAAAGGTTATACCTCTCTCTAAATGAATAACCGGTAAACCTCCAAAATAAAAAACGCAATAAGTTTTTCATACGAAATCCGTTTTTGATGAACTTGAGCTTGTCTTGAAGATCATGACAAGCTCTAAAACCACATCTAGATAAAAGCCAACTAAGAATAGGCAATGGAGATTTTGGTATGGGTAGGAAGGTGTGAACCTTTCCTCACTAGTGGATCGGCAAAATCTCCACCACCGAAAACGCAATAGAAGATGCAACCAAATATCGTTTTCGAAGGACTTAAGCTTGTCATGACTATCACGACAAGCACCAAGATCTCACTACGATAAGAGTCAAATAAGAACCAAGAAAGGATGATGCCAATGATGCAAAGGTTTGAGCTCTCTACGACCGATACGCTAAAGCTCACTTGAGAGCCCCTCTTGATAGTACGGTTAGCTATCCTAAAACCCTATCAATATCATACCTTTGCCTTGCGCATTCCACTTGAGCTAGATGATGACGATCTTGATCTCTTCAAGTGGGAACACCTTTCTTGATTGTGCTTTGCTCGGTGAAGACTCATAGATTGCTCCCCCATACGCCACTATGGGAGATCATCTTCACTTGACCATTATCTCCAAAAGGATGACAAGCTCCAAGCATGTGATCTCTTCAAGATGCTCTTCTTGGACTTGCACTAATCAACTTGTATCTTTACTTCTCTCTTCGTAAAGATGATGTCTTGAAGATTAACATGAACATTCACTCAATCTTAATCTTCAAGACATACTTGCACTATGCTCAACACCATCATGACCATTCTTCAGATAACACTTTAAACCTCCTGGTCATCACTTACTATTCTTCTTTCCACTTTGAATCCAACATATGGTCTTCAAGCACTCCTATGGACAAACACTACAAGTATAACTCAATGCAACCATTAGTCCATAGAGATTTTCATTAATTACCAAAAAAACACATGGGGGCAACTATGCTCTTTCAAAGTGGTCATCAACTAGATCCGCCGGAATCCCGTATGCCAACATACGCAAAGTGGCGGTCACCTTTTGAAAGGTGCTATGCCCTAGCTCTCCGGCGGCGTTCCTCCTTTGCTGAAAAAACCAATCATGCCTCGCCAACTTCTCCGCGATGTGCTTGGAAAAGTCGATGCTCATCCTAAAACGGCGCCGGAAATATGACTCGGGGTAGGTGGGATGTTCTACAAAATAGTTCCTCGTCAATCTTTCGTGAGCACCGATCCTTTCCCTCCACAATTTCCGACGACCAAAAACTGAACCACCGTGCTTCGGCTTTTTGTTGGCGCGGATAGCTAGGATCATTGAGACGTCCTCCTCCTCTTGAAGATCAAATTCTTCATCGGAAGAATCGTAGGATGAACTCATCTACATACATTAATTTACACTACTTTACATCTACAAACTAAAATGCAACCAAATTTAGCTAATAAATCAAAGTTCATATCTACAATATACCTTGCAAGTGTTTTGTCAAACACCTTGTGCGCGCGGAGGTGCCACCGCTATTCGGCCGATGACCTGTGCGCTGGAGGGGTGGCGGCGACGAGGGGGTCGAGGTGGCGTCGGTGAAGACTGGGCCCGACTCAGCGCCGCGGCGACCTGCGCGGCGCCATAGAAAGCGCGCTGGGGAGTAGAGGAGGAAGCGCCGCCGGTAAGTAAATCGAGCGCGGGGGCGCCGGAGGAGACGGGGGAGAGATGCGAGCGGCGGCACTTTAGATCCGACGGTTGGTGGCTCGCGCGCTTTTCCCCTTTCGTCCCAGGCGCTGGACTGGACGCCTCAAATATGATGCTAAATGTACCGCTTCGTCCAGCGCGCGGGACGGTTTTTCGCGCGCGCGGGGTTATTGCGTGGCCGCTGGAGGACCGGATTCGGCCGCACGCGCTATATTGGCGGTTTATTCGGCGCGCGGTCCAATTCGCGCCTCTGTTGGAGATGCTCTTAATCAGTTATGGCGTCTGGTTGACAAATGACGTCTTCCAGCACAAGAGCCCACCTCTTATGGCACATTGTTGACATAATGTTAAGCAACAATCAGTCAAACGAGGATTAGCAATGCACAAAAAAGTAAGAAAAAAAAAGAAAAAGAAAAAAATGAAGGACAGTAACAGCAAACACATTAATTTTCTCTGTGAACAGATAGTTTTTTAGTTTTAAGAACAATAGAGAGCGAAAAATATGTGCAGAGTGCTACCCACGTGTGTATAGAGATAATAAATAATAGAAAAATACCCTGCGCGCGTTACAGCGGTTCTTTCAGTAGGATCTTTTGTGTAAATGAAAATGTATAAGACACATGAAATATGAAGTTATTTCCAGAAATATGCAAAAATCTCACAATAGCCAAGTGGTTATATTTAATTGACGTTAAATTGTTGTGTATTCGATGAAAAATAATGGTGAGGTGGACGTATGGCTAAAAACAATAGGTGACGTGAATAGATTGTATGTAGAATACAGTATGATTAATGGACGTCATGGACAATTGATTGACGAAAATAATAGATGATGTAAATAACTTGCATCTCGAGATGCAAGTTATTTACATCATCTATTATTTTCGTCAATCAATTGTCCATGACATGCAAGTTAAATAAGGAATTCTCTCTTAATTATTTACAGTAATGGCCAAAAAAAAAAAAAGGAAGACAAACTTCAGCCAGGGCCAAATAAGGAATTCTCTCAATAATTAATACATGTTAGTGGGTTTTTTTCTTTAGAAAACTAGAAGATACCCCGCGCGTTGCAGCGGGTATCACTTTAGAAACTACATCATGTAAATAAATGGTATAAAATGTATGACATATTAAATGAATATTCAAAAATCATTTGGTCATAGTCGATATACTAAATTTTCATAGACATAAATTGCGTGTGTATTATATATTGTTAATGTGAACTATTAGATGGTTGGAGAAATGTATGATGTGTATATTAATAAGTATTCATGGAAATGACATGGACAATTGATTGGCTAATAGCATGGATGATGTGGATAGCTTGCATGTTGAGATAGAAAAATAATAAATGCACTTAGTAGGGTTTTGCTTTATAAGAGGTATAGATTGTACGTACCATCCCTGAACTCAATTGATTGAGCTCCAGGGGGTGTTTTTTTAAATGTTATTTGTTAAAGAGAAATATGACCAGGAGTTTTTTTAAATGCACGTACCATCCCTGAACTCGTTGTCCATGTCTATCTCAGTCCTTGTACTCAGAGAATGCACCAATACAGTCCCTAAACTCGTTCTACATGTCTATCTACGGTCCATTCTACGTTTGCCCCCGTATTTTGCTGACGTGGTCATGCATTGGGCCACACACCGTCGGCCAGCACCCACTGAAATCCCTAAATCAAGCACTCTGCCGTTCCACAACAAACCACATCACCTAAGAGAAGACCAGCAGATCAATCTTCCGAGCCCAGCGTGCGCAATGGCGGGAGGGAGTCAGCGGGCGGCGGGAGAGCAGCAGGGGCAGATGTACTGGCCATGGAGCAAGGAGGAGATCTTCCCGGAGCCCTCGTTCAGAGCTGGCGCGCGTACGGCGGCGCGCTCGCGGCCACGGTGCCGCGGCTGCGCCACTGCCTGGCCGCCCGCTCCTCCAAGGCCATCGAGGCCGGAATGCTTCTCCGCGATGCTCTCCTCCTTCTGCGACACCGAGCTCGTCACCGAGATCACATCTGCCGGGGGCCCTTCTCCTACCTCCGGGTCGAGCTCGGCGACATGGCAACTCAAGTGAAGCCAATTGTGTGCGCTGAAAGTGATGAAATGCAGAGAATTTGACGGAGATTGTGCTGCTGCTTAGCGATTTAGTACTTTGTATAGGGATGTTAGTTTGTCTAGTGATGGTGTTGGTGCTGAAGCACTGATATGTCTCTCTAATAAACCTAAGTCTGAACTAATGGCTACTTCAGGAGATTGAAAACAATAACAAACAGCGATCAAATCAACCGAAAATTTGTGACCAAAATGACTATGTGAACCTCCTTCTGGCCGACCACGACGGCCGCGACGGCGCCATCTCCGGCACGCTCATCGCTCAAGATAATCATGAGAAATACGTTATCACCCCCTGTCAGAAAATGGTATCTCTTCCGCTTCCGACGGCCGGTTATCTGCTGATCAGTTTCTACAGGCGCCGCTATCGCCGTGAATCGACGCCTTGTGAGAACATGGAAAACAATAGAGAGAAAATTCCTTATATGACACTCTCTTAAAATCATGTTCCTTATTTGACATCGGTGAAAATTTTCTTCCTCATATGGCCACTACTCAAAATTTTCTTCCCTATACGACACTTTAGTACATTTTGTTCGCCATAGAGACATGAAAAGACCTTTTTACCCCTGATGCTTAATGTGACCAAAATTCAGTACGGAGCTGCAGTAATTAAATTAATTGTTTTTTGACAAAATTGTTAAATTAATTGTTTGGGACGTCTATATGAGATGAAGTGTTATGTAGATTGCTTTCTCAACGGAGAACTTAGGGACCTAAACGCGCGCGCGTCGCTCTCGTTCTGCCTCCCGCGCGTATGCGCTCGTATTATACGGGCCTACGTTCTCCGGCTCTCGTATCGATCCCGTCCTTTTTCCGGCCGCGCACGTAGGTCACGTTGCTTTTTGCCTGTTTCCTGTGCGCGCCTTGCATGCATGGCCTGCTAGCTAGCTCTCACGCCACATAGCTAGCTGCCGCACTGCTGCTGTTTGCTGATAGATGCATGCTTGACACACATACACCGATACACGGCTAGCTAGCTGCCAACAAGTTCGTTCACTTCGGAAGCTCGTCGTTGTCCCGAAAAGTATTTGGTGCGTGTGTGTAATACCCGATATTGGTACTAGGAATACCAGATTTAATATTACTGCAGTTATTGTTAATTTTAGTCACATTATGCACCAGGGGTAAAACGGTATTTTCATGCCTCTTTTGTGAACAAAATGCACTAGAGTGTCACATAGGGAAGAAAATTTTGAGTAGTGGCCATATAAGGAAGAAAATTTTCATCGATGTCAAATAAGGAACATGATTTTAAGGAAGTGTCATAGAAGGAATTTTCTCAACAATAGAGGTGGGGGTATCGCTGCAGCCAACAAAGAGTTGCAGAATGCAGACGCAAAAACGTCAAAGGACATGAATGGGTACGCGCGCGCTGGCCAACGGTGTGGGGACCAATACCTGGCCACATCAGCAGAATACGGGGGCAAACGTAGAATGGACCGTAGATACACATGTAGAGTGAGTTTGGGGACTGTATTGGTGCATTCTCTGAGTACAAGGACTGAGTTAGACATGGACAACAAACTACTTTTTAGATAAGTTTCGCTCGTGAGGCGCTTCCCAGGCGACTCGCGAGGCGTTCGCCTTTCTTGCCCTAGCCGCCGCAGGCCACCGGCGGAAGAGCTGGGCCCCTCTCCTTCCGCTTGCCGCTCCGGCGGCTGGAGGGAGGGGGACCCCGTTTTTTGCATGATAACTAGGGTTAGGAGTTTTCTGGCATGATGCGTCGTTGGGGTGGTTGGAGCGGCGGCCGGGCAAATAAATCTGCCTCAACTCTACTCACACACCGGCGGTGTCCCTCATGACGGCGTCTCGGAGTTGATGGCACTGTGTACTTGCCGATCTTTCAGATCGGTGGCTGTAGGGTTCATGGATGGTGTCGGCGAGTCGGCGGCGGTGACTCCATCAGATGGGTTTTTCCTGCTGCTCTGTCCCGTTGCTGCGGCGTTGTCTCCGACGCCATGGTAGAGCAGAGAGGATTCGTCCAGGAGTACGTGCAGACGGTGGTCTGCAGTGGTGACAGTTGTAAGATGGTGTACCTTGTGGTGGGTTCGTGGTTGGAAGCTGACGGTTCTGATTCCCTACTCCGACGTCGTCGTGCGGGGGTGCCAGTGCTGAAGTTCGATGGTGTGTCCGATGTCGTACTGCCCCGGTTTGATTCTTTCAACGGCAATGGTTTGTCCTATGACAAACTATTTTGGAGGTCCGAAAAGCTGATTATCAGCCATGGAGCCGCGTCGAGCTCGGGTGAAGAGCTGATCTGTCTATTTTTTTCTTTGGTGGCTACTATGGTGGTGCCGAAAAAGATGGATAAACATCGGTTTGTCACATAGATTTATCGTATCTTTCCAGATCTGTAAGATTGATGTATACATACATTGTATCTCGTTTTTTATTTATCAAATGAAAAAAAAAAAAGACATGGACAACAAGTTTAGGGACAACAAGATTGGTGTTCTGCACCGTCTCCTCGGAACCGCGTGCTCGATTCATCTTTGATCACGATTAGCCCAAGCTGGACGATTCGATTCGGTTCGATTCGATTTGATTGGATTTCTTCAAAATCTAAAATCAAAAGCCTCGGCCCATGCTGGGCCCAAGCTGAAGAACAGAGGAGATATAAAATGGAGAAAATTAGAGCTAGGGTGTTCTCTCCCCACTCTCAACCGCCCGCCCGCCGCACGCTCTCTTCTTGCTCCTCTCTGCGATTACCGCATCTCTCTTGGCGCCATCCACGGTGAACACTATCGCCGCGCTCGAGCTCCTTGGCGCCGTCCACTACCGCTTCTTCTTCGTCACAGGGCGGTTGCGGAGGAGCTCCGCCGCGCCCGAGTCTTAATCAGGTGGTTTCGTTACTCTTTCGATTGGCAATTCCGCACTAGATCTCTACCTTATTCATTTTTGGGGAATTGGCACGGACGGGAGATTCTCTTCTCTGCCTCCAATTGGTCCCTGCTCGATTCGAATTCTAACTCTGCCTCTGACGCGCTCGATTTTCAGGACAAACGGTTCTTGCCGCCGCACACTCTGTTCTTGCTCCTCTCTGCGATTTGCCCCGTCTCTCTGCAAGCAGCGGTGATCCCCTCCCCTTGGCGCCACCCGCTGTGAACGATATCGCCGAGCTCGAGCTTCCTGCTGGCGCCATCGACTACCGCCTCTTCTTCGATCGTCACAGGGCGGCGGCGGAGGAGCACCGCCGCGCCCGAGTGTTAATCAGGTGGTTTGGCAATTCCGAAATCTCCACCATATTCATTTTATGGGAATTGGCGGAGGACGGGAGCTTCTCTTCTCGGCGTCCAATCGATCCCTTGCTCGATTCGGATTCTAACTCTGCCTCTGACGCGCGCGATTTGCAGGGCATCCGAGGACAAACGGGTTTTGCGCGGCAGAGTTTCCTTCTTCAGGGTCAGGGGACTTGCTGATTGCGCACCCGATTTCGACCATATTCAGTTTGGGGGAATTGGCACGGGACGTGAGCTCCTCTCATCTGTGTCCAATTCATCCCCTGCTCGATTCGAATTCCGACTCTGCCTCTAACGCGGGCGAATTGCAGGGACAAACTGGTTTGCGCGCCAGAATTTCTTTATTCTTCACGGGACTGCTTATTGTGGATTTATATGATCGGATCAGCAGAGGCAGCCAAGGCAGTACAAGACTCGACCTCCGGACCGCGAACCAATTTGAGTTTGATCCGGTGTACGTATAATAAATTATTTGCTACGAATAACCATCCGGCAGTTGGAGTCGGATTAGAAGACACCTCCCTTTCGGATTGGGAGGTGCTGCTGCTTCCGGTGCGGCTCTTATTTATAGTAGCACAATAAGGACGACCTAGCGTCAGGGTACCAATCACCTGTAATTATCGCCCAAGGCCGCCTGAAAGAATTGATCAAGAGAAAAATATCTGAAGGTTCACAGGGAAGCTCATTTGATTTCCCCATGGAGGCGAATATCTATGATAACACTTCCCAGAGCCAGATCCAAGTAAGTCTCTTAGCGCTGCGCTGCTCCTCTCTGCTTTGTCCATATTTTTTTGTTTTCAGTTCACTTAATATTCCGCTGTAGAAAGTGATTTATCGTCAACTCATACTAAGTCTATAAATCCAAAACTTAAGGGGGTAGATGTCTAGAGCCTGAGCATGTACGTTTGTGCTTTTTATCAGGCCTGATGGGGAAGCGTAATGTCAATTAGTACCAGCTTTTTCTTAGAAATACAGAATTACTAGAATCAATGAAACGAACATGTATTTTAGTCCACATCTGGAGCTATGTTCTTCATGCTTCTGTGATATATCACTTACACCTCCTCCGGCACAGTTGCAGACGTGGTACTGACCTTTTCAGCTCAGCAGTAGCTGGGCTCAACGTTTGTATTAATGATCTGGAAATGTCAGCTCAATATATATAACCCACTTTATACAAACATAAATACATGACCTTGATGAATCTGAACACAACCGGGTCGCCCAATTACCGATAGCAAGTGTGATATGAAGATATTTGCCTTTTTTTCTAATGCTAGATAGAGTATTGTTCTTGCCACTGTAACTATTTTGCTGTTTGGGATTTCTGAATTCAGTTATGTGGCAGCTAAATAATGGTTCCATAATTTATGTTGCAGCAACTGGAGGACAAAGATAGGCTCAGCACGCTGACTGATGATATTTTACTCTCTATCTTGGGGAGGCTAAGTTCACGTATGGCTGCAAGGACAAGTCTGCTCTCTACACGGTGGACGCATCTGCCTTGGTTGCTGCCTGAGGTCAGCATCGATGTCAAGGAATTTCTATCTGGTCCATGCCGCGACCCTGCTGAGGAAAATGATATGGATCAAGCTATGACATCGTTAACCAAAGCGACAAAGAGTTTCTTGGCTAAACCACGGAAAGGGTCCAGCATTTCAAGGCTGCGCCTTCAGCTATACTTGATCAACACTTTCTTGTGCGACGTCGGCCCAGTGCTAGGTGATGCAATCAACAGTAGCTTGTTGAAAGATTTGGATCTCACAATTCATGATGAGACATGTCCTCTTGACCGTACCAATGAAGAGATGATACAGCGAGCCCAAGAAATGGGGATGGTTTTTTCACTGCCTACCCTACCGTGCTCAGTTGCCTCACAAGACTCTGTCTATACAATGTATGCTTTGGCAAATTGGACATCAACCATCTCTTGTCTGACTGCTGCGAGCAACTGAAGCATCTACGCCTCATTCGTTCTGATACTGGATGGCGCACTCCGTGTAAGATCGATGCACCAAACTCAAAACTCAGTGTCCTAGAAATCGACACGTGTCGCTTTGAGAGGCTTGAGTTGGTCTGTCTTCCGAAACTGGAAAGGCTCGAATGGGATACTTGGGTGTCTCTATATGCACCCCTGTCTCTTGGTTTTGTCCCGTCTCTTGGGGAATTGAAACTATCTTTTGGTACAGTACCTTGTACTCGAGGGTTTAAATTAAGTGAGGTTCTAGATGGAACCACAAGCATACATACATACTCTGACATTGGATTTCCAAGGAGAAAACGTAAGTGCTAGTCCATTTTAAATTTTCTTTTGTACATTGTGTATGTTCAAAGTGGTCACAGCTATATCAATTATTTGATAACCTGCATCTCCGTGCTTTTAAACTATTTGTTCTTATTTTCTTTTCTTGTGATCAGCTTTGGATGCCAATGGAAATAAAGGAACTCTGCCCCGCATTCAACAAGATAAGGAAGCTGTCCGTGTGTGGTATTTTTGATTGACTTTGACATTACATGGACGATAGCCTTTCTTCAGGCGGCACTCTCTATTGAAATGTTAATTATTGGGGTAACTTCTGCTGTCTCAGCCTTTGTATTAAAATTAAAAAAATATAGTTTAGCTTACCTTATTTTACCAGAAATGATAAGGGAAGTGTTTTTATAAGTCCTAAAATCCAAGTACGTTATAACTTGATGGTCTTGCAAATATAGGTATGGGACCATGAATGCGAGTCTAAGTGATTTTAGGTCGATATTCCCTGGAAGAAGAAATCCTCGGTGGGACATGGATTTCCACAGATCCAAGAACTTGTTGATTGAGCTCCTGTTCACTGGCTTCGCGTCGTTCGAACATCAATTTACATTTTTAAGAGCCTTGATGGAGCGGGCTCCCAACTTGCAGAGAATAGTTATGAAAGGGACTGAGCAGTGTGACCAATGTGATGCCCTTGATAAACCGCCAGTGTCTTTATTTCCAAAGGAAAACAAACGAGAAAGGGTGGTCAGGCGAATTACTGATGGCTTATTCTCACCCCAAATAATTTTCGATGATTAAGCGTATTATCTACAAGCCAAATGTTTATGTACGAGGCTGTATGTTAGCCAAACCGTTTCTTATGATCCTGTGAATCTAGCACCGACCGGCTGGCCACGCTAGATTAGATTTATTATAGTTTAATCTATAATTTATTCAAACTTGTAAATTTTTCTAAATTTGAAAGATTTTCGTGTTTCAATCTTGTTTTAAAAAAATAGCTATTGGTACCACGAGTGGGGAGCGGCGTACCCTGTAACCAGTGACACGTATGGACGACGCCAATAGCTTGTGCGTGTTTGTTGACGATGAGCATGGGCAAAGAGCCAACCAGCCCTTGTGCGTGTTTGTTAACCGATGAGCATGATGTATTACCTTTTTTTTTTAATTTGCATGATGTATTACCTGTAGAAACCTTCTTCAGCTGCATTTACAAGTGCTAAGCCGATCTGACAGTAAAGAGCCAATTTCTTGTGAAATTCCACGCTGGATGGTCATATTTTCCGATTCCTCCCACAGCGACCTGCTTTGTGTCATGTACATCACTTCGAAGAAAGTCTTATTCAGTTTGTCATCGTACAATCCTGTCCAGTATTCATCAAGAAGCTCCTGCAAAAATTTGACCTCTGACTCATTCATATCACCAAGCGGTCTTTGCGAACTCGACTCGACTTGCCCTCGGAATCCATTTATCATCCCACGAACAATCCCCAGCTCTCCATATTAAGCCATGTTTGAGATAATATGACCCCAGTAAGGAAGCACTTAGCTTGTGTTTACCAACCTCCCTGAACTATGAGCTACAGAGCTGCTTGCCGCCCACTGCAGCTGAGCTGCATTTGATCTTAAGGGAGTATTCTTAGCAAAGAGTCAATGAATTGTTGACTTAAACTAGGAGATCATGCATATCATCAACAGCTTAATTTTCATTGAAGTTATGACAGTATGACACCATGAAAATGCTTATCATAGGTTCTAGTGGGATAGCGCTACCACAGTTACCAACAAATACTAACTAGTAACAAGCAATTACTCACTCCCAGGAGTTCACGAAGAACATACGTAGTTCACAGCCACATACTAACATTCAGAAAATAAAAGTTGGGAAATCCAGATTCAATGCAGCTTAGTTGGCGGCAGGTGGGGCTTCCTCGACGGGGTGGGCGAGGGCGGGGTCGGCGAGGTCAGGGGCGGCGGGGGTCGGCGAGGCCCTCTTCGATGGGGGCGGCTGGGAGGGCATCGGCGGCGATGGCCTTCTGGGTAGCGGCGGCGGCGGCCATGGCCTCCTCCTGTTCCCGGTCTTCGAGCGCCTGCCGAGCGGCAGCGCGCTCGGCCAAGGACCGGTCGACGTAGTATGCTCGAAGATCATCCTCCGCCATCTTGACACGAGCCTCATGCTCTAGGCGAGAGTCAACGCCCATCTCGATGACATCGGAGCGGCTTTCCTCCTTCAGCTTTCTCCCCTCCGAGTGCTTGCGATTCCTGAAAATGACAAAAAATGAAAACTTGTAACTGAAACCAACATTCAGACTACTGTAGAACGAAAGTGTGTAGCAAGCACAAGAAGCTGAACCGTAGTACCATAGTTCCGCCAGATTCATTACCATTTGAGGGCATTACTAACAAGAAACTGAAGAGATTTTGGTACGAAACTGTCTAGCAATGTATAATCCAGAAATCAACTGAAAATTACAAGGAATGAACCATTATAATTAAAATCAACATTCCAGCACTGAACCACATGAAACTGCAGAACCAAACTGTGCTGCATACTAGCATGCACAAGAAACTGAACAGTAGTACCATAACTTCGACATACTCTGTACCATCTGATGGAATTACTAACAAGAACATGAAGAGATCTCGGTACAAAAACATCTAGCAACGTATAACCCAGAAACAGGGCTAGCAAAGCAGAGAAAACAAGCAGGTACACTTCAGTTTGCTTTAATCTAACAATGTACAGTGGATAGAAAATCTGCATATCAACCAAATGTTTGACTAATGAAGGCATCTAGATTCTAGGAGACCAAGTCAAAATCGCCTACAACCATCGATAACCATCAACAAGTAGGGCCTGAAGATGGCAAAGAATGAACACTTATAACTGAAACCAACATTCAGACTACCGTAGAACAAAAGCGTGTAGCAAGCACAAGAAGCTGAACTGTAGTACCATAATTCCGCCAGATTCATTACCATTTGAGGGCATTACTAAAAAAGAAACTGAAGAGATCTTGGTACGAAATTGTCTAGCAATGTATAACCCAGAAATATCAACTGAAAATGAAAATGAATGAACAATTATAACTAAAATCAACATTCCAGCACTGAACCACACTCAATAAACTCTTCATTGATTGATGAGAGAAACAAATGCTCAAAACAGAATGATTCCACAAGTGCAAAATACACATCAAACCAGTAGCTTCATCATCATCATCATGAAAGTTACAGTTCCAAAATAGCAAAACTACCGGGACGGTAACCATGCACTCAGGCTTGTTCGATTGTTTACACACCATAAGATCTCAATACCAGAAACAGTCACGAATCTACATATACGTCAACAACTACAGCACTGAAATCTTCTTGTTTTTGCAATAACAAACAATTCTACATGACTAGTTCGGTCTAATTAATCTACTCAAAGGAAAGAACAGGAGTCCTGCCCCGGTTTAGAGCACGCATCGCATGAGTTTCCGAAGCGAAACTCAAGCAGAATAAACTGAACGGCAGCGCTATAATTTCCTACAGATTCGAAACTATCATCCACCAGCCATTCTCATGCCCAGAATAAGTCCAACACAGATCGATAGAACGAGCTCCAAAATTCAGAAACTCCAGTCCCCGAATCGAGATCGATCTGTAGCGCAAACAAACGACCACAAATCCATGATCATCTTACTACATATTGCAATCACGAACTGGTCGATCACCAAACCAATCAAGCAACGGCAGTACTATAATTCCCACACATTCGCAACTATGGAAGGACCAAGGGAATTCCGACCAGGATCTGACAAACAAAGCGCAAAAATACACAGCCAACCAGTCCCCAAATCGAGATGAGTAGCGGTGACAAACGACCGCGAATCCACGACCATCTGCTGTCTTTTGCAATCACGAACTCGGTACGAAACTGATCAAGTGCCACGAACCCGCGGTTCTGCAGTGGAGGAACCGTTTCGAACAGGAGACGCGGGCGAGGACTATTTCCATACAACGGCGGCGAACACGAGACGGGTTGGGTTTGAAATCGCCGACGGCGAGCTATCTACGGAGAGAGCGGGGGGAGTCGGCCGGGGAGGGGAGAGGCGGGAGAGTACTTACTTCCCCATGGCGAAGGGGTCTCCGGGGGCCGAAGATCTCGAAGGTCGCCTGCTCCTTCCGCCGCCGACGATGGGGTCGCGTCCTCCTCCTTCTCCGAGCCGCGGCGAAGCGAAGCAAAGCGGAGGAGCGTGGGTGGTGTGTTTGTGTGTGATTAGAAAGGAAAGCGTTGGCTTATTTATACACGCACACGAGAAGATTCCCCGGATGGACGGTCAGGATCAGTGGATTAGTATATGGACGGTTCGATGTGCTTTTCCCTTGCCGACCTACTAGTAGGCGTAAGCAGCGGGATTTGGTCGGTCGTCTACTGTCTCTTCGTCCTCGCCGCCTCCCCCGCATTTCCCCAAAATTCCAGTCCCCAAACCCCTAAACCCCACCCCTCCCGGCCTCCCCCACGCCGCCGCGAGCCGCCGCCGAGCGAGCGCACATGGAGAGCGCGCCGGAGAGAGCGAGCGCGCGCGCTAGTCATGCTGCTGCCCGGTGCCGCGGCGCTCCGCGACCTCACCGGCGACCTCGACTGCGTGTTCAACCGCCGCCTCGAGATGGTCAACCAAGGTGAACGCGCCCGTCTCCCACCCTGATCTAGCTGCGGCTTCGGTCGGTGATGCGGTCGTGTGCTTTCGCTCCGCCCGATTTGGAGGGATTCCTCGTCTGATCTACGTGGTTCGTTGCCTCGCGTTGCAGGTATACACCGAGGGATCTGCATATGGTGCTCTGACGTGCGATTGTGCTGCTAAATTTGATTGCCAAGGAAGGATCTCTTTGGAACCACAAGTCCACAAGGGGTCTGCTTCGACTTGCTGGCCTGTGGTTCTAGGTTGTGCGGGGATTGGGTGGGCGTGAAGTGATAAGAAATTTGGACGGATGGATATGCTCTGGTGCTTGTTTAGTGTTTGTGCAATATCATTTCCGTGTCTATTCTGTAGTTGTAGCATATGCAAGGTCTTGATAATCTGGACAGTTGAATGTTCACCAATGGCTTACCTGCCATTGGAGAACTTGGTTTTTCTCGTTTTAATAGTTTAGATTTAATGCACCCCTGAAGCCTATCTATGAAATCATACAGCACTCATGTATACTGCTCTGTGGAACAGTTTAACTTATTTGCTTTTAATCCATGGCTACTGCTTTGTGAAGTAGTTTAACTTGTATGCTTTTAATCTAGTAACAGTGCCCACTAGTGATATTGTTGCTTCATCATTATATGTTGCCTGTTAGTAACACACATTTTAACTCATTTGCTTTGAATCTGTTAACAATAGTCAAGTAATATCCATTCTTCATCATTATATGTTGCCATCGCCATTTAAGAAAATTCACCGGTACTGACACACACTAAATCTTGCTGACCATGTGAATTATTGTGATCATGTGTGTACGAATGTAGAGACAGCTATCTTGTTTTTCACTTTTGCTTAAATATAATATTTGCACAGAAAATCCTTTTATATATCTAATGCTACTTGATAACTTGTACAGCTGAAAATTGGTCTTCGTGTCCTTACGCCACCCATGCTAGAGAAACTACCAACCATGTACAGGACCCTGGGGGGGAGAACTATAATGGGAGAGTTTTGCCTCAATCATTCATGAAACACTCAAAGCTGTGGTTGCACAAGCACAATACAATGCCAGTCAGCTTATCACACAGAGAGAGGTTCCATTTGGTCCAATTCATTATGTTTGTTGGGTTTACACATGTTTTTATGCTATAGTAGAAAGTAGCTGTTCTTGCTTCGAATACTTGAATGACTTGTCCTTTATGTATTGGCAGGCTGTGAGCAGGGAGATCAGGAAGATTCTGACAGATAGGGCCAAGAATTTCAACATTGCTCTGGATGATGTGTCCATTACCAGCCTCCGCTTCGGCAAAGAGTTCACTCATGCCATTGAAGCCAAACAGGTTGCTGCGCAGGAAGCTGAACATGCCAAGTTTATGTTGAGAAGGCTGAGCAAGACAAGAAAAATGCAATTATCAGGGCACAGGTAAGCAAAGCAGAAACTAGATAGAGGTTTTCATATGGCTGAACCTAATTTCCCTGTTTGCTGTTTCTGTGATATGTACTAGAGGCATGTTGCCAGTATTCATTGTGTCTATATAGCTTCATGTGTTTCATTACACTTGTGGAGTTTGGGAAAACTTGAGCCTAACACTGATAGTTTTGTGCATTTCATTTGTTTAGTTTATGATGGATAATTTTCATGTGACCACCTATTTCTATGTTGATAGATTCATACTTCCAGTGATATGTTGTTAATATGACTGAACATAGTATTAGACTTCACCTACTTGCTATGTTCCTACTGTCGGGCTTTCAGTGGTATGTTGTTCATAAGACTGAACATAGTTTCAGACATCACCTATTTGGTATGTCCATGGTTTAAGACTTCAATGGTATGATTATACGACTGAACATAGTTCCGGACTTCACCTACTTGCAATGTTCGTGATGTCAGGCTGATAGTGGTTTACTAGAGGCATATATTTCACTACATGAGTTGAGTTTGGGGGGCACTTTAGCCTAACACTGGTAGTTCTGTACATTTTTCATTTGTTGAGTTCGAGATCACCTGATCCAAACACTGGTAAATTTATATGTTTCTTTGTTCAGTTTGAGAGCACCTGAACCAAACACTTGTAGTTTTGTGCATTTCGTTTGTTCAGTTGAAGATCATCTGATCCAACTGGTAATTCTACACATTAATCTGAATCCAGTCCTTCTTGTTTAGGGTTTTGGTCTAATCTTACCTCATTGTTAGCTACACTCCTATGACTTTAAAATAATATTCGGCACAATTTTCTTGGTACATTCACTCCTTTGTCGGCAATGCCACTGGTCTGATTCATCTTTATACATGACATACTTGGTAGATGTACCTGTATGACTGTTACGTCACACTAGGTACCTTCGACCGTGCCCATGCATATGTTTCGTTCAGACACGAAGTATGCAAGGGCCTTAATGTATTTGCTGTGTGTGACCGGTCTACTTGCAATAGCTGATGAACTGAATTTTTGTTTCATGAACAGTATTTGCTTACTTGGACGATTTGAATTTGCAGGGCCATAAAAGTTATGTTGCAAATATGATAAGTGGTGCATCTCAATTCTCAAGCTGGCATTGGTATTACTTACCTGTACAAATTGTTTGCCTTCCTTGTAATGGACCTCTCTCACAGGTACACTTTCATTGACTATTTCAGAATCCTGGCGACCTGGCCTTGGATATTTATGATGGCATTGCCAAGCTAGACTGGTTGGCAAAATATAGCGTGAGGAGGTCGAGGCGAGACAAACGGGCGGCGAGCAAATCCATGGCGGCGGATGGCGAGAACGGCGAGGACAAACCGAGGCGGTTTGGCGGTGAGTTCGGGCGTCCCGGCACGCGATACTCGGCGAGGAGGTAGAGGAGAAGGCGGCAGAGCTCGATGTGTGCTTCGATTCGTTGGGGGAGGGGCGGCACGGCGTGTCGGCGGCGGCGGCGACCTCGGGCCAGCGCGGGAGAGAGAGAAAGAGGGAGGGAGAGATGTGTGGATGTTTTTGCAGAAAGGTCCTTGAGTTTTCCTGAAAATGCAAATTAGTCCCTCTACACGAGGAGATGTGGGCTTGGGGGCAATTTCTGGATTTGCGAGTTTTTTTTTTGCAAAATGCCACGGTGACCGGCTGGAACCGGGGTGACCGGTTGGCCACCGGGCGACGTGGCGCGTCGTGATTGGCTTAAATTCGACGATGAACAGTGGCTGGCGATCTGGGGGCAGCGTGGCTTGATCTGGGCTGTCCGTCGCGGCGATCGGACGGCTGATGGGAAGCGCGCGACGTGGACAGCGGGAGAGGCCGGGGACATGTCACGCTTTTATATATAGTACCTATAATATAGCTGTACATTCCTTGATAATCTCATTTCCGTGCTTGCAAACTATTCATTCTTATGATGTTTATTTATTTATCAGCTTTGGTTGCAACCTGAAGTGGAGGAACTCCGCACCGCATTCAACAAGCTAAAGAAGCTGTCTTTGTGTGGCATCTTTGTTGAATTTGACATTTTATGGACGACGGCCTTTCTTGTAGCAGCACCATCTATTGAAAGATTATGTATTCAGGTGATTTCTTTGTCCGTATTTCTATCCTTTTCTTCACATTTGGAGCTTTAGGTTTTTATTGTGGGAAATTAAACTGGATTCCAATTACACACGTAAGGAATTGTGATACCTACACAGACAGAGGCTGACGTCTCGGTGGGAAATGCGCTTCAATGGCTCCGAGAACAGGCTGCTGAAAGTTCTAGAGTTCTGTGGTTTTAGATCACTAGAACAACAAGTTTACATTCATAAGACCCATGTTGGAGCGATCTCCCAACTTGCAGAAGATAATTCTGAGAGGAGATGATGAATGCAGCTACTGCGCCGCCCTTGATGCATCACTTCGTCCTTCGAAATTTCCAAGGAAGAAGGATGATCAAGAAATGGTGGTTAAGCGGATTAGAGGCGGCATATTCTCACCAGAGATAATTTTCGATGAAGACTGGTCGCTGAAAATCTGAGATTTGTTTCGATTCTTGTTACTATGACTGCACATTTGCACTTATGTTTTGGTGTGTCAAAAAATAATCTTCATACATTCCTGTCGCCGCTGGTGTAAGAGAGGTAATGCGGGGGAGCGGACAGGGTCACATGGGTGGGGACTGGGGACGGCCGACGCTCGCTAGGGGATGAGGGGCACCGGCTTGGCCTCATGCAGATTTGCTTGGGTCCGGGCTGAAAAAGAATACCAATTAGGGTGTGTTCGGTTTTAGGATTGGGTGGAACGGAATGGAACGATTCCATCATCGTGTTCGGTTAGGACAAATTTTTGGAATGGAACGGTCCTATTCTGTGTTCGGTTCGAGAATTGAAAAGCGGAATTGTAATATCCCGTAGTTTAGAGAGTAGAAAGGGTAGAAATAGAATTTGTGCATTCGCATAGCATGCATCTGAAAATGCGGGAAATTTTTGCGCTTTTACAATAAAGGAGACAAAGTGATCGATGTTTCGCTCGACTCGATGAGTTAGGGTTTAGATCATCCTGTCAAGTACGATAAACTTCGAGATGACCTTTATACCCAATTAAATTGAAATCACAAGAATAAGAAATCATTCAATTATTGCTCGACAGACTAGTTGGTCAAATTAGTCAATTGTCGAGGTTCTAGCAAATTGAACATGACCTACCCTAAATCTCGACACCTTTAAGCACAATACAATAATATGACAATATTAACATTCCAATTCAATCGGTGACACAAAAACAAGATCTAGATGATCATCTTATCACATCATACGCTATAATATCCATCATCTCAATATATCAATCACACATTATGATTATATATGAATTCAAGCATCTATAATCTTATCACATTTATCATATCATCATCCACACATCATCCCAAGTCATCATCTTATCAATTCACCATCCTACGCACAACATCTCAAATGAATTGGAAATCCAAGGTTCAAAGTATAGTTAGATACAACAAGTACCAATTAATCCAATACAAACTTTACCAATTAAAAGAATAATGAATATTACAAACTTTTACAAAATCTCTAAAGAATAAATATGACATTACAAAAAGAGGGAAGTAAATCCCTAAACTAAATCTTGATCTTCTCAACGTATCTGGGTCTTCTTATCTTCCAATCTTCTCAAATTCATTCATGCAAGACAAAACAAACAAGAAAGAAAACTAGAAGTTGTTCTAGTTAAACTTGGGAGAAATTCAAAAGTTTTGTGTTATATAGAAGTAATTTGGTAACAAGATTAGCTACCTTGTTAACATATCTCTTTTGTATGCATAAAAGCAATTGAATTTCAAATAAAAATAAGCAAGGACAAAAGGAAAGTTTCTTATGGTTAGCATGTTTGCCTTCACCACAAGGGTGAGGCAATTCAATTTTGGATCTTAACTAATGGATATTAGGAACTTTCCCTAATCCCCAAATATTGACTAGAGGGATCAATATTAAATCAAAGGCAACAATGGATCATTTGAGACATCATGGATCAACTAGACAACAAGAAGGCAACAAGGGACATGATCCATTTGAGCAAGATACAAAGGCAACATGGGACAAAGGCAACTAATATTGATCGATATAAATATCTCAGGCAACTTATTAATCCCTCTAATCTAATTAAGTTCCTATCAAGAAAGCCCACATTCTAATATTTCTCCAATGGTATTAATCACCAAGGAAGAAAGAGAGTCAAATTTTAATCCCACATCTTAAAATTCACAAAGCCCACTTGATAATCACCACCCATATAATTCAAAGCCCACTTGACCCATTCTTATGCCAAGGCCCATATAAGAGATTTAGCCCACAAGCCCATCTAGTAACAAAATCCACTTGGCATGCCCAAAAACAAATCCTACAAGAGGATAATACCAAGCATGAGAGGGATAAGCTTGCCACATAGGAGAGTTATCCACAAGCAAAATATCTAACTCAACTTGAACCCCAAGAAATGCCTTTGCATAAGGAGTTGACAATCAAGCACCTTACTCACCCATGCAAATGAGGAGTCACCTAGTTGTGTGGCAGCACCACAACAACCAACCAACAGTATATAAACCCATTCATTTTCTCACAAAGACTTTTCTATCAATCCACAAGAAGTAACCAGCCGAACCAGCAACTTTGCCCGATAAATTATTTACTATCAGCCACTGTTCTAGCACCTAAAGCACATCTCAGCCGCAGCCATGTTTTATTCATCAGTCAAATCATCTACAATATCACTACTGTTTCTACAAGACCAAAACATCTTCTCATGTCTCCCACACCTCTAGAACACAAGACAACCTCACTAAATCATGCCAAATCTTTAGAACAGCTAGGAAATAGGTCAAGCAGCGAGGAGGAGCAGGCTAGCCACAAGACGCAGGTTATCATCATTTTCCAGAAGACCAAGCTTCTCTCCAGCAGCAGGTTGCTAGGACCTAATCTCATATAGTATAGGTGCATATCTTTAGATGAGAGGGAAAGAGAGGAGAGGGGCAGCAGACCTGTTCTTATCAGTTTACTGGAAGAGAACAAGGATCCCTCAGGTCTGCATAGAGTGGCTTTGCTAAATCATCACAGAGAATTAAATCACACACTAGCAAGCATCTCTTCTTAATAAATCTGTGCCTCAGCCTTTGCATCATTGGCAGGGCCAAGAAAACCAAGCACAAGATCTGTTCTTGTCAGTTTAAAATAGCCAAATCCATCTTTAAATCTTTCCAGCCACACTAGCATAATCATATCATGCTTGGCATGGATCTGAACACTGTGCACACTCCTTGGAGGCACCACAGTGAGCAAATCATGCATACCTAGCCAATAAGCAAGCTACCAGTTCTCTACATGGAAATAAATAGGCACATCCATCAAGAAATCGAAGCTATTAAGCTCAAGTACATAAGCCACTCGCTAAAACAAAATACCCTAAGACATGTATCACCATATTAAAATCATCTGCAAGGCACAAGGATGCAGAAATCATTATAAATCTTTCTCTGAATCTAATAGATAGAAGTTAACTGACGAAAATAAGTATTTCTTCAGTTAACAGTAGGTGTAATGGTCTCACACACAGCACCACACTTTTACACAGTAGTTCATCACCAGAATGAACTGGAGAACCACTCAGGCTAGACCAATCCCTCAGATCATCGGCTCGAAGGCCGGTCACAGAGGAAACTCACCTCGAGGAGTTGTAGCCATGGCAGAACAGCACACAGAGATGTGCGTAGCCGAGGAAGTAGTCAAAGGAGGCGTAGCAGCAGCGTGTCACCAAGGTTACAGTGGCGGCACAACTGACGTCCCGTCGGCGACAGCAACACCACAGCACCAACACCACCAGTGAGCATAGAGTGAAGAGAGGGTCCATGGCGGTGTGGCCGAGCAGAGGCTCGACAATAGTAGAGTCTAGGCGACGAGGTGGCGACGCCGGGGTTGCAGGAACGTACTGCCATTCCGTCGGCATCGAAGACGAGTCGAGGTTCAGGAAGATGACCCTAGGGAGCCGAGAGAGTGGAGGAGAGCAAGCAAAAGCATCCGGAGGCGCGAATGCGTGGCAGTCGTGACAAAGTGGAGGAACGGTGGCGTAGCAAGAGGCCTGGTGGCGGAGAATCGTGCCGGCGGCCCGAGCCGTGGTGGAGCTAGGGTTAGGGTTCCGCGAGCGCGTGCACGCGAGTGCTAAAGGGCAATGCGACGACAGGGAACCAAGAGAGGAGAGAGGGGCGGAGCAGCGCCGGGGTGCAGCAGCGCCGGAGCCGTGGGTGACGGCGGCGGCATCGCCAGGAGGGGGACCGAGAGGAGGCGCGCGTGCGTGCGAGAGAGAGAGAGAGAAGGGAGTGGGTCGGTCGTTGACCGACCAAGCCAGACCTTGACCCAAGGTTAATGGGTTGGGTCCAACCCATTAGGCCCAGGGGCATTTTGGTAATTCACCAAATAAAATTATCCAAATTAAAATGAATTTTAATTCTCAAACCAAAGGAACAAAAATCAGCTAAAAATAAGTTAAAAATATGTTTTCAACTCAAAATTTTATAAGAATTTCAAATATGATTTTTATTCTAATTATTCAAAGGTTTTCTTGAGTGAAAAATTCAAAGATCCTTAAGTGGATATGATTTGAATTAATTCCAAAAATAAGTTTTGAAAATATTTTCTAATGTGAATAATTCAAAGATCCTTAAGTGGACATGAATTGAATTATCCTTAAAACTTCAAGGATCCTTAAGTGGAAATGAATTGAACTATTTTCAAAACAATTATTTTTCTAAAAGAAAAACAATTTGAGTAATAAACTCAAAGTATAACTTTATTACATACTATAAATGACTGTCCTGTTACTCATCCTAGGTAAAACACACAAAGAAGAATCCATCTAAAATCATTCACCCTTGTGTTGATAATATTGGAAAGTTAGTCAAGTAAATTTTGAATAAATAACTACTTCATGATGTTAATGAAATGTTTTCTTAAAGGCATTAAAATTGATACCTTAAAATTGCAAATCTTGTTTTTCTAGCAAAGAGAAAAGTATTTACTTGAATGAAATAAATTCTTTACCTCAATAAAAGTGATAAACACTTAATTCTAGATATCATAACAATTCAAAGTAATTAACCAACCCAAAAATTATAAAAACACCAACTAATCCTTAACCCCTAAAATCACTTCAGTTATCAAAGTATCGAATAAAACAAAGCCTACACTTGCGAGCTTGGGTATTTTTGGGGATTTTACGATGCATCTCATATCTATGCATAATAACATCTTGACAGTGTTTCCAGTAGTCCTTACCAGGATTACATTGCTATTTTCAGATCTCGGGGTTTTACCGCAAACCCTAGAACCCCGAAGGACATGAATTGCCACCTTTATCATAGGCAATTTTATTCTTGCATACCGTTTGATGTATTTTTATCAAAGTACTTGCAAAGTTACTTATACGTTCCTTTCACTTCCATAAAAAAAAGAAAAAAGTATTTTCGAATGATGTGGTATATACTATTGGTTGGCAGTGAAACAATGGTAGATGAATAGGTACGGTGTTCCATCGTATGGGAAGGTATATATCCTTAGGAAATTAATAACCCATGTTCCAGTGATCCTTTTGCCGTAGTGAAAGCATCAACCAACGGACTTTGTATGGGTGGGGTCAGTCAGAGGCTTCTTTTCTCATCCACATATCCTCGGCAGGCCTACACCAGGTTGGGTCGTTGCGGCGGCCAACAGCGTGGAAGCGCGTGCTCTTCCTGCCCGGCGGGGTAATTGGTGGGGAAGCTCGGGAGGGGTGATGGGTATGCGTGGAATATGATTCCCCTACCGCATCATAAATGGGCGGATGTGTGTTGATTTGGGAGAAGCTCCACATGGCTGGATGTCCTGAGCCTTGGCTATAACACTCGTGGAGTGTAAAGAGAGCATATATAGGGCCAGGCAACTGTTGGGTAAAGTGTTGCAACTCTGCAGAGTCAAACAACAAATTTATGATATCACAACCGTGTTCTCGGAATGGAACTACGAGATCGAGGCCGGAATGGAGTCCCATTTGGATTCACAAGACCGATGGAGGCTGTGGACATAGTTTTTAGAATAAAATCTATCCTTTGAAGAAATGTTTGCAAAAACTTGCATCTATGCCAAAGATCTGAGGTTTTGGCAGTAGCTAGTGCATGAAACACCTTATCTCTATATATTCTGAACTTGCTGAGTAACGCTGTTACTCACCCCTTCCCATTTGACCCCCTGCTTAGACTTTTGGACCATCAGAAGAGATGTCAGATATCTTTCACGGCGTCAAGGAGGTCTTCCACAAGGAATCAAGTCGACCTGGTGGAGCTTAAAGGAGTCGACCGCTACTTCACCAACGGAAGAATGACGACAACCATGGCCATGGAGGGGCAATGACAGCAGTGTCAATGGCATACACAAAAACCACACCGTCAATGGAGGAGACAACATCTATTGGAAGGAGGAGTACAATCCTGGATAAAGATATTCGAGATGGAATAGCTTAGGGCTATGACAATAGTAGTAGTTGATTAGGAATAGAGCTAGAGTTAATCTCCAACTTAGTGATACGAATTGGATCTTTTCTGGATTTCATTTGTATGAGACTTGCTTTTGTATAAAGGAGGTTCTCAAGATTTTGTATTGAATATTGTGAAAGAACAAGCTATGCCCGGATGTCGCCTAGAGGGGGGGGTGAACAGGCGATTAAAACTTTTTCTATTTAGGGGCTTGATAATTGCGGAATAAAACTAGATGTTTAAATTAACAAGCCAACACCTAATATACTAGGTTTTCCTAAGTGCACCAACAACTTATGCTAAGCAATATGACAACAAGGTGATAGCAAGATATGAACTTCAAGCACGAAGGCTATCACAATGTAAATTGCATAAGTAAAAGGCTCGGGTATAGAAATAACCGAGGCACGCGGAGACAAGGATTTATTCCCGAGTTCCTCCTTGTTAAGGGAGTACGTCTCGTTGGAGGGGTGTGAGCTCGCCACAAGAGGCCTACTCAAGATGCCACAAAGGCCTCACCCTATTCTCTGATGAACCGCACCCAAAGGTTTGGTTCACCTTCCACTATCGGAATCCTTTGGGGCGGATTCCGGAGCCCTTACAACTTTTGGGGCACACACCCACAACTCAATTGGGGGCTCCCAAAACGTGCCGAAGCTTCACAAGACGAAGTCTTCACGGCACCACCACCGTCTAGGGTCCAATGACCCAAGAGTAACAAGCTCCCAACCTTCAATCCCACGAATCACCGTGGGGAGCACAACCCGATGCAAAAATGCAAAAGGGCAAGAACACACCAAGTGGTCAAATCCTTCTCCCCAAAACCCAACCAAAGCAACTAATACTATGGAGGGATTTAGGAGGAAGAACGGAGGAGAAACACCAAGAACTCCAAAATCTAGATCCAACGAGATTCCCTCACTTAGAGGAGATTTTGTTTGGTGGAGAAGTGGATCTAGATCTCCTCTCTTGTTTCCCTAAATTTGGGCAAGAATCATCGGAGGGATTAGGAGGAATCGAGCTCTCAAAATGTCTAGCAATGGAGGAGAGAGAGCAAAAAACATTAGCAAGCAATAGGGAAGAAGGCCCCTTTTTATAGGGGCCACAAAAGTGGCCGTTGGGGGAAGAAAATGCTCCCAGCCCCGACAGCCCGGCCTGGGGCCAGCCTAGTCCCGGCCTGGCCGACCAGGAGCCAGAAGCGGCTGGCCTGGGCCCGGCCTGAGCCCGGCCTGGGCTGGCCAAACTGCAGAAAAACATCCGGCCAACACGAAAACGAACATAGCTTTTTCATCCGAACTCCGTTTTCGATGTTCTTAGGCTCTTTGGCATCGCAACAAAAGGCTCTATACGAATATACAGAGAAATATCATAGTCCAATAAGATATTATAAAAATAAATGGGGAAAGGTAAAAGCTCCCATTTGCAAATCGGAAACGCAATATCTTTTGCAATTGAAGTCCGAATGACGTAAAACCAATTTTGTTGGAAAGAGGACAACAAAAGCAACCTTTGAAAATGGCAAACAAGCAATGGAGATTTTGCAAAGAAATGGAAGAGGTAAATCTTCTGCACGGACGAACCGGCAAAATCTCCAATACCGAAACCGCAAAAGAAGACGCATAAGAATACCGTTTTCGGTGACCTTGGCCTTGTCATGACAAGCATGACAAGCACCAAGACCACACCACGATAAGGGACAAATAAGAACCAATAAAGATGATAGCATGGATGCAAAGGTTTGTGCTCTCTACGACGATACGATCACGACACTCGGTCGAGAGCCCCTCTTGATAGTACGGTTATCTATCCTATAATCCGGTCTCTCACTAACACCATGAGACCGGTAAAATAGAAACCCTATCAAGATCATACCTTTGCCTTGCGCATTAATCCACTTGAGGTCGATGAAGACGATCTTCATCTCCTCAAGACGAACCACCTTCCTCGATTGCGCTTCGGTGAAGATTCACATGATCCTCCCCCATACACCAAGATGGGAGAAGCACCTCTTCGGCACATCTTCACTTAGACTTGAGTGTTGATCAACACGCACTTAGCCTTGATCAACACAAACTTTTCTTCCCTTAGCCTTGACTCCAACAAATGGAGATCAAGCAACTCAAATGGACACACCTACAAATATAGCTCAATACAAACATTAGTCCATAGAGATTGTCATTAATTATCAAAACCATGCATGGGGGCAACCATGCACTTTCAATCTCCCCCATTTTGGTAATTGATGACAATCCCTTATTAAGAGGGTTTATATAATGAATAAAGCATCCTCGCAAGACAAACGAGCAAGGATGCAAGCGCATGTGTGGCAAATGCAACAAAAACATAAAACCCAAATTCCCTTAAACCCTCTAAACTTCTCCCCCATTGGCATCGATTGCCGAAATGGGAAGAAAAATTTAGAGAGCCAATATAATATGAGTTCCTCCATAAAGGTGATCCCTTTTAACGAATAATTAGAGGAAATCAAACTATATTGAGGATCAAAAGATTGCAAAGAAATGAGTTTATTTTAAACATCTCCACAAAGGAGATAGGCAATCAAAAAGATCCTAAGCGAGAGTTCTAAACAAAAAATGGAGAAACTCCCCAATGTTCATGCACAAATGAGGAGTGCACAAATATGGCATCCTCGCTCCCCAAAATTATCTAGAACACGCAACAAGTGCAAGAGTGCATAATGCAAAAGCAAATCATAGCACTTGCACCAAAGATGTGGTTGAGCCATAAGAAGATACCAATTTTCAAAAATTCATCATAAGATAGGCCCAACCGAGATAAAAAGATCTTTTAGAGAAATATGTTCACAAGCTTAGGGATACCAATTGGAAACTAAAACCAATTGAAAATGCCAAAAGCTAGTGAGACCATTTAGCCAATAAAATTCAACATGCTCACCAAGGTAAGCATGAGGTCAAAGATCTTCAAGAAATACATGAGTGTGCAAAGATACCAATAAACAATAAGACAAGCACTCATGAGACAAATTTGGAGCCACCAAAGAATTATAGAAGAAAACAAGGTAGCTCAAAAGAATTAGGATACCAACTAAAAGATGACCTCTCTCATATGTATAGGTTTCTAATTAGACAAACCATTGAAGATATACATCCGCAAAGAAACATATACATACGAAATGGTTTGGGAAAAAGAGAACAAGGTATCCAAAAGAAAGTCATAAATATACAAACGAGATTGTTGCTTAAAAGCATAGCACATAGCTCAAATTTATCCCATTGTATATAAATGAACTTCAAATATATCAAATGCATCACACATATCACTAAGGGAACAAGAGATAGTAGAGATGCTTTGAGTTAGGCAACAAGTATCACAAGGAAATAATATCAATTGAAGAAAAGGTTTTTGCAAATTCATCACACATATCACAAAGATATATTAAGTGAAGGAAAAAGCCAAAACCACAACAATTGCACATAAAAGCTTTCATGCCAAGAGACAACCTACACAAGGTTGAATACAAAAAGGAGTATGCATGGGATAGATACTTGTTACCGAGATGACATTGGTGATGAAGATGATGAGAGATGGTTTGACATCAAAGCTTGACTCCGACAATCACACGGTGAGAACACCTTCCTTATGAATGAGGCAAGCATCCAATGCATCTCAATTGTACCTAAAACACAATTAGAGTACAAAATGGTTCCCAAACTCATTGGGTTCCATAGTAGTTAGATAAACTACAATATATAGGAAATTGAATTTCATGCACATCTTAGCCGATTTAGGATTCGGTGGAGTATCCCCTATATATTGGATAAAGAAAGACTAGCATGCCATATAGAATATATATTAGTAAATATGCATACATAGACTTACAAGAACCAAACAAGATACAATTTGGACAAAAACACCAAGTCAACCAAGAAGAGAGCACACCAAGGTGTGACACAAAAAGGTTGTCCAAATTATATCAAAATCCAAATCAACACATGATTGAGAAAAAATCAAATCAACAAATGATTGATTCCAAAACACATCAACACATGAAGTGTGATATCAAAAGGAATCAAATCAACACAACAAATGATCGATAAGACACCAATTGAAAGTAAGATACCAATAAAAAATAAAAAATACCAACTAGGAGAAAAGATACCAAGAAGAGGATAAAGCTTGACCGAAATCTAGTAAAGTAAGATAAAGCAAAAAGGTATCAAGACTCCCACAATGAATATCAATTGGAACAAATATCTTTGGAGGAGATATTAAATTCCAATTAATACCAATTGAAGGTACCAACACTGCTAGTCGAGGAGAAGGTGTAGGACGTCAAGGAAGAGGCGGATGGCGACAACCATGCCCCCCGCTCAATCGTCGAGGGCGACGATGACCCGAACCGAGCCGCCATGGCCTTAAATCAAGGATGAGGTAGTAGAGCGGGAGGTCGAGGACGAGGTCACCTTCACCGGTATCGACCGCCGGAGGTCGTGGGCGGCATCGAGTGGGGGAAGAGGACGACAGATAGGCGTGTTGTCAGGGAGGGCCTTGGGGAAGGTCGCCGACCACCTCCATGGCCGACGCGGTGGCTGGAGACGTCAGTGGCGCGAGCGGGGGTGAGGGACGGAAGTTTCCGGCGAGGCAGTTGCCCTCTCCCGCCTTGGTTTCCTAATCCTGGTAGCTTGGATTTGGATTGGAGCCGTCGGATCTCACTTAGTTACGCTGATGCCGAACACTAACTTGCTAAGCTGTCCTGGGCGGGACCCAACTGTCAGCGATGACACGCCCGTTCAACCGTTCCGTTTTCGTGTACAAGAGGAAACGGTTCCGCACCGTCTGTTCCATAGTTTACGGCGCAGATTTTGCAGCCTTGTCCTTGTCCTCCATCTCATCCCCTCCGCCTCGCTGCTCCCCCATTCCCCCCAAATCCCTCAGAAAACCCTACCTAAACCCGGCCACCGCCGCCCCCTCCCCGGCGAGCCCGCGTCTCCGGCGAGGCGAACAAGTCCAAGGCGCCGCCCCCACCTCGGCGAGCCCGCTTGTCGGTGGCGTGGTCTGGTGCATCGGCGCCAAGACGCTCTACAACGTCGAGGGAGGCCACCGAGCCATCGTATTCAACCGCGCGCCTCAAAGGGATGAAGGACAAGGTGAGCCCTCGGACCTACCCGTCGCCCCCCCCCCCCCCCCCCCCCCCCCTGACTGCTTTGCCGCTTGTTCCGATTCATGTCTTCGCTAGCGTCTGATCCAGGCTGGGGGAAGTGGGGGTCCGGTTGGAGATGCTCATAGCTCAACCATATAACCATCTTATGCAAACATAACTACATGACCGTGATGAATTTGAAAGGCACGGGCCACAATTACCCCTAGAAAGTGTGCTCGGGAGATACTTGGCTTTACCAAACGCTAGATAGAGTATTTTTCTTGTCACTGTAACTATTTTGATGTTTGGTATTTCTGAATTCAGTTATATGCAGCTAAATAATGGTTCGTGGTGCTGCTGCGCGGTAGGTGGAAAAAAGTGAGAGGAGAGAGGAGAGAGAGGAGAAAAGGAGGAGAGAGGAGAAAAGGAGGAGAGAGAGGACGGTGGGAGGCTGTGGGGCTGCTGCATGCAAAAAACGAGTTGCCGGCGCCCCCAGGCCGAACCCAGCGCGTTGGGTTCGGCTTGGGACGCCGGGGGAATCTTTTGCTCTAATTCGGCGAAAAACAACATTCTGAGGGCGCGATTGGGAGGATTTTCGTCCGCCGGCGGCCAAAAAGTGCTCCGGGGGGGGGGGGGGGGGGGGGCTCCTGGGGGCCGGCTGGAGTTGCTCTTAGACAGCAGTGCAGTAGGTATATTCCATCCATTCGAGTAACATAGCTTATGCCCAAGGGCAATCCATCCCCAGTTCAAAAAAAGAAAAAGGACAATCCAGGAAAGAGTGGAAACTAGTGCTACTAGTGTTAAGTCTCTTTCGGAGGTAACTGACGAGATATATATGCCCGGCAAGTGGCGCAGTATGACCGTTCCATACACACACGGAGCTGATTCGGAATGCTCATCCATGCCTGCAGGGGGTAGCAATAATTGGTGGCGGCGCAACGTCAAGCTGGTTCATATCGTATATATATGGGGTGACACGCACGGCGAGCGTGTTAAGATTGATCACACCAAGTTTGGTTCTAAGATACTCCCTCCGATTTATAAAAAGTGCCGCCCACTTAGTAGTTAGTACAACGTTTGTACTAACTTGATACAACATAAACAACACTTTTATGGATCGGAGGGAATAGGATATTTCTCCGATGAACTGGCTGTAGGGTGCGAGTTGAGGTACGTACCCTGCCTACGGCTACTGAGGCGATCTCTTTTGACATGACACAAGACCTGACCCCTCATATTTTGGGGAAATATTGTGTAGAAATCAGATACCAAAATCCTACCACATATGTGTACTTGTATTAAAAAACTGACTGACCAAGAGAAAGATCATGCAACTTAATAAGCCTAGCACAAGGAAACTGAAAAATTATAATTGCAAAAATAGTATCCATAAGAAAAGGACTGGCATACGACCAGTACGATCCATGTGTTTATTTCAAAACAAAAAAAGTACGATCCATGTGACAGACAAGAAATTGCATACACACTCGTTTTAGCAGTCGGCAGATGCAGAATTCATATGAATTTCAGAGTTTGCTTTGTAACAAGACGTAAGGTTTTTTTTTTTCTTTGATGAAAAGAGCCACATCTCCCAATTTTCATTTCAGAAATGAAAACCGATAAACAGAGTTGTCTCCAGGTTCTCTCGCCGCCAAAGCGCCTGACACATAAGAGAACGTGTGCTAACCACACAAACGGGCAAACGGCAATATGGCATACGAAAAATCAGGGAGACCAACTTCGACGGACGAAAAAGAGACAAGACCCATCTACTGATCTCCTACACTCCTACAGGAAACTCACAGCACAGGTCCTAGCGAGACCAAACCGCGGTACAAAACACAACATAGAAGTTTTGAACTCTGTTTTTCGTCAGCACATGCCAGGATCCGTTCAACAGGAGTCAGTCAGACGTCCGCGAGACCAAGAACATAAGGGTTAGACGTTCATGCTAGCTCTACTTTAGTGAAAACAGGCACATGCTGCAGCCTGCAGTTCCAGTGCGCACGGGCCACGCCTCACTGCTCACCATCGTCAGGGGAATTCTCCAGGAGTTCCCTAGCCTTCCTGCAAGAATTCAACCGGATGGAATGGACATGTCAGCAATAATCCCTCTCGATATGCAACCCACTAACTGATTCCTGTTTCTAGGGCTGACAGAGTAGGTCCAGCCCTATAAGTTACCGACACACGAGTGGCACATAAGAAACAAAAGAAGTTATTCAAAGGCGTGCACTAATTGCATTTGACATTAGTTAACTGTGCAACTGCTTCTCATCACTAATTCACTATAAGCGTATTTTGCCAACCTAAAATCATACTAGCATTTGGAAGACTCAAAATAGATAAGCATAAGAGAGTAGGTTACCGTAGTTCCTTCTCAATTTCTGCGTTTCCGGGATCAAACTTTTGTGCATCCGAGAGAGCGTCACAGGCTTGTTTATACTCCTGGAGGTACGGATCAAATCAAGGAACATGACCAGACAGTTATATCAATATGAAAATAAGTGAACACTCTGGCAAGCTAGACGCACCTCAAGTAGCATGTGAGCCGCAGCTTGACGGTAGCAAGCTTTTGCCCAATTAGGTCGCAGCATTCTGCACCTAAGAGCGTCCGACAAAGCACCGTCACCATCGCCCAGATGCAGCTTACAAAGACTCCTGTTTGCGTACAGTGTTGCACTCTCTTCATGGGCTATTGCCTATGGTCAAGCATCACAGGCCATGCAAATATTATTCTCAACTAAAAAGGATGACAGACAGAAGTATTTTAACGCTCATCCACGGGATTCATGAATGCAACTATGCAAGCAGGTGGAAAAGGATCTATAAACCTTTACTACTCAGTAGTACATCAGAATGGAATTACTGAAGACATTCTACAACTACACTGATTGGCTTGTTCATTTTACATGTACGGTCAATTTGGGTACAGCTTACGTAGTGATCATTTATCAGTCAGCACATCAAACACATTAACAGAAACAGTAGACAACAACGTCAAAGGTTCATATTAACTGAGGAGAAGAAAAACAGGTTTTTCCATGTGCTTGCTTCCTAACATTATATATAGGCCAGGGTCTTTGGGCTGGACCGCACCCTTGGCCTAAGTTTCTACCACGCCGTCAAGGGGTTGGTCGCACCCCAACACCCAGTGGCACCAGTACACAAAAAAGTGACGTTTAGACACTTCTTAAGTCAAAATTTGACCAGCAATATCGTTTTAAATACTTAGACTGGGTTGAAAATTATATGGACATATTTGAATCAATAAGTACTTTCAGAATATTACGATGGTGTTGGTCGTTATACATATATTGTAAAATATATTGGTGGTGGAAGTTATATTACGGAGACCATGTCAATGTCCAAAACGTCACATTGTTGTGAACTGGAGGGACCATTAACTACATTTTTTTATGTTTTTCCAAATCAGATCAGTTACATATCTCCAATTGGTTCCCAGTTAAGCATCATCGATAAAGTGCAAGAGGTTTACCAAATCGTAACACTTTGATGCCAGCTTATAGTCCTTCTGCTTGAATGCAGTATCAGCATGTGACTTGAACAAACCTTTTCTTCTTTCAAGGTGCCCTTGCTCCTAGACAACAAATAAATGAAACATGTATTGAATATTGGAATTAATCCCCATTTAGTATGATAATTTGTACAAAAAAACTACATTCAGCAACTTTGTGTTCAATATTCTAAATAGTTTGGTATCTAGGAGGCTAGCTCTTTCACATGCTTATGCTGCAACGCATACTGCACATGCTGATATAAATGTAAATCCTTTACTGGTATAGAAACATAACACCAACTGGTTCAAAGTTAAGCTTCCAAACCGGAGTATGGACTGAATCTTTATTTGGTTCAGCAGTTAGTTGTGCCAAATTTTATTTGGACCACACACAGAAAATAAATAAATCATAGTTCAACGTTTGAAAAAAAATGCATTTTTTATCACATGTACATCTAGATGTCATCTACGGAGTACATACCTGTAAAATTTTATTAATAAATATTTCCATATGTTCGCTATGAAAATAGAAAGGTGTGGATCTTTATGGAAGTTTAAAGGTACATAGTGAGAATGTATATATACTGGTGTCAAAAATTCAGATTTCGTTTGAAACTTTAAAATGTACTTCTGACTTAAAAATATATACGGGCTCCTAAAAACTGAGGAACATTAAGAATTTTTTGTCTACTTAGAAAAATCATGCTACTAGAGCAGTCCCTTTAGTTTACCATCAAAATGATGTCGCTAAAGTTAAAATAGTGCTGAAAATCTACCAAGATGGAAGCCTTCCAATAGGAAGATAGAAATATCTGTAGATATCATGGTGTCTCTTCTCTCACAAGAAACAACCAAAGACAATACATTGCATATGTGCTAATCAGTAGGTACATAATGGGTTACAAGGGTTCGAATATATAAATCAAATGTAGCATATTCCCAAGCAACAAGAACTGAGAAACGAAAAAAATAGTGCAACTAATTTAGAACTAGTATGTCACATGAGTAAAATACATTATTTATGTGACATTATTAAAAGATACTGCCGAATGTCACACTGTGTACATGATGCCGGTGCATTTCGCAACCTTGGATTGAAATCCATGACTACCGAGTCTATGAACCATGTTCGCATTGATGTACCAGAGAGCATCTGACTATTCTACATCATTACGAGATTTTCTTAATACTGTTAACGATAAGTTTGCGACATTTAATAGAACAAAGACAGGAACACAATCTACATGCACATACATTTTGCAAAGAGTACAGCAATTGCATTAACTTAGAAGTCGATCTTATCAGGTGTAAGGTGTTCGTACCTTTCAACCTTGGAATCATGGACTCTTTTCTCAATGATTTCTACTAATTATCCAGCATGAAACCGAATTTGGCTAGAATTTCCTATTCATTACACTCCAGCGTTTGTTCATATTATGTTCTGTTACCGAATTGAGAGTGCATAATGCACATGGGTTCATGATGTTTATTGGTGGGCAGTCCTGTTGTTACTGCATGATCATATTACCTTTGTTAATTACAGTTGGTAGTTTGTTCTCAACTAGTCAAGACTAACAGCTTTTCGTTTATGATATTCGCAAGTTGAGGCACAATAAATAAGTCGTGATTCTTTTATTGTAAATGTGGTGCAATGCACATAGTAACGACAGCTTACGATAACATTGATTAGGCAAATTCAGGACGAAGAACAAAGCAATACTCAGTACGAAAACAGCATGAGAAAAGAAAATAACTTACAATTGCCTTTTTTTCTTCAATTTTTGCATAAGAAATTACTCCCTCAATAGTCCAGTTTGGGACATTTGGAATTGGGGAAGTCAAAGGAAACAACATTTCAACCTCTTCCCAGCAAACTTTTGACGCAGCAAGCAGTATTGGCAACCTACCCAACTGGAGAACGCAAGGAAAAATAACTTGTCACTTCTATTAAAAATTATTAGCGTCATTCAAGAAGCGAACCATGTAGAGTATAGCAGAAGAGGATGAACATTATGCAATGTGCAGAAGGTAGAAAAAAAGGTTGAACGAAAGAACCAGGATCTATATAATATATTTATCAAATGTTTCAACGAGAATTTACCCCTCAATCATTTAGAAATTTCATAAGAAATTAAAACTGACCAAACACAAGGTTTCAACGAGGCATTTCACCACGAGTTGAGATTGAGGCATCACAAGAGTGGCATCCCACTTGAGCCTCCATGAAATATATAGATAAAACAACAAGGATAAGTACTTGTACAGATGTTTTTTTAGCACTGACATAAAAGTTCCCAAGGTAAGAGAATTAGAACAGAATACTGACAATTGGGATGAAGAACAATATAAAGTTCTAAGAAAGTCAATCTATTTTAGTGTTTACTGCACGAGTAATTTGAAAAATGCTGCAACGTAGAGTGTTACATGATGAAATCTAAGTAACTCTTCAAATGTTAATTTAAGCACCGATATGGCCTTCTTTAAAAAATAAGAAGTACTGATATATGTTGGCTATATGCTTGAACAGAATAGGCATGGTCCTCCGGTATGTAATAAATAATTGACAGTCAACAGAAATTAACAAGTTTACTGATATAGACATTGAGAATTGGGCTGTATCCCAGTAGCAGGTCGCAGTGGTATACCAGCCCAGAATGGTTTGATTCCCCTGAGGAGAATTACTATGTGATCGTGGGAGGAGCACCCATAGTTTTTCAGAATGAAAGGTCAAGACAACATTGCTAGGCATACATGCAATTTCCGATCAGCATAGTAAACAGCACAAAGCAACCTAAGCTCATTGCTAAATAGCTCCCCAACATCCAACATGATCAGAAGAGTTGAGTAATAATATCAACAGGAGCTTTAACAGAATATAGTGAAATGCTGCATGCTAGGTCAGCAAGAAAACTAGAAAATATAGAAAACTTACATCATCAGGAATATTAGGATCTGCTCCAGCCTTCAATAGAAACCGAATGAAGTTGGTATAGCCTCCTCGTGATGTAGCAAACAATAAAGGAGTCATTAAGGAACCCCTGAAATTAACATCGGCACCAGCCTGTGGAAAGTATAGTGCAATAGAAAGCTCATGGTGTTATCTCCGTGCACATCAACATAGCAGAGATGGTAGAGTAAGTAAAATCTCTACGTGGCAATAGGAAAATAATCCAGAAAATACTCGCCTTAATGAGTAGCTTCATGCACTTCAATGAACGGTAAACAAGAGCACTCATCAGGGGACTTACAGTACCATTGACCATGATGTTAGGCTGAAAGCAGGGTATTGTGATATTAAGATAAGACGAGCAGGTGGCATGATAAACTCAGGAGTTACTCTTGAGACGAACAAAGATATCATAATTAAAGAGAATGTGATTATATAATCTATTAGTGTTTTTGGTGATTCAAGGGATCGGATGGTAAGTGGATCATACAATCCTAATTATGACCTAACACACTTGATTCGTTTGAGGATTGGAATAGATTGCTACATCAAATCAATCACACTTCCAAGATCTCAATCGAGTGTCATGAATCTAAAAAATGATTATGTACTGCGATATCTAAGAAATAGTGGAGGCCATATATACATTTGCGTGGTTGTCCAACAAAATCTTTAGTGTCTTATCCTGCTCATTTGTAGCAGCCATATAGAGTGGCGTTCCACGACCACAGTCTATGTCGACTGGCACTCCTTTGGAAAGGAGGAACTCTGTTACCTTGCAGCATCCTGTGATGAATGGGATAATTTGGAAAGTCAAACGGCCACAACATTGAGCAAACCGAATGTGGAAAAATAAATAATTAGTAATAAAATGACCAGCTTGCATACATTATGTGTCCATGTGTGTGTCAGGGTCTCAGGGTGGGGGCGCACCTGAAGAAGCAGCATGGTGGAGAACAGTATATCCTTTGTCATCTGCTTTCATGAGATCACCACCATGATCAAGTAAATACTTGACGGTAGGAACATCACCAGACTGAGCTGACGCCATAAATGGAGTCGTGCCTGTAACAAAAGGCACTTCCTCAATGCAATGGCAGATCTCATACTGGCAAACATTGATATGGCAGACACCACTTTAAAAAATGGAAAATAGATAGAGAAAGACCTAGACTTCCAGCTACACCCCCAGGAGCATTCACATCTCCTCCAAGCTCCACTAAATACTTGCAAACTTCCAGATGGCCTGCGCATGCCGCTATATGCAACACACTAACTCCATTCATGTTGAAAGAAAAAATCACCGACGGGTCGCCATTTCCTTTGGTGAAACTCTTCACAATACCTTTCCAAAAAGTAAACATGATCAAATTATAGAAGGGAATAGAAAAAAATAACAAACCAGAAAACCAAAAGAAAAGAAGCAAACATGTTCAGTGCACAAGAACCTCATGAAGTCAAAGGGACTGATCTATCTCTTTGCTGGACAGAGTCACATGGTGAAAATACTTGACAACACATCATCTTTGAGTACTTGACTATACTGCAAATTCGGATGTAATGGATAACTGGATCGCATCATCAAAAGTGGTCACATTTATCCCATGACATGTTGAGTGAAAGAGACGACTGTCAGCCCAGTTTCCTTTAAGTGATCTATTCTGCTGACTTCAGTCTATGGTAAGATCTAATCAGTGTGAGTGCAACTATCGCTCCAAAAATTACATGCAACGGTTCTTATGAGGAAAACAATTTTTATTGAGTATATGAGAAAACCTTCAACAGAGGCATTTCACAGCAAACTGTTACGAGTAAAACATCCAACAGATGTACCGGACTACATTTATGACAATGAACTTATAGGAATAAACTGTATTGGAAGGCATTGCACACTGCAACGACGCAAAATAACTGACCAGCGCCATAAAAATTTGAGCCAAAACAAAGTCATACAAGCAGCAGAATGTGTGCTTCTCATGCAAACCAATCCGTTTTACTAGATACAAGGCCATCGGTGCTAACCCAACGCTTCTGAAAGCCCCAGCAAATCAAGCTAAAATATATACAGCATCTGAGCAAACCAAGACAGGCACAGCATCACAATTCACATTTCACAGAGAATAAAATCCGATACATATAATATTCCCGCGAGCCGGAGGCAAATGCAGCATGTATGAACTCTGAAACACATCCGACCCAGCGAACGCAGCACACGCAGCGTCACTAGACTAGAACCAAAGAGGGGAGAAGAGGGGAATAGTACCTTTGAGGACGGAGAGGTTGCCTTCGAGGGCCGCCCTCATGAGAGCCTTCTCACCTGCACACACACGAGCACGATCGCCATTAGGAACAACGAACAAGACAGGGGAACGAGCGGGAGGGCGGCGGGGAGGGTGCGGGAGGCGCGGGGAGGTGGGGGGGAGGGGGGGGGGGGGGGGGGGGGTGCGGGAGCTGAAGGCTCGACGTACGGGTCTCCTCGCCGTCGGCGGGGCGGCAGTACATGAACGGAGGCGCCATGGCCCAGTCCCGTCGGGGTGGAGGCTAACCGGAGGCGGCGACGCACAACCCTACGCTGCGCCGGGTGCCGGAGGAGTTGGGGGCTTTTCAGTTTCAGAGACTGCCGCTTTGGTTTGGTTGCCTCGTTACTTCGGCGACGAGGGCGAGAGCGCGTTGTGGATGAAACCGGTGTTGGTGCACCGGTAGCAGCGCTCACTAGTACAGTAGTACTGTACTACTGCACTAGTAGTTTGTGCACCATCCTTGCTTGCTACAACAAAGACCCGGTGCACACCACAGAAGAATAGAAGATCATGACACTTTCAACCAATTTCCGTTTTTCCTTTTATGATATTGTGATGAGCTTTTTGAAAAAGAACCAACGTTGAATAACTTTTTCATGAGCGCATTTATTGCCCTTTTCTCTTAAGTGTCAGTCAAGCTACACAAGCACAAATTCGCATTCTGAAGCGCGGGAGACGTCGAATAAAATGTTTTATCAAATCGATATAATGCATGTCCCATCCATACATCAATCCTTTGGGAGGTGCTGAATTATTCAACATTTCGGTCACATTTATCCTGATACATTGATAACAATTGTTTGATAAAAAAAAAATTCACCTTCTCGCTAGTACATATTGGGGCGGCAACATTATTTCGAGTTCCCTCCTATGGATTTACAGTAGGATCCACGAGGAACGGCGCCGCTGCTGGTATGTGTTGGTTACAGCAGCAAAGGTCTGAATTTTTGCAGTACGCATCTTTGGTGTAACCTAAATGAGCGCATTCCTCGCCGCATAAAACATCGAAGCAACCAGGAAGCGCTATGTTTTCGAAAGAAGTCTATATAACCCCCCACAAGTTTGAGAGTTTGGACGCAGCACCCCCTCAAGTTTAATCTAGCACACTTAACCCCCACATCTTTTCAAAACCGGGTAATTGACCCCCTAGCCCCAATGTTAGCTGTTTTGCGGATGGTTTGCTGGCGTGGACAATGGTTTTGTTGATCCTGACCATATAGATTGCTGGTCGTCGGCCGCCTTGCCATCTACGCCACCTCTGGCAAGAAGCGCAACAAGGAGCACGACCCAACACGAGCGACGACGACCTGGACGCACACAGTCTGGACGAGGACCAGCTTGCAAGTGCGCAAGACGGGCGGCCGCAGCAGCACCGGAACGACGACATGGCCGACATGACAGAACGCGATGTGCGTCCAGTTAATGCCGCCGGGGTGCTCCATCGTTTACGCGGCCAACGTTCATGTCGTGCTCCGAGACCTTGTCTAGTAGGTCCGCCTCTCTCCTCTTACCATCCATATCGGAAGAATCGTCACAAGACGTCCCCAGTCCATGGAATCGTCTTCGTCCTCTTCAAGTTCGGTGTGTCACCGCCACGAGTCGATCTGCTCCGTCGCCGACTCTCAGTGCTCCTCCTCAGCTCCTACGTCTTAAATCGGTGCTTCCGAAGGTTTTGACGGCCTCCCCAGCGCGTCTTGGATCCCACCTTCGCCGAATCGCCTGCTCCGCCGTCCGTCGCCGGTGACCGGTGCCGAGAAGGGCAGCCGGCGACCAGCGCGCACGCCACGATTGCCGGCGCGACAACCGGTGCGGCGTGTAGCAGGAGCAGCAGCCGCATCCACTCGCGACGGTGCTCTGGTCGACGACGCCGAGTTCCCCCATGGGTGCCAGCCAAGAAGCTGCCGCGTGTGTGTGGTCAACGCTCTACTTCCTCGACGTGCTCGACGTACGCGGCAAGGCCTTGCCGGTGCGGCATGCTGGCGCCACTGCTCTCAGGCTGGAACGCGTACGGAGCGGGAGCGGAAGTGATGCAGGGAGAGGGATGGCAGACCATAGATTTGTGAAGGCCATGGCCGTGAGACGGCGGCTCCCTAAGGCGGACTGCGGTGGCAAACAGCTACAATTGCTACCGTCCACGTCATCAAAACCACTCTGTAAAACAACTAAGGGGGTCAATTGCCTGGTTTTGAAAAGATGTGGGGGTTAAAGTGTGCTAGTTTAAAATTGAGGGGGTGCTGCGTCCAAACACTAAAATTTATGGGGGTTATATAGACTTCTTTCCTATGTTTTCGCACACGTCTGCAAACAAAGTGTTTCCAAAGTATCATTTTTTGTATTCTAAAATCTACATAGATGCACCACAATTTTTAAGGATATATAGCAATATAGGATAAGAAAAAGAACACCAACCTATTGCAGTTGAAAAGGACAGCAAGGTTGTGGCCATGACTACAAGCACCGCCAAGCAGACGACCCTTGTGTTCCTCTTGAGAAGAGGAGGAGGCCCCCCATCCCCCCCCCCCCCCCCCCCCCCCCCCGCTCCTTGGTCGCTCCCGTGCGACCCGGGGCGGAAACCCTAGCTCCCCCGCGTCCCTCCTCCCTTCCCCCTCTCTCCCCGGCCGCCGCGGCTCTTCTTTCCCCGCGGCGCGGAGATCCGAGCGGGACGGCGTTCTCCCCGGCGGCGGTGCGGCTTGGTGGGGACTGTCCAGTTCTGGCGCGGCGGCGGCCGGCGGGCTGCACCAGGGACGTCCTCACGTGTAGAGGCGGCGGCGTTTCTCCGGCTCGCGGCTGTTGCTGCCTCTTGGTGGCAGCAGCCGGGCTGCTGGTCCTGCAAGGCGGCGACGGCGGCGCGGCTCGGTGTGGCGGGGTGGCATGTTGGCGGCGCCGGTCGCCGGTCGGCAGGGTGAAGCGGCGGTGGCAGCCAGGCTTGCGCCGACGGCCCAGATCTGGGCCCTATGGGCCCCATCTGGGCCTGGGCGGGCCCACGCTGATTTCGCCCTCTGGAGACGATGGCTGTAGCGCGGCGCGAACAGCAGAGTGGTGGCGGCATGGCTAACCTGCTGCAGCGTGGCGACGACTTTACGGGCCCGATCCGGGCCCGGCCGGGCCAGTGTGGGTCTGGTGTGTCAATGTTGCCGCGCCCGATCGGCAACCGCGTTTCGCGGTGGAGGACGGTTCTCCTCCAGGTGGCCGTGCGTCTGCCATCCTCTGGTTCATACCTTGCTACCTCATCCGCCTCGCAGGCCACATATTGCACCTCGCTTCACGAGCGCGAGTTCGCGGATGCCGGGGCGGCGGCTCCGGGAGGTGGACTGCATGGGCGTCTCAGCGGCGGGGCGACGTGGCGGTGGTGATGGTTCGTCTTTGGTCCACGTGGGTGGCAAGGACTGGGCGGCGGGGACTCCTGGTGGTGGCGACGCCTTGGCGTGGCCAGCGCCCAGATCATGTGTTGGAAGCTCGGCTCGGGGATTGGTGGTGGTCTGAGGTACCGAATTTGGCGAGAGTTTTTCCGGGCGAAATCCCAGCGCTTCGGCGCCGACGACGGTGACGCCCGTGGGCGTCGTGACCCTCTTGAGGGCGTTGTTGTGGCCACTCTCGTCACATGTCTCCGGGTGAAAACCCTAAACCCTCGTGGTCTCGGCGGCGGCGGCGCTTTTGCGTCGTTACCTTCTTGAAGGCGCTGTCGTGGAGTTTCGGCTTCCTTAGTCCCGTCGTCTTCGGTGGCAAGCTAGACGCTTCCTAGGCTTAGTAGTTTATCTTTGATCTGCTTGTAAGAGGATTTCCTCATCACTATGTATCGGTTTTGCCGTTTGGCTTTATTTATAAAGCGGGGCGAAAGCCTGTTTCGTGGTGTTCCTCTTGACAATTGCCATGGCGAGTTAGCAGGCCTATTCTTCCTTTTCCAATATTGTAATGCGATCTATGGCTTAGTGCACACATTCTCGTTGATGGTGTTTATATACTAGCATGACATGAATACATATTAATATCGCGTTTATAATATTTAATTGATACCCACCAATTTCCACCGACCATTAAAAATATTAACATCACAATAATATCTAATTAATACGTTCCAGTTTTCACTAAGAATTAATTGTCATCCTGAACTAAAACTAAGATAAGCTACTCTCCTAGTTCACAAAAAACACATATGAATAAACAGGCAGTCCTAAAACGACCCACCTTTTGGGCGCGTTTCAATTAATTCCCACTTAACTAGGAGTCGGCTTCCTCTTCTCTCTCTTAATTTTCTCTCCTCTCCCTTAGGGCAACTCCAACGGGCACCCCAAACGGACAAAGTGTCACTAGTAGAAAAACACCCTTTCGGACGCTGCCGAATTTGCATTCGGCCCGGTTGACTGATAAACCGGGACCAATGCCTGGCATTGGTCCCGGTTCGAGCTGCCAGGGGCCCGTGGAGCATTGGTCCCGGTTCGGTTGGGGGCATTCGTCCCGGTTCGTGGCACGAACCGGGACCAAAGCTCGGGCATTCGTCCCGGTTGGTCGCCAGGACGAATGCCCCTCCCCTGCCTATATAACGTAACCCCACCCCCGTCTTCTTCTCACTCTGTTATTTTTTTGCTCGGATTGGTGGGAAGTGGGTGCTAGTTTTTATTTCCTTTGCCACGCACAAGATGTGTTCGATGAAATGTCCGAGCCACACTTAAGTTCACACAAATGATATCCTCGACCGAGGTTAGCAACTTTATCCTTCTCATCTATAATTGATACAGAAATATTGCATGTGTCGATGTACGGTGGTCATTTCAGTATTCAATATGTTATTCTAATTGTATTTGATAAACTTAATTATATGATATGCAGATGGATGAACGGCAGCGATGGATGTACGGCGACCGACGCAGTTCTGATTTTATTACAGGCCTGCATAAATTTATCTATGTGGCTGAGGCAAACAAATATGATGGTTTTATACCTTGTCCATGTGTGGACTGTCGGAACGTTAAGGAGCACTCTTCATCGAGAACCATTCAAGGCCACCTGCTTCGGAGAGGTTTCATGCCCAGCTATAATTGTTGGACCAAGCACGGAGAAAGAGGGGTTATGATGGAAGACGATGAAGAAGAAAATGATGATGAGAACTATCGTATGTTCTCTGAAGAATACGGTGATACTGCGATGGAAGACAATGAAGAAGAAGGTGGTGAAGAACAACGGACGCCAGATGAGCATGCTGATGGTCTTGGTCGGGTCATTTCCGATGTACAACGAGAATGCGATACAGAAAAGGAGAAGCTGAAGTTGGAGGCCATGCTAGAGGATCACAAAAAGTTGTTGTACCCAAATTGCGAAGATGGCAGCACAAAGCTCGGTACCACACTGGAATTGCTGAAATGGAAGGCAGAGACTGGTTTATCTGGTCATTCTGTTCCGAAAGACGTCGCTACCGGACACGCGCCCATGTGGAAGAAGAAATCTATATTTTGGGAGCTACCCTATTGGAAAGTCCTAGAGGTCCGGTCTTCAATCGACGTGATGCACGTGACAAAGAATATTTGCGTAAACCTGCTAGGCTTCCTCGGCGTGTATGGGAAGACAAAAGATACACCGGAAGCAAGGGAGGACCAGCAGCGTATGAAAGACCCAAACAACAAGCATACAGATAAAGGGCGTCATTACTTAAGCAGCTACGCTCTTACGAAAGCAGAGAAGGAAATATTTTTTGAGTGCCTGAGCAGTATCAAGGTCCCGGCTGGCTTCTCGTCAAATATAAAGGGAATAATAAATATGGCAGATAAAAAATTCCAAAACCTGAAGTCTCATGATTGCCACGTGATTATGACGCAGTTGCTTCCGATTGCATTGAGGGGGCTTCTATCGGAAAATGTTCGAGTACCCATTGTGAAGTTATGTGCATTTCTCAATGCAATATCTCAGAAGGTAATCGATCCAGAAAGTCTGACAAGGTTACAGAAGGATGTGGCCCAATGTCTTGTTAGTTTTGAGTTGGTGTTCCCCCCATCATTTTTCAATATTATGACGCATCTCCTGGTTCACCTAGTCGATGAGATTGCAATTCTCGGTCCTGTATTTCTACACAATATGTTCCCTTTCGAGAGGTTCATGGGAGTCTTGAAGAAATATGTTCATAACCGTGCTAGGCCAGAAGGAAGCATCTCCAAATATGTTCATAATAAGCGGCAGCAGGATCAAATGAAGCGGCAGTAGGATCAAATTAACGAACTTAGCCAGCAAGGCACTGCCGGCCTATCTCAGCAGCACGTTGTAGAAGCTGCAGTCGATGCTACCGACCCATCATATCGGAAAAGCAGCGTGGCTTCGAGCATGGTCCCGGCACATGATGATGATGCACTGACGACGGATGCTCTTCGTCGCTACCCAGTGGATGATATCACGGAGAGCACACCTTGTGAGCTACATGTGAAAGTGTTCAACATAACCATGAAGGTGGCGGGCGGCTATGCCGTACCAATTGGACCTACACCAACTTTCCATTGCTCCCCGGTTCGTCATGGCTACGCTATTGTCGGGGTCGATGAAGTTAGTAAAGGATTTGAGGAGCTGAAGCTGGAACACCCTGCAGGTGAAGATGGGGAGGTGGTTGAACTTGGAGAAGCCAAGAAAGGGACTATTCTATGGCCAAAGGAATTCATCGTGCTTCCAAACTGGCCGCCTCCGCCGCCTCACCACTCTCCACCGCCGCCGCCTTACCACTCTCCACCGCCTCCGCCGCCTCACCACTCTCCACCGCCGCCGCCTCACCACTCTCCACCGCCTCAGGCGCCGTCTCCGCCGCCTCACCACTCTCCACCGCCGCCGCCTCAGGCGCCGTCTCTGCCGCCTCACCAATCTCCAGAGCAGCCGTCTTCGCCGCCACGTCAGTCGTCTCCGCCGCCGCGTAAGTCTTCTCCGGCGCCACGTGTGGGTACTCTGGGGTTTGATAAAAACCGATCACCGAAACGTTCAAGGTCACCCCTCCCAAAAGTACCTCATAAGAATCTTGCCAAGAGACCTTATGACTATACGGTGGAGGAAAATAAGGCGATCGCAAAAGGGGAAACGGATAAGTGGTTTGCTAACTTGAAGGTAAAGAAGGCGAAAGCGCCAGAGTTCCCCGACACCCCAGAAGAACATGCCGCTGTCGTGAAAATGCTGAAAAATCTGGCCCAACCCCCGCCAAAGCTGACACCAGACTATGACCGCTCTATTCTCAAGTCGGTTCGGGCAAATAAACAGCGGTCGAAGAGTATTAGTGCAAGCCGGAAGACAGTTGCCCAGCTAGGAGAACAGCAAAAACAATCGTGCCCCCCGCTCAAAGTGTTTTCCGATACCAAGGTGGGGTCGAGCAAACCTGCGGTCGGCATCGATCCTGAGTTTGTTGCAACGTACGGAGAAGCAGCCGCTGCTCACGGCTTGTCTATTGCTCAGTACTTAGACCAATTACAATTCCACGAAGAAATAGTTCCAAAATACAAATACCGGCACGGGCATCCTCTCGTCAAATCTCAGTTAGTCAAAGATCTACCAACAAAAATGCGAAGATTGCATAGTTGGTACATGGCAGCCTCAAAGAAAGGGGAAAATTGGATCTACGTGGGATATAAGAACGAGCATTACGGGCATGGAGATGACCACGTAATGATTGAATTTTGTGAATTATTTCAGTTATACCAACAAGAAGCCCTTGACAAAGCTATCATCAGCGCCTATTGTCTGTAAGTATTATTTCTGTAGTTAAGTCTCTACCTAGCTCACCTCGTTCATTGCATTTATAATTATCTTACTTATCACTATATTAATTATGCAGAATGAAGATTCTCGAATGCAAAAGAGGACAAATCTATGACATTGCGTTCGTTGATCCAAATACCGTTTATGAAAAAAGTCTCCTTGATTTTTACGACCAAACCGAGAATAACTTGGTAAATGCGTTACGGTTCAACGAAATCAAAAGAGAAATATTATTTCCTTACAACTTCAAGTAAGTGTTATTGTCTTCTACATATTTTATTTCGCTTAATTTCTCGATGTTAAGTGTATAATTGATTACTTATGCGTGCGCAGCTTCCACTTTATTCTGCTAATCATTATGCCTGACAAAGGAGTAGTACAAGTCATGGACTCCTTACATAAACCCTTTGAGAAGTGGGCGGACATGCAGGAATGCCTCCAGAGGTAATTTCAATCATTATAGCATTATCGGCAACTTTCCGTTCGTTTACTGATAGCAAGTAATTAATATATAACTCCTTTATTCATTTTCTTTGCCGAGCAGGGCTTGAAAACGATTTACCGCCAGGGCTAGGGGTGAATGGGCGAAGGAGCTTACATTTAAACCAATAAATGTAAGTACTACTATCTAGATCCGCGCATCTCTTTGATTCTAGTTCAATACCATTACCATTTTTTGATCGAACTCTGTTCCCGTAAAGTGCTTGAGCCAGGGAAGCGGGAATCATTTATGTGGATACTACGTCTGCGAGTTCATTCGTCAGACGTGCTGTGAGAAGGGCAGAATCTTAGAACAACTTAAAGTGCGTATGCAATATTCATAATTTTAGTTTATTGCCATCCATTCTGTTTACTTTCATTCATATATATTGAACCTTTTTTAATTAGATCGAACGGTTGCGGGATGGCCTTCTACCACACGATCGCATACGAGCAATTCAAGAGGAATTTGCCGGATTCTTACTTGTAGAGGTCCTAGATCCGAAAGGAGAATACTACTATAAGGTTGAAATTAAATAGGGAGAGTGTAAAAGAGATGTATATATGTAGGACGACGAATGAGATGTGTGTAATATATATATTCGTGGCGATGATGTGTAATAGTGGTTCCTCTTATTTAACTAGTAGTGCCATTTTTGTAGTTCTAAGAAATATTTAATTTAAGTTTTTTAAACATGCATGCATTTTTCATAATCAAATAGGTCTTATTTTTCTGAACATTTTGGTATTTTATTCATATTTTTATGAATTATAGAATAAGCATTATTTATTTTATAAATTTAAACAATTTTCTGAAATTTTTGGAAAAAGTAAAATCTGACGGGACAATAGTCCCGGTTTATAATACGAACCGGGACGAAAGCCTCCGCCCCTGCTGCCTGTGGCCGGGCCACGTGCCCCCCCCCCATTCGTCCCGGTTGGTGTCCCAACCGGGACGAGCATTCGTCCCGATTGGATAGTCCCGGTTGGGGAACCGGGACCAATGGCCCAAACCAACCGGGACAAAAGGCTATTTTTCTACTAGTGTGTGGGCGGAATGTCCGTTTCGCCCCAAATTCGGCCCAAGTTTGGTCTGGGTTTGGGGTTGTCCATGGACTGTCGCTCGTCCGTTTTGTCTGTGGCATGTCCCATATGACAGCGGCCCAGCGACTGGCCAGTCGTCGTCCCCTTCTCGGGGTGGCGACCTTGCGGGGGCGGACAAGCCAGTGGCAACGGCGGCAGTTCTAGGAGGCTGGTTTGTGCATACCAGGTGGCGGCGGATGGAACTAGCGGTGCTCGATGCGGGCTTCTGGCGGGCTCGGCCCTGGCCGACTGGCGGTAGTGCACGGCAGTGGGTGTTCGACGCTGATGGCGACGTTAGGGGTGACAGCGGCTCTGCAGGTGGATGGCGGCGCAAGCATGATGTTGCAGTGTGGCCGCGGGCTAGTCGGGCATGTTCTAGGATCTTTTGACTCCTTGAGGATTCGAACGTCTATATCGTCAAGCGTAGGGATCTGGGCGACTCATTCCAATGGTACAATGTATATTAACATTACCTGTAATCAAGATCGACGTTACTAGCCGACGCCACTATGTATTTATTTCTCATTATCAGTGAGATAGTGACTTGTAATTACCCGTTATCACCACCATTGTAATAACCCGGCTATGTCCCTATATAATACATGGCTCTGGGTCCATCTAGGACAACATAGGTTGACAAAAACAAGTCCTGCAAGATAAGACAAGTTCTGAGACACAATATACATGTTGATGAGTAGGTCTTTGCATTAATCGATCGTGTGGGGCCGAACCTGTCACTTGTGTCTATCTCGTACCTAGATTTGTAGTATTATGAATGATCCTAGTTGTGGATCGACATATTTAGGGTCTATCAAATGCTAGTCCATAACTCAGTAGTTATAAAAGTAAATTATGAGTGAGACATGAAACAAGTTGTGCAGTATAGTTGATCAATATGGAATGTGCCCCTCCACTCGGAGATATATATATTGTTTGGGCCCCTCTCGAGAGTTTGATTGAGAAAGCACCGGCATGCGACTTGTTTAAGAGTTAACAGAGTTGTCAGAATAGGAGTTAGTGGGTTTCAACCTCCATTTCAAAAAAAAAAAAAATCAAGAGAACGGCAAAGAGAGTCGAGCTATTACAAGAATGAAAAGTACTTGCCAATAGCTTGTTTAGGTATATCGCGCGCAAACAGAATGCACCATATGCACACTGTGAGGTTCATCGTGATGAATTTACATTACTCAGGAATTAGCATGTTTTGCTAAAAGCCGCTCCTATCGACTAGAGGCCGAGTGTTCATGGGAGCAAGTGGTGACTCGAAGCCATGATATGATACTTGGAAAAGTAAGCCTAGTCGTGTTCGAGTGGTCATGATCCTACGATGTGACACACTTAAGGGGAATTAAGGACTCAGTGAGATATGATTTGACTGAAATAGGTCGCACGGTTCGGACCGATTCACACATGGTTGGGTGATTACCTTATTGCATGCCGATTCAAGGAAGTCGATAATTACATTGTTATTTATTGTTTTCCCCTCCACCTTCCCAACTCAGCTGAGTCCTAGCTCACCAGGCTTCCTGAGAATGGGGATGTTGGCGGACGGTCCAACAGGACATGGCGGACTGTCCGTTAGACACCACTTGTACTAATCATCTCAGCAAATCCTGTTTAGCTAATTAGAAAATCAGCAGATGACACCGGCTAGCGGACAGAAATTTCATGCTGGCGGACGTCCGCCAACATGCCTACCTGAGAACAACCTACATAACTAGGCTGACCTCTATGCTGCCTTCATCATGAACTTTCAGAGTACCTTTTTTTTCGACGAGAGGAATATATTAATATCGCAGAGTACCAATTACACCCATCCTCTAAAACAACGCAATGGTCTAATGACATTATAGATGCACACAACCAAAAAAAGACAAAAAGAAAGATCCCGCAATAGTGATCAATTCATTGTAGCTACATCACTTACACCACCAAGACAACACCAGAAGTCCAATTCTCCAAAAAGTGACGCCTCCAAGAAGGGCACAGTGCACCAGTGTAGTCGTCGCCCGATCAAAAATCATAAGTTTTCACGCTTGAAAGTTAAGACTTTATACTCCTCTTGTGCTGCCGCCCCCGCTTGCCGATGCCACTGCTACGAGTCACAAATCACCAAGCAAATTCTTCATCGCCGCACAGACACGATCCACCCTTACTAGACCTCAGACCTCAGCCGCCAAGACATTCTCCGCCACTGTCTTCACCATGGGAATCGAAATACCGACATGCCACAATGTCAACCAAGAAACGAAGCTTCGGGTCACGCGCTCCTGAATTTTTAAACAGGTAAAAATAGGCGCACACGACCGATCCCATCCCATCTAACAATGTCCAAGCGTCAAGCGCCCAATGGATATCACTAGCGTAGCCTTCCGAAACTCGTCAACGACCAGATTAGTGAAGGCCAGCATCAAGTAGGACACCGTCTTGTCGCGAGAAGAATCTTAGGACCGCCTCCATTATTCAAGCAAAACCAGCCAGCCCCCACGCCGGCCGGTTAGAGCAGCAGAGAAGAGAGTGGTCGCAGCTCCTCCACGCACGCAATTCAGAGTACCTATAAGGAGGCTAGGAAATTCTTGGGATATTTCTAGATGCATCGAGGAGTCGGGGGAATCTCTCATAGACCACATCCAACGTTTTTCTAAGATGAGGAATTCCTTGAGAGATTCCACTAAAGCTGAAGTCTTTGCCGCCTTCACGAGCATAATTCGTGATGAGCACCTTACCCATAAGATCACGTGTATACACATTGGTTCTTCGATTCAAGATAAACTCTACACAAAAAATATGCACATAGACAATATGCTTCTGTTCCCGCTATCGGTTCCTAGTTTCATTAACCGTTAATCTTCAATTTAGTGTTTATGTCCGTAGTCTTTCTAGACGAATTTCGTCACATTCATCACACACTAACGGTCGACCGTTTGAAATTTAATTGGAAGATTAGATTCATCTCCCCATTCCCATAACTTTTATGTTGTAATTTTGTAATTTTTCCATTTCATGACCATACGAAGTAGCTATATCCATTTCCCTAATGTACAGTGCTGCAACGTGTGTGCTTGAACGTGTTTTCTTTAACCTCTCTCATCAGTCCTTTTGATCATCTACTTTGTTGGTTCACCGAGTGAGGTCTACATGGAAAAAAGATGTGGATATACGATGCGATTCTATTCCGGCAATTGATTATTAGGTTCGTTGACTATAACTTCCCAATTTGGTGGTCAAGTTTAGACTTAGCTTAGACCAATTTCGTCAAATTCACAGCACACGGTTCTTAGCGTTGAACCAAACTTTGGATCGACAACTAGACTTGGATGATCAATTGTGTTTCCACCATTGGCGATATTTGTGAATGTGAAGAAAGATCCTGTCCTCTAGCCCCTAGGGATGAGGAATTGGCAACATGGTACAGGTTTGCAGGTGAAGATAGTAGTTTCCTAGTCTGTCGTGGACACTTGATCTCCAGCTTCTGTGCAAGATGATGAAGAACCTTGTACAATGAAGCTGGAGGTTTAGACATGGATAGATGAAGTCCATAATCTGGCAAGTCTTCATATGCAGAGGAGCATAACATGACAAACAAGCAAGTCCATTAAAATGCCAGCAAACCATTAGCATAAAAATCAATCAATCAATCACCCATAGGCAGTGAAGAAAACAAAACTGAGAGCAAACAAGCCCAAACAATCAAAAAGCCCTATAGAAGTAGTAGAGGGAACTAAAGAGTGATGAGAATCGATCATGGTTCCTTGAGCAGCTCGATGAGGCAGTCCCTGGCGCTGAGGTAGCATCTGAGGGAGAAGCTCTGGTACACCATCTCGTACCTGTACAGGTTCACAGACGCCAGCCTCGCGTACCGCTCCACCGACACGGAGCACCTCTGGTACAGCGCCGGCACCGTCAGGGCGCCGACCGCGCCCGCGTAGCAGAAGGTGGGGAGGTCGCCGGCGAGGCCGCCGAGGAGCGCGGCGGCGGCGAGGCAGAGGGAGACCCGGCAGAAGAGGCCGCCGGAGTCGGGGCCGTCGGCGAGCGCGACGCGGCGGAAGCCGGCGGAGAGGTCCGTGAGGCCGGAGTGGAGCAGGGACGTGAGCCCGTCCACCGCCGGCTGCAGGTCCGGGACCGGCGGCAGCGGCCGGTTGAGGAGGCGCGCCGCCTTGGACCAGGCGAAGAGGACCGTCAGCAGGAGGAGGAGCACGTTGCAGGACAGCGACACCGCCGTGTACCCTCCGCCGGCGCCGAGGACGGTCCAGGAGGAGACGGTGGCCGCCAGGGCCAGGGCGCTCACCTCGGCCCGGCCTCGCCGCCACAGCACCACGTCCACCGCTGCGATTGCCGTTCAATTTTGCGATCCTTCATTAATTGGGCTTGTCTTGCTTGCTTGCATCGATAGATCATAGGGATCGATACAGAAATGAAATCAAGAGGCGGAGATCGAGATGGATTACCGACCGAATTCTCCGGCGTGGCGGCGATCCATGAATCAATCACTCGAGGGAAAGGGATTTCGATTGGTTTTGTATTGGATTGTTGAAGCAACCAAGTCTTCGTTGAACAAGACGTGCAATTCACTTTCCCAACTAAACGCGATCGACCAAAGAGTGAGCTGGGAGGTGGGCCATTCCAACTGGCTCCCCGTTCAACTACCACATAGACACACACCTGTCAATCCTACCTGTCGCTCACTCATGTCTCCTCCTCGTCAATGGTCTGGGCTGGGAAGATGTTACTTTGGACAAAAGCATTGCATTTATTGGTATGTGTCAAAAAAATGATGGTGCCTTCGGCAGCGTCTATCCGAAAGGGCATAAGTGTGTTTTGGTGAAGTTGACACTATGATTGTGGGATTGCTATAACCTACAAATTTATACTACTCTCTCTTGATCCATAATAATTGTCGGAAATTTAGTATAAAAGTTGTACTAACTTAATACAAAATTTTCGACACTTATTATGGATCGGAGAGAGTAGGTTTTAGGCTCATGAGGTACAATGGTAAGGTGGAGTGAGACACCACGATTGAAAAAGAGAAAAAGAGATGGCAAGATTAAAAATTCATGCATTTTACCTTTGGTAAGTCATAGGTATGCCACACCATTAAGAGGGGTACTCTAGTTACACAAAAGGGGATGATCATTACCAAAGCCATTTTCTATGCACACATCACATCCACAAGATATTCCACACAAGAAAGAGAGCAAAAATGTCTCCTTAAAAAAAAGGCCAATTGTGCCAAGTCTGTGAAGCCCTGATGCCATTCAAAACCCGGATGGTCGAGAATAATCCGGTAAGAATCTGATTATAATCAGGACGGACCCAGTAGCTTCTCGACTGGTCCGGATTCAAACCAATTAAGTTAACCAAACACGTATTGGAATATCTTTCCACACACACTCTCTCTCCTTCATTATAAGCTCCCTCATGCTTAGAGATGTCACGATCCCTCCATCGAAACTAAAATCCTTTGAGGGGAAAAGGAGGACATCCAGATCTGCAATCCCATCACCTTTTCCCCTTTATTTGTCCTCTCGTATCTTCTCTTTTGAGAGTCGGCCGCCCCGACTCCTCGCCCTCTTCTCACCGGCGGCCTCGCCGGCCAGAGACGACGGGAGAGAGGAGGTTAGCCTCCTCCTGTATATAGTTGTAGCGCTAGGCTAGGTTGGGGTTTGTTGTGATGGTGTTTGGCGAGATGTTGTCAGGGTCTTGGTCCTAGGAGCTTGAGATATACTGTTGGTGGTTTGCGATGGTGATGTTGTAGTGCGTGGCGCTCTAGAGGATGGAACCTCATATGGGTGGCGGCTAAAAGGTCAACCACCCTAAGTGGGTTTTGGTGACGTTGACACTAAATTAGGGGACTGAGGTTACCTTAAATTGTATTTCAAAAAGAGTATAAGTGTCTGTTATAAAGCTTAAAGTTTTTATCTTTACTTGAGTTATAGGTATGCCACACTATTAAGATGGGTTTCTTGATGAGCCTGATGGGGTTGAACTCAAAACATGCAACCTTACATATCCCACGTCATATGCCTCCACAAAACCGAGAGTTCCTTCTTGTTCCGGTTGAAATATTGCCTTTATATGTTTTCTATGAGACCGGTATAGAATCCGGATACCGGACCACGGAGACAATTATGGTTAGAGACCAGGCCATTCCGGGCGAGTCGAGTAGCTTTTGTACTATTCTTTTCGATACTTAGGTCAGAATTGACTCCGTGGCCCGGTACCAGATCCGGATTTTTACGTATTAAGTAACGAACAACACAAAGATTGTGTAACGGCACGACCCGGACCTAACATCACCTGACATGCGGAGGCCCTATTCTAAACGAGGCGTGTCATGCTGACCCGAGGGCTACACTTTGGCGATTAGTAGGGTTCATGCATTTTTTCCTAGAGGTTTTTAATTTTTTAGTGTTGAATAATCAATGAGCTATGATATCAATGCAATGATGTTAACGAGTACTCGCAACTCAACTCATTAAACACGTTTTCTTAACGATCTAAAAACACCAACTCAGCTTGGCTCACATTAGTGCCGAATTTTCGAGTACTCGTTAAGCTCCCGCATTTCGAGTTTTATTTTCATCCCTAGTGATTAGCTCAAGACGCCACAAAAACGGTTCTTGCAGTGCCAACCCTTGTGCCTAAAAATGGCGAATACCATCTCAACCCGCGGGCTGTCCCGGCCCATTTATTGGCAAGCGGTGTCAGGCCGTGCCAGCCCACGAGGCCATGCTACCACACTTTCAAGTTCCAACATCGGCCACAACCGGAGAATGCCACCTATGGAAATAGGTTATTTGAAAACGGGGTAGATGCCCCATGTTCAGATACCTATTTTGCATGATCTGAACATGGGGGCATCTGGCTCTTTTTTGAAAAAAATACATTTTAAATACGATTCAAACCGTCTAAAAATTCGGAAATAAAATTTTATGCGTACATCTCCCCGAAACATTCACGCGGCATAAAGTTTTGCGAAAAAATTACTTTTTATTTTACCTCCACAAAAAGAGAAATTTCAATACCAGGCAAAAAACTTTTCACAAGACATTCTATTGTCTTTTTTGCACAGACCAAAAAATTAGTTATTTTTGGTTAAAACTTTCTATACGTATATAGAACATGAATATGTAAGTCCGTAATTTTTTTCGGATTTTTCTAGTATGTGGAAATAGGTTTTTTTGAAAACGGGATAGATTCCCCATGTTCAGATACCTATTTTCCGCCTCCTATTGTCACTACGCAGATGAGCTGACCGTCAATCGACATCGCTTCCATCCAGCCAACTGCCAAGCATTAAGGATGGCGAATGAGCGGCTACGGAGGGCGATTTCTCGCAGCACTAGAGGAACCGACTTTTAAACCAGTCCACGTCTATGCTGAATTTAATCAGTTAGCTCAATAATAAGTGCAAACATACTCATCCAAGAGAAAATAAATTGCAGTCGGCCAGTACAATTTCAGACAGAGTCGTCGTAGCAGTCTGCAGACGCAAGACACGCATGAACTTGGGAGTTCTGGTCCCTACCAAAACACAAGGATTTGAAGTCCCTGCTAGCTCTACTTCAGTGAAAACTGGAACATATTGCAGCCTGCAGTCCGATGCGCACGCCGCCGCCTCACTGCTCATCATCGCCAGGAGGATTCTTCATGAGCTCCCTAGCTTTCCTGCAGGGATTCAACCAGATGGAATGGAAAATGTCAGCTCCAACAAAAATTCCTCCGTATGTAACTAGCTAACTACACGATCCCTCTTTACCGAGGCACAAGTGGCACATAAGAATCAAAAGAAGTTCTTCAGAGATATGGAAGGGCTTGCACCAACAGCACATAAGCAACCTAAGATCATGCTAGCATTCGGAAGAAACTTAAAAGAGATAAGCAGGAAGAGATTAGCTAGGTTACCGTAATTCACTCTCGATCTCGGGATTCCCAGGATCCATTCTTAGTGCATCTTCGAGAGCATCACAGGCTTGTTTATACTCCTGGGAGTGCAGAGAGAATCAAGGAACGTGACCACAGACTATACGATCAATCTGAAATAAGTAACTGAACACACTGGCAAGCTTGACGCACCTTGAGATAGATGTGAGCTGCACCTTGGCGGTAGCAAGCTTTTGCCCACTTCGGTCGCAGCATTCTGCATTTGAGAGCGTCTGATAAAGCACCATCCCCATCGCCCAGGATCAGCTTGCAACGACTCCTGTTCGCATACAGTGTTGCACTTTCTCCATGGGCTATTGCCTGCAGTCAAACACGAGAGATTATGCAACTATCATTCTCAACTAAAAATGATGACATACATAAGTTCAAACACTTGTTCAAGGGCTTTCACGCATGCAAGCAGGTAAATAACCATCTAGACACTATAATAGTGGAACAACATGGGATTATAAGACATTCTATTACTAGACTGATTGTCTTGCAACGGCCATCAATCATCAGATCAAATATCAAATATTTATATTATCCTAGAAGGAACCGAAAAAAAAACTTCTCATAGTTTTTGGAGACGAAGACATCAACGAAGTTTGATGAAGTCACCATTTTAACATGCACAGTGTTGATGTCAAATAAGTTTCTTAAGTGAAGCCAAATATATGCTTACCATGCATATTTATCTCCATAAGTTAAGATCAGTCCCAATCAGTGAAAAATCACGTGTCATGTGAAGTACAACATACATGGCGAATTTACAAGCAATATATCGGTAGAGAAGTATGAACACTACCTGTTATTTACATGTGATCCATTTGTTGCTTCATATATGCAATCATATGCATCTAGACAACCGGTGCTTTCGTTAATTCCTTGTTTCTCCCTAAATGGACTCCATGATGAAAGTTCTTTCATTCTTCCCCCCAAATTAGAGGGCGTAATTAGCGTCCAAATTGTAGAACTAGGGGGTAAAACCTGGAATTTACTCTTAATTTTAACACTTTCTTAATGTATAGTAGCTTCAAATCATATTCATCTTAGATGGCCCTTGGTCAGACCAAATCATAATTTAAGTTGGTAGTCAGATATATTCATGGCAGCATACATGACATCTCATTCGAAATAGATGGAGCTAATGGAATCATTGTGTCCCCATCGCAGTGTTAATTATCAATTTACAAAAAAACATAGCTTTCCCAATCAAGGCTCAAATTTTAGATTTACAAAACGGATAGATATCCTAAGTGTAAACTATAGTAGAAAACAAGAAACCATCATAGATAAAGTGCAAGAGGTTTACCAAGCCATAAAACTCTGATGCCATCTTATACTCCTTCTGCTTGAATGCCGTATCAGCCTGTGACTTGATCAAAGCATTTCTTCTTTCAAGGTGTTGTTGCTCCTAGACAATAAGTAGAAGAAGCACGAGTATAATATTTGAATTTTCGACTTAATCATCATTTACTATGATAAATAAATTTTAAATTTCTAACACAAAAAAAGTTCAGCAACTTTGTGTTCAACAATTATTCACAATTTGGTATTTAGGTGGCTATCTCTTTCAAGATGCTTATGCTGCAACTGCATACTGCAAATGCTGCTTCAAATGGAGAAATCCTTTTACCGGTCCAGAAGTTCAAACTCCAAAATCTGGTCTAGCCCTAGGAGTTTCCAAAATGCTGTACGGCTGAATGTTTCATTGGTTCAGAGATCAGCTGAGCCAAGTTTTATTTTGAGCAAACTCAAAAGTCAGGACTTAAGGGACTCATGTGCAACTGCCTATAGTTAAAAACAGCTTACAGCTAAACGGAACAGACACATTTGACTGAAGAAGAAAATGGCTTAGTTTGAAGCAATATACAGTATGAAAACAACATAACAACAGAAAATAACATACTATTGGCTTTTTATCTTGAATTTTTGCATAAGAAATCACTCCCTCAATACTCCAGTCTGGGGCATGTGGAATTCGGGTAGTCACAGGAAACAACATTTCAACTTCTTCCCAGCAATCGCGTGATGCAGCAAGCTCTATTGGTAGCCTACCCAACTGTGCAACAAAAGGAAAAATGAAATGTCATTTCTTTTTAAGAATTAATGACATCATTAAAATAGCTATCCACAGAGATTATAACAAAAGAACCTGATCAGTGATCACTGCGTAGAGTACAATTGTTCTAGAAAAATATAATATTGTCAGGAAAATCAGGACGCCTTATTTATCAGAAGTTTCAAGAAGGAGAGAATACGAAGAATTGGGATGAAGAACCGCATCAAATAAGCTAAGAAAGGATAATTTATTTCAGTTTTTATTTCATGAGTACATTGGAGAAATGCTTCTATCCAAAATGTTACATACTACATAGTGATATCTCAGTATCTCATCTACTCTCACCAACTGTTAGAATATTAGCGAAAGATTGAACATTACGTAACGTACAATCTATATAGAAAACTTTAAGATTGCAGGAGAGAACCAGGATCTACGATTTTTTTTTATTAAATGGTTTAATAAGGATTTACCCAGCAAGAATTTACTTGTTTTCTAAGCAATTCAAACTGCCAACACACAAGGTTTCTAAGAGAGGCATTTCAGCAAAAGTTGAGATTGAGACGCCACAAGAATTTGCAGTGGCATCACACTTGAATCCCATGTAAGCATATAGAAAAAAACAATAAGTGATTGTACATCATTTGTTTTACTTCGTCCGTTGACTGATGGTAGCATCAATATGCACAGGTTATTGGAGTAAAAGAATGAGAACAGATACCAACAGGATGAAGAACAGCAAAACTTAGGTGTGTTTACTGCATGAGTACATTTGAGAAATGCTGCTACATACCTAGAACTGTAAATGGTGAGATCTCAGCATCTCATAAACTGTTAGGTTAAGAACCGATATATATATAAACTTATTTCAAAAAGGAAAAATATTGATATATGATACAACCAACATTTTTAGAATGTCCTTCCTTAGGAGCGCAATAATTGATGATCAGCAGAAATAATAAGCCGTGCAGGGCGGTCCTGCCATGGGAATTGGGCTGTATCCCAGTGGTGGATGTGCAGTGCGGTCACCCCACCCACAAGAGTTATACTGGGAGGCGAATTAATATTTCAGGAGGAGCCCTCATAGGTCCTTTTTTGTTAATTACAAAGACTTCTTTTCCTGAAGGTTCAGGGCACGCTTGGATGGCCATATTACGGCCAGAAACGGCCCATAAAATTTCACGGACCTCAGAACGTCCGTATCTTTACGATACAATCCGTCGTTTTCCCTCCCGGGGGAAATATAAACAGTGAACCAATCGGGCCCTAAGACATAACTTTACTAGACACAAGTGAAATTTTGAACAACACAAGAAATATAAACCCATTGGTAAATAGCTACCCACCATTATAAGAGGAGTTACATAATAATAGTATCACCAGAAGCTTTAACAGGTCAGAAAATATCTAGAAAATAACAGAACATACATCATCAGGAATATTAGCATCTGCTCCAGCCTTCAGTAGCAACTTAATGTAGCTTGTGTAACCTCCGTGCGTTGTAGCCAATAACAAAGGATTCATCATGGAACCCTTGCAGTTAACATCGGCTCCTGCCTGTAAAAAGGATCATGCAATAGAATGCTCATGGTGGTGAGTAGGCAAAATCATAACATAGCAATGATTAATAATTGAGATAATACTCACCTTAATGAGTAGCTTCATGCACTTCAATGAACGGTAAATAAGAGCACTGAGCAGGGGAGATCCAATACCACTAATAAGGATGTTAGGCTGAAAGCAAGGCATTATGTCATTTATTAAAAAAAACGGATGTGGCATGAAGAACTCAAGAGTTTTTTTTGAGATAAACAAGGATATATTAGTAAAAAAGCATGGCATCATATAATCTACTACTCTACTGGTGTGTGTGTTTTGTGATTCGAGGGGTCTGATGGTAAGTGGACCATCAAAACCTAATCCTGACCAAACACGATTGTTTTGTTTGAGAATTGGATGGGTTGCTCCATCAAATCAGACAGACTTCCCGATCTCTGTTGAATGGCATATAAGCTAGCAAACGATTCTGTAGTGCAACATCTAAGGATGTTTCAATACAAGCAACAAAACACCCCCAGTTTAAGGCATATTTGTCGCGTCATTTAACTAAATTGTAAACTAAAACCTATCTTCCAAAGTAACTCTTATTCAGTAGAAAAAACAAACAGTGGAGGTCATATACATTTGCATGGTGGTCCAATAAAATCTTCAATGTCTTATCTTGCTCATTTGTAGCAGCCATATAGAGTGAAGTTCCACGGCCACAGTCTATGTCGACTGGCACTCCTTGTGAAAGGAGGAACTCTGTTACCTTGCAAGATCCTGTGGTGGATGAGATGATTCCGCAAGTCATGTAGCAAGAAACATTGAACAAACTGAGCGTAGAAGAATAAATTTAATACTCACTCCGGCCCCAATTAACTGTCCCGACCTATACTCCAACCGTGAGCAACATTGTACAATGTCTGCGACATTTAATTAAGGCCGGAGGGAGTAGTGCAATTAACCAATTTACAGAAATTAAGTGGGACTATATATGTGTCAGGGGTGTTAGATATTGTTTAGGCTAGCTAGGTTCGGCTGTTCAGACCTAGTTCAGTTCGTGTACCATACGATTCTTGTGTATGGACACGTTTCCTAAACTTGTACAAACTCGTGCATGCCCTTGTTGGCTGCCTATATTAACACGCAACCGTACTGAGGCCAAGGTACGTTCCACGCCACAATTCTTAATATGGTATCAGAGCGTCTCTTCCGAGACCTCTAGCTGCCGCTACGATCCAAACCCTAAACCTAAAAAAGGCCGCCGCCGCCGCTGCATCCTGCAGCCGCCGTCGCCGCCACCCTACATCCAACGACCGCCGCCGCCGCTGTTATATCGCAGCCGCCGCCGCCTCTGCACAACCACAACACGACACAACGACGACCCGCCGATCTCCTCCGATCGCTGCTGCCCTACGACCACGACAACAACATCTACTACGACCACGATCTACTATGACCGCCGCCGCCGCTGTGATTCTCCAGTCGCCGCTGCCCCCACAACATCATGAGTTCTTCATCTTCATCATCATCGACGCTGGCCGCTACCCTGGGTGCGCCCCCCACTCAAACCCTCAATCGCACCAACCATCTTGCATGGAAGGCGCTAGTTCTTCCCGCGTTTCGCGGTGCTCGTGTCATGGGCCTCCTTGATGGCACTGACCGTGCACCGCCCGAGACTCTGGAGCAGGAGGACGAGAACAAGAAGAAGGTCGAGGTGGAGAACCCGGCCTATGCTGCATGGATTGCGAGGGATCAACAGGTTCTGCGTTTCCTTCTCAATTCACTGTCGCCTGATATTCTTTCACATGTCCTTGGCGTGAACTCTGCCGCCGAGGCCTGGTCTCAGATTGACAGCATGTTCAAGACTGCGGCTCGCTCCAAGATTCAGCATCTTCGGAGCCAACTCAACGACACCAAGAAGTTGGCGATGAGCGCCGACGATTACTTCACCAAGATGAAGGGGTTTGCCTCCGAATTGGCAGCGGTTGGCAAGCCCCTCGACGAGGACGAGCTGGTCGGGTACCTTCTTCGCGGCCTCGACAAGGACCACTACAACTCCCTCATCACGAACATCAACAGCAAGTCAGATACGACGCTCGATGAATTCTTCGGGCAGCTCAGCTCCTATGACATGCGCAACGGCCCCGGTCACGGGGCTCATGAGGGCTTCTCTTCATCGGCAAACATCGCTCGTCGCGGTCAGGAGTATGACCGTGACTATCGCCCCCGCGGATGCACTCCTGATCGCGGCCGCCCCGAGCGCGGATGCCAGGACTACCGAGGAGGAGGAGGCGGTGGGCGGGTACCGCCGTGATCGCCGCGACGACACGTGTTTAGGGGGTGACCGTGATGATCGCCCCCGTCGACGCGATGATGATCGCCGCCAGGATGGTGGCAAGGGGCGCCGTCGTTCTGATCGTACCCCTACGCCTTTTGTGGACACTACATGCCAAATCTGCAACATCCATGGGCATCCTGCAAAGGACTGCTGGTGGCGCTATGGAGATGATGATGACTCTGACCGTGATCGTGGTCACAAAGGCGACAAGAGTGCAAACCATGCATTCTATGGTGTAGACACGAACTGGTACTCTGATACGGGTGCCACTGACCACATCACGAGCGACCTAAACAAGCTCTCAACACATGAAAAGTACACTGGACATGACCGTGTTCGCACAGTAGAAGGTACAGGTATGCACATTAGCCATATTGGTCATTCAAAATTTACATATCCTCTTGGTTCCTTTGATCTTAAAAATATCTTACATGTTCCTAGTGCATCGAAAAATCTTCTTTCCGTTCATCGATTCACTCTTGATAATCATGTCTTTATTGAGTTTCATCCTTTTTTCTTTTTGGTCAAGGACATAAAGACCCGAAGAACTCTGTTTAGAGGACCCTGCTATGGTGGTCTCTATCCCTTGCTGCCCATGTTCAATGAGACCTCCAAGCTCGCCTTCAGCACAATAAAGCCGTCATCCTCCACATGGCATCGCCGTTTAGGACATCCATCTTCTTTTATAGTTCAGCAAGTTCTTCGAAAGAATAAGATAGCTTACACCCCAGAAAGTACTCCATATGTTTGTGATTCTTGTCAGTTAGCTAAGAGTTATCAACTTCCATATCCCATATCCACTAGTGTTTCTACTGTTCCTTTGGAGCAAGTGTTCTCTGATGTATGGGGCCCTGCTCCTCTTTCTGTGGGAAAACATGCCTATTATGTAAGCTTCATTGATGATTTTACAAAGTTCACATGGATCTATTTGCTTAAAAAGCGTTCTGATGTTTATCAAGCCTTCCTTAATTATCAGCAGTATGTTGAGCGCAAGTTTGATAGGAAAATAATTACTATGCAAACTGATTGGGGGGGAGAATATGAAAAATTAAATAGTTTTTTTTTCAGAAGGTTGGCATTACACATCATGTTTCTTGTCCTCATGCTCATCAACAGAATGGTTCAGCTGAAAGAAAACACCGTCATATTGTTGAAGTTGGTCTTGCCTTGCTTGCTAATGCCTCTATGCCTCTTAAATTTTGGGATGAAGCCTTTCTCACAACTACTTTTCTTATCAATATACTTCCTAGCAAAGTTCTTGATTTTGAATCTCCCACTGAGCGTCTTCTTCATGTCACACCTAATTATGATGCTCTTCGCACTTTTGGCTGTGCTTGTTGGCCCAATCTTCGTCCCTACAATAAACACAAACTCGCTTTCCGCTCAAAACAGTGTATTTTTCTAGGCTATAGTCCTCTTCACAAAGGTGTAAAATGTCTAGACATCTCTATAGGGCGTGTCTACATCTCTCGTGACGTTGTTTTTGATGAAAATGTGTTTCCTTTCGCTGCCCTCCATCCTAATGATGGTTCTCGTCTCAAACAAGACATCTTGCTTCTTCCATCCTCCACAACACCTCTCCAAGAGAATGATGCAAATTCTGATGATCATATTGTGCCTATTGTGTCTTGTACTAATGTGTTGCAGGATGGAGAAGCAGCAGGAGAAAACGGAATCGAAAACGGTGTTGAAACGGACTTAGAAACTGACAAAAACCGTTCATTATCGCATGCTACAGAAGAAGACGAAGGCAGCACGGAGCACGAGGAGGAACATTCCTCTGCTGCTCCGCCTGATCCCGAGGAGGATCAGCGCACAGCTTCCCGAGCTGATCCTGTCGGCATGTCTGCGCATGCCTGCCGCGTCATCGACAACGCCGCAGCGCCCACGCTGCTGGTGTACACGCGACGCAAGCAGCCCGTGGCCTCATCCGACGCCACGCGGTGTTCTCCCGATGGCCGGCCCGCTGCTGGCGAACAGTCCCCTGGCGCGATGTCGCCTGTGTCGGCCAGCCCAGGATCTTCTGCGGCCACCGACTCCACTTCTGAAGTTCCGGCGCCGTCCTCGCCAGTGCAACCTGCTGCACCTCCTGCGCCGCCGTCTCCGATACGCACACGTCTACAGAAAGGTATAAGCCATCCCAAGAAATACACTGATGGTACAGTTCGGTATGGTATGTTGTCCTCTACAGGTGAACCGTGCACTCTGACAGAGGCTCTCGATGATGAAAATTGGCACAATGCTATGAATGATGAGTACAAAGCTCTAATTGAGAACAAGACTTGGCATCTTGTTCCCCCAAGCAGCAATAAAAACCTGATTGATTGTAAGTGGGTATACCGTATTAAGCAAAAGGCAGATGGTACTATTGATAGATACAAAGCACGATTGGTAGCTAAAGGGTTCAAACAGAGGTATGGTATTGACTATGAAGATACTTTAGTCCCGTGGTGAAGATTGCTACTATCAGGACTGTTCTGGCTCTTTCTGTTTCTCGTGAATGGAGTCTACGGCAGCTAGATGTCAAGAACGCGTTTCTTCATGGTGTTCTGAAAGAGGAAGTGTATATGAGACAACCCCCAGGTTTTGAGGACCCTCATGCTCCGCATTATGTTTGCAAACTTGACAAGGCTTTATATGGATTGAAGCAAGCACCCAGAGCCTGGTATTCCAGGTTAAGCTCCAAGCTATGTGCTCTTGGCTTTACACCTTCGAAGGCTGATACCTCACTGTTCCTATTTAACAAGTCAGGTATCACTATGTTTGTGTTAATATATGTTGATGACATCATAGTAACAAGCTCTTCTGATCATGCTATTTCTGGTTTGCTTCAAGATCTTAATAAGAATTTGCTATCAAGGATTTGGGTGACTTACATTATTTTCTTGGCATTGAGGTTACCAAGACACAGAATGGTTTGCTTTTGACACAGGCAAAATATGCTACAGATCTTCTTCAGAGAGTCGGTATGCATGGATGTAAGTCGGCACCTACACCCTTGTCCTCCACAGAACAATTGTCTCTTACAAATGGCACACCCCTGGGTCCTGATGACAGTACTCGATATAGAAGCATTGTTGGAGGCTTGCAGTATTTGACTTTGACACGACCAGATTTATCTTATTCTGTTAATAAGGTTTGTCAGTATCTTCATGCCCCAACTACAGAACATTGGACAGCTGCAAAGCGTATTCTTAGATATGTGAAAGATTCTTTAAACACTGGAATTACTTTTGTGAAATCTTCCTCCACATTCCTTAGTGCTTTTTCAGATGCAGATTGGGCAGGCTCTCTTGATGATAGGAGGTCCACAGGGGGATTTGCCATATTTGTTGGACCAAATTTGGTCTCCTGGAGTGCCAGAAAACAAGCTACAGTGTCTAGATCAAGCACTGAAGCTGAATACAAATCTCTAGCGAATGCTACAGCAGAATTGATATGGGTTGAAGCTCTTCTTGGTGAACTTGGCGTAAAATTGAAGGAAAAGCCATGTCTTTGGTGTGACAACTTGGGTGCTACCTATTTGTCTGCCAATCCAGTATTTCATGCTCGTACTAAACATATTGAGATTGATTTTCACTTTGTCAGAGAAAGAGTTGCAAGTTGCAGGAAACTTGCTAGATATCAAGTTTGTGTCAAGTAAAGATCAAGTTGCAGATGGATTTACAAAGTCACTTCCAGTCAAGAAAACCTCTCTACAGGTTTAGATTAAGGGGGAGTGTTAGATATTGTTTAGGCTAGCTAGGTTTGGCTGGTTAGACCTAGTTCAGTTCGTGTACCATACGATTCTTGTGTATGGACACGTTTCCTAAACTTGTACAAACTCGTGCATGCCCTTGTTGGCTGCCTATATTAACAAGCAACCGTACTGAGGCCAAGGTACGTTCCACGCCACAATTCTTAATAAGGGGAAGCACCTGCAGATGCAGCATGGTGGAGCACTGTGCGTCCTTTGTCGTCTGCCTTCATTAGATCACCGCCACGATCAAGGAGATATTTGACGGTAGGAACATCACCAGACTGAGCAGCCGTCATTAGCGGAGTCGCCCCTATAATAAAAGGCACATCATCAACACAATCTCAAGTCTCATACCGGCAAACATTGATATGGCAGCCAAAAAGAAAATTAAAAGAAGAAGAAAAAGAAAGAGATGGAGAACAACCTTGAGCTACAGCTCCACATCCAGGAGCATTCACATCTCCCCCAAGCTCCTCCACCAAATACTTGCAAACCTCCAAATGGCCCGCGCATGCCGCGACATGCAACACACTAGCTCCATCCTTGTTCAAAGAAAAAATCACCGACGGGTTGACCTTTCCCTTGGTAAGCCTCTTTACAAGACCTTCCGCAAAGAAACATCATCACATATTACAGAAATGAATAGCCAAATTAACAAGATTGAAAACAGAAAGAAAGAAGAAACACATGTGTGCAATGCTAGACACAGTTACACAATGAAAACCTTGACAACATATCAGTTCAGAGTACTTGACAATATTGCAAATTTAGATGTAAAGTGAATTGAATCCCATCATTAAAAGATGTCACATCTATATACTGACTAATTACGACAGACAGACTGCTCATCTGAATCCCGAATGCTCAACCGAATTTCAGGAGAGAATAGGCATCAGATCTTAAGAATAGATAGAATAGAACAGCTTAGCCATCTGCCAGTCCAACGGCAAATCGGCAATGTTTCTAAACGGAACAATCGATATATAGCTAGCATCCGACCAAATCAAACAACCTTTGCATCACAGAAAACAGATGATCAAGTTACAACCTAAGATCTATGACTATATTATGTTAACAGTTCGTATTTTGTTGATTCCATCGGTATGCTCCCAGGTACCTGTAACGCTGTAATTGTGATCTGAATCCCACAACACACTAGTACGCAGCTGACCTTTTCAACCCACAAATCCGATGAAAAAAATGAATGAAACGACAGGGAGATGTAGGCACAGACCGACAGACGGGCTCAGCTATAACTTTCCCTGGTAATATTTCCCAAGGCGAGCGTAGATGGTTAGACGCAGCAATGCAGGCTGCGTGAACCAACCTCCGGCCCCGCGAACACAACCCACGCTGTCGCGAACAAACTCTACTGTGAATTAACTGGGACAGACCGAACTCCGAAGCGAGAAAAGGAGGCCATGGGAATATGGGATGCGGCGGAGAAGAGAAGGGTATACCTTTGATGCGCCCGAGGTTGCCTTCAAGGGCCGCCTTCATGAGAGCCTTCATCCCTGCACACGCGCGCGCGCGACCGCCGATGGTCAGAACTCAGAACGAGAGAGGGGAGCAACCGGGAGGCCGGGAGGGGAAGCGACGTGCGTACCGGCGGGGCCGTCGTCCTCGGAGGGGGCGCAGTAGACGAACGGCGCCGCCATGGCCCAGCCCCGGGGATCCCGCTCGTCTCCCTCGCCTGCTGGAAGCTTCCCGTCCGGAGGCGGCGGCGGCGACGAGAGAGGAGCCCTGCGGCGCGGAGGAGGAGGAGGTGTGGGTTTGGGCTGCCGCTTTGCTGTGCTGGTCTGTCTCGTCAAGTACACAGTTGATTTGGCGAGGAGGACGAGGGCGCGCGCGGCGGAGTGGATGAGCCCGGTGTGTTGGTGCACAGGACTCGGTGCTCTCTATCTATCACTGGTGAACTGAGCCGTGATTCCGTGAACCGAAAGCGTGGCGTACGAAGACGAGGTCCAGGCTCGACACAGGTCTCAGCTCCTGAAGCCATCCCAACCAGTTCTGGACACGTGTACAGCAAAGGACCACCCGCCCACGCAACCCGAATGGCATGGAGGGGGAAAACCGTAGGCGCTACTCCTCCCTGGGCACACCAAGCGAATCGCAGCCCTTGAGATTTGAATGGAGGGTCCGGATCCGGTGGCACAGAAGAATCTGGACTGAGGTGGCGTGCTAGTGCTACAGTCAACTTGCGGGAAAAAGAGTAAAATACACGGTTAGTACACGTACTTGTAGTCATGGATCACTTTGGTCACCGTACTCAGGGAATACCGATTTACGGTAATCGAAGACGAGCAGCGATAACAGAGATGGTGACCGCGGGCAGGAGCTGCTGCGTACTGGCGGACGTGGCGTTGTGCGGGGCCCAATGGTCAGGACACGTAAGCCGCGGAGCTGTCGATGCGCCCCGAAGGAGGGTTTTTTTTTGCAAATTTGCCTCGAGTATATCAGTAGCTGGTTGTTCTGTTTCTCTCCCCTCACAATCTCTCCCCTCACAAATTCCCCTCTCTCATCTCCGCCGGATCTGAAAGCTAGAACCCTAGGGACGCCGCCGTTGTCCGTCCTCGCCGGAGCGCAAGGTCCTCATGGCGAGCGCAAGTTCGAGCAGTTCTGCATTGCGCCGCCGGGGTCCTTTGATCCCTACCATCCCCTGCCCCGACTGCGGGAGGACGGTGAGGAAGTTAGTTTCAGGGACGGAGGAACACGATGGCTGGACATTCTACAAGTGTATGAAGCATGGGGTATGTCTATTGCTGTCTATTGCTGAAGTGTAGTTTCATATTGAGTGAATGTTGTGATTTTTGCTTGAATTTTTCCCGGTGCAAAGAAGTCATTTTTTTATCCTCTTTTGTTTGATTTTGACAGCACGGCTGTAATTTCTGGCACTGGGAACTCGAGTATGTTGGGTTCTTAGTTGAGCATAACTACTTGCTAGGAGATTCTGCTGTTGATGCGCTGGGGTGGGCTGAGGATAGGAAGGAGGAGCTGATGTTGAGGAGGGCTGAACAGGCAGCAGCTGGAGGAGGAGGACCAACTAAGGATGAGATGCTGGTGAAGAACAGTATTGCATTGGTTGATGCAGTGAAAGAGCTGGTCCTTGTACTGAAGATTGGAGTTGTGCTAGTCTTTGTTCTCTGTGTTCTGCTCATTCTGAAGAAGTAAAAGGTTTCAGTGAATGAAACATGCAGTGCATGTTGCTGTCAGGTGCAATGTGTTGGTAGATGATGTAGTGCGTATGGTTGGTAGATGAAGTAGTGGATGATGTAATGAACCTAATGTTTGTGGTGTGATCTTGTATGAACCTAATGTTTGTGTGTGTGCAATGCAATGTTTGTGTCTGCAATCTAGTCTCTGTTTGTGTGCAATGCCATGGGATGCAATACAATGCGATGCAACGTGTTGTTATGAGTTTTGGCATGCTGTGTATGCAATGTTATGGGCTATGGATGGACAATGCAGTGCAGTATCAGTGAGCATAAATCTGGGCATAAATATTTTCACTGCATCAACCAATTCAATAAACCTGGCATAAACCTGACATTCATCAAACTGAACTTAAACATTCAATTACACAGTAGTTCACCAAACTGGCATTCCAAAATAAACCTGGGTAGTCTTAACTGGACAGTCTAGCTCAAACAAATGAGCATTACACATGACTTAGACAAAGACAAAGGAAGACAATCAACTATTTTGATCTAGGAGGCCTAAACTCATCAAACATGCTAATCTTCTTAGGTCTCTGAGGAACAAAATCATCTTCCACTGTCTCACTTGGTCCAGTACTCTGGTGTGCTATCTGTGCAGCTCTCTCTGTAGCTCTCTGCTCTGCTGCCAACTTCTTGTCTGCATCTCTCTGCTCTGCTGCCAACTTCTTCTCTGCAGCTCTCTTCTCTGTTGCCAACTTCTTCTCTGCAAGCTTTTTCTCAGCAGCTGCTAGCTTGTTCTTCTCAGCTATTTGCCTCTTTACCTCTGCAACAAACTTCCTAGTCTCTTCTTTAGCTTGCTTTGTAATTGCAGCTTCTTCTCTCCTTTTTGCCTTCTTTGCTGCCTGTTATATAGCTCTAGCATGTGCTTCCTCAGCCTTCTTCTGTTCCTTTTGCTCTCTTCTTCTGGTTGCATCCTCTGCTTTCTTCAGCTCAGATGCATACTTAGCTTCTAGAATAGCTATCTTCTTTTCTTCCAATGCCTTGTTCTTCTCATGCTGCATGGCAAGCAACTTCTGAGCAAGTTCACCTTGCCTTATAGTAGTAGATGTTGATTGTGCTTGGTTCACCATGCTCTGTGCAGCAGTAATGAAAGAAGAATGAGGGATTGGCATAGTTTCTATATTCCTCACCACTGGTCTCTGCATTAACAAGAGTATGAAGTAAAGTTAGTTTTATGCAGAGTATCAAGTAAAGTGAATGAGGGATTTACCTGTTGAACCATGCTTCCAACAAGAGTATCTTCATATGAAGGTGGTGGAGGAGGTGGCACATTGCTCTGATGTGCATCAGGTGGTGGAGGTGGCACATTGCTCTGCTGTGCATCAGGTGGTGGAGGTGGCACATTGCTTTGTTGTGCATCAGGTGGTGGAGGTGGCACATTGCTCTGTTCTGCATCTGATGGTGGCAGCAGACCATTTTTCAAGAAGTAGCACCCATTCCTGTTATGGTCAGGCCTACCACAGTATCCACAATGCATTATCACTCCATGTCTTGACATTCTTTTTCCTCCACCTCTACAATCAACTTCTCCTGGTGCCTTCCTTCTACTCTTTGTAGGTCTTCCAACATGTTTCTTATAAGAAGGTGGTAGAATTGTAGGTCCATGCATCTTCTGCCACTCAGTCTTATCTTTGCAAGGATACACTATGTTTGCATATGCTTTCTTGTGCATGTCAATGGAGTAGCATCTGTCAACTAGAGTAAGAGGGTCAATTCTCTCACTTCTAAGACAAGATATGGCATGTGGGCAAGGGATTCCAGTCTTCTCCCATCTTTTACAACTGCAGGTCTTGGTCTTGAGATCCACAATGTAATCAACTGGAGTAGAGCTAAACATATCTCCCACTGCAAAGACACCATCTCCAGCTCCTTCAACAAAGCAATTCTGTGATAGCTCCACATGCTTCTCAACCTTTTTCCTTATCTTAGGGCATATAGCACCTGGCCAATTATCTGCTTCTTTCTACTTGTTGTAGTGTCTTGACATGAGTTGTCCTTTGATCTTATCAAGCATTGATAAGATAGGTAGCTCTCTAGCTTCCAAGATGTATCTGGTCATTGAAACATTGATTGTTAAATCACAGCAGTAATCCAAATACCTCACATCAGCATGTACAACATAATATAGTACTTACTTGTTAAAAACCTCACAGTTGTTGTTCAACAGAATATCACACTTAGGTAGGTCACTCTGAAAAGCCCTAACCCAAGTTTTTGGGTCCAATTCTTCCAACCAAGCATGAGCTTGTGGGTGCAAGACTTTCATAGCTTCCATATTAGCCTCAAACCTTGTGACAGTGCTGCTCCTTGCAATTTTCCATAATTGATTCTTTAAAATGTCTCCTTTGAAAAGTTGTTGAAAATTCTGCCACATGTGCCTGACACAGAACCTATGTTCTGAATCAGGGAACACATGCTTGATAGCATTGATAAGGCCCTGTAGGTTAGGAAAAGCATCACATATTACCATGTGTAATCACTAAACATGTTGAAGAATTAGTTACTAAACAAGGAAATCATATTACCTTCTGCTTATCTGACATTATTGTCCACGGTGTAGTGTTAACAATGCCAAGATCAGACTTCAGAGTTTCTAGAAACCAGGTCCAATTTTCTGTATCCTCCACTTCAATTGCTGCAACTGCTATTGGGAATATGCAGTCATTTGGATCCATGCCAACTGCAGTCAGCAATTGTCCTCTGTACCTTGTCTTAATGTGACAACCATCAACAAAAATTACTGGTCTACATCCTTGAAGGAACCCCAACTTGCATGCTTGTAGGCTCATGTAGCACCTCTTGAACCTGGCATCATCATCAAGACAAAGGTAGAAGCTAGTTCCTGGATTACTTCTCCTTAATTCTTGGGCATAGTCCCAAAGCAACTTGTACTGCCCTTCCTCATCACCATAGATCATTTTTAAGGCAAGCCTTCTAGCCCTCTGTAGCTTTGATCTCGCAGGTGTCATGTTCCAGTCCTTCTGAACAATCCTAGAGAAGTTCTTCATGTTCATATCTTGATCAGCCCTGAAGCTCTCCAAATACATCTCTGCAAGGAAAGTAGATGTGAATGCATGCACCTTCCATTTCTTGCTGCAAGTGTGCTCACCCACAAACTTTTTGATCATGAAGCACTTGGTTCTGCTGTCATATGATGCCCACAAGTACCACGAACAGTCCTCTTCACATCTTGCATTCAACCTTTTCTTATCATTGACTGGCAATTTGATATCCTGTCTGTTTAGGCAACTGTACGCTTTTATTGCTTTCCTCAATACCTCCACTGATTCAAATATTTGTCCGACATGGAACTTTGGATCCTTCAGGTCAGCTTCTCTAAATGTCTTGAATTTCATTGGAATTAGTTCATCCTCTGACTCTGGTCCCCAAAGGTCCTCTTCATCATCATTCATATGAGCCTCTCCCTCTGAATTTTCTTCTTTGGCAATCTTCTCCTTGCCTTTTTCAGAAGAGATAACTGCTTTGACCTTGTTGCAAATCATCTTAACCTCCTTGCTATCTTCATGGTCTACACTGTCTTCAAACAGATCATCATCACCATCACTGATTGCAAAGTCTGAATCCACAAGCTCCCTGGGATCATAGTCTGAATCTTCTGCATCAGACTGTTCTGCAGTGTCTCCATCCTTATCAAATTCAGGGGCTTTCTGATTTCTATTCCTTTTGCTCAGCCTAGTTCTACCAGCAACACACTCTTCATCATCTATATTCTTTTCTGGATAGATGATTTGTATTGGAACAGGGCAATCTTTCTCAACTGTTTCAGTTACAGGACTTTTACCAGCTTGACTTGGTTTTGCAGGGCTAATAACTGGAGGCAGAGTAGCTACTGGGAATTGCACTACATCATCCAAGTTCATACGCCTTAAACTCTGATCATGATCCACATACAAACTGATAAATTATATCCAATTGACACAAATGTTGTCATTTGTTGAGTGTCATACTCATCTCTGATCTCTCTTAATCCATTCCTCTGAACTGACAACAATGGCACACAGTAGTGTATTTTCATCCTCCCTGCCATCTCATATCCAATCTCCTCCACTATCTTCTCCAGCATCAAAGGTGACCATGTGACAGAATCTACATTATCATACCATATGATATGACCATCTACATAACTCCTGTTCTCTCCACTGCCAAGAAAGTACCCACCATGGTTGATTTCAATTGAAAAGTAACTGCTGCGTCCTGCCACAACAATACATGCTTTCGATCACAATTTTGATAATCAAATAAATTAAATTAAAACAAAGGAGGAACATGAACATCACAAACCGAATGCTTTGGATCAAATCGAACAGAAACCAGTCCCCCAACAACAACCCATAAACCCTACCCTAACCCCTGCCGAAACCCTACCTCTGGAGATGCCCTCACGTACCCAAGAAAACATCAATTTGGGAAAGATAGTACCCTACATAAATGATTCGACCCGCACTATCTGCCAAAAGCCATGATTTTCGCGCAAGATTGCTTCCAGTTCGGGGGCTTACCGTACACGGGAGCGGGAGCTCCTTCCGGCCGCCGACGAGGCGACATCGCCGCCACCCCCAACACCCGGAGGTGGGCTGCGGCAACCCCTCTCCGCCGGAACTTCGACGACGAACCTCAGGCAACCGGTCGCCACGGCCGTCGCGTCGCGTCGCCTCACGCCGTTCCCTCTCCCTCCTCCCCTCTGCAATTCTGCAATTTTGATCGACCAAAGCAGAGTGGTGACCGTCCTTCGGGGCAAATTTGCAAAAAAAAAAAACTCCTTCGGAGCGCATCGACGGCTCCGCGGCTTACGTGTCCTGACCATTGGGCCCCGCACAACGCCACGTCCGCCAGTACGCAGCGGCTCCTGCCCGCGGTCACCGTCTCTGTTATCGCTGCTCGTCTTCGATTACCGTAAATCGGTATTACCTGAGTACGGTGACCAAAGTGATCCATGACTACAAGTACGTGTACTAACCGTGTATTTTACTCCGGGAAAAATGGTGCTCGCTTTTGCTTCGCTGCAGCCTCTGCGTCCCGGCACTTCGCTATTTGACCGCTTTTGACTGAACGTGACCCTTCCCGTCGAGCTGACCAGCTTGATCACAACTCTTGGAGAACGTGTTGTATGAGCCTACGCAAACATGCAAAAGAAGACCCTAAATTTTACGTAAGATATTTAGTGTTGGGTACGGGGTACCTTACCTCTGCTTACTTTTTTTACAAAATAGATTGGATTATCTAGATTTGAATTCTAATTTGAATTATTTGTTTAAACTATGTTATTTGAATGTTTTATTTACTGTAAAATTTATTTGAGTGTTAAAAATTACCAGTTTGTATGCAAACTAGAAAAGAGTACAAAATGAGACAACAAAAAAAAGAGGTCCAACCAGACATGTCCTTGTCCGTTTGTGAGTGTTGTTCGACACCCCTCAAACGGACACATTCTCACGAAAAAGGGACAATATTTGGGGGCATAGTTGGAGTTGCCCTTACACCGTTGTATGCTTTCTTTCCAAAGAAAGATGTTAATTTGATTAATACCAGGAACATGAATTTGAATGATAAATGACTACTAGCAAAGGAGATATATGGTTTACATTCAAGCATGTATCTAATGGAAGCGGTAAGTCCTATTGCAAGAATACTCCACTTTTCATAATAGAATTCTCATCTTTTATTATGATATTTCTATTATGAAAAGTTCATTGACTTTTGTTGAGGTCAACAGCGAGCTTATTAATTCAAAATCACAGAATTACAATCATCCATAAGTCTGTGACCTAAAAAAATAGTGGCTCAACATCCCATAAAAACGACTGCTCCTGTAAACTCGCAAACTTTGCGCAGGAATGAGCTGCCTGGTTATACTAGCGGCGGGCATGAACTCTGCTACAAAAACCGAAAGACAACCCTTGCTCACTAATATCATTAAGAACTGGTTTGATCATAGATCGATCATCCAGTCTTTCGCCTCAGTGAGGCACCAACTCAGCACAATCAACTTAAAAAATAGTCCTACTAAAACCCTTTTGTACTGAAAAGTTCATTGATAGGAAAACATTACTTAGCATACAATACTCCAAAACTTCTATTCCATATCGCCGACATCAAAGGGAGGGGCGTTTTGACACCTGAGAGCATATACTGTTACTTTTATAATATGTTCTAAACACATTTCGAAATGTAAAAAAACCTACTTCTCGACATTCTTTGTGGTCACAAAGTCGTTTTCATGAAAGACCGACATTTTTATGTTATTTATAAGAGGACAAATTCAGTGCTAAAAAGTCTTTTTACAAGACTTTTTTATTATCATTTGTAAACAGGCCACAAAACTTGGTGTGTGCGCATAGAGTCGAGATGTACATGCCAAATTTTTGTTCAAAATTCATTGGCATTTTCAAAATATTATTCCACATGACAAGAGTACATACTCTCATGTGCAAAATTTGATTACCGATACCAAAGGGGCTTGTTCTAAGAAATTGTGCTGAGTAATTCGACACATAAAAGTACATTAATTAATCCAAATTATTCATATTAAATCATTTTAACAAAATTATTGTTCAATTTTATATTATTTTAAAACCTTTGCTCCATTATCAAAAGAGATTCCTATGAATCCAATTGAAAACAGTAATATAAGAGAGGCAAAATTGTTTTTAGCCCAAAGGACGTACAAAAGCAAAGAAGCCTACCACTACCGATGTGGGATCTTGGCAGGACCTAGATCAACCACTGCCATGCTACCACACTTTCAACATCCGCCACAACCCGAGAACGCCACCTTTGCCACAATGCCACTATGCCGATGAGCTGGCCGTCATTGCGTCAATCGCCTCCATCCAGCCGGCTGCTACCTTTGTCCGGCAGTAAAGATGGCGAATGAGCGGCCATGGAGGGGGATTTTTCGCGTCCAGAGGATTCGAACTTGAAACCAGTCCACGTCTATGCTGCATTTAATCAATTTGCTCAATAATAAGTGCAAACATACTCAGCCAAGAGCGAAGAAATTGCAGTCGGTCAGTACAATTTCAGACAGAGTCGTCTTAGCAGTCTGCAGACGCATGACACGCATGAATTTGGGAGTTCTTGTCCCTACCAAAACACAAGGTTTTGAAGTTCCTACTAGCTCTACTAGTCTACTTCAGTGAAAACTGGAACATGTTGCAGCCTGCAGTCGAGCGCACGCCCACACCTCACTGCTCATCATCGTCAGGAGGATTCTTCACGAGCTCCCTAGCTTTCCTGCAGGAATTCAACCGGATGGAATGGAAATGTCAGCTCCAACAAATATTCCTCCATACGTAACTCGCTAACTAGATGAATCCTCTTTACAGAGACACAAGTGGCACATAGGAATCAAAAGAAGTTCTCCAGAGGTGCGGAAGGACTTGCACCAACGGCACATAAGCACCCCAAAATCATACTAGCATTCGGAAGAAACTCGGCAGAGATAAGCAGGGAGGGATTAGATTACCGTAGTTCACTCTCAATCTCAGGGTTCGCAGGATCCATTTTTAGTGCATCTTCGAGAGCATCACAGGCTTGTTTATATTCCTGGGAGTGCAGAGAGAATCAAGGAACGTGACCACAGACTATAAGATCAATATGAAATAACTGAACACACTGGTGGCAAGCTTGACGCACCTTGAGATGGATGTGAGCTGCAGCTTGACGGTAGCAAGCTTTTGCCCACTTCGGTCGCAGCATTCTGCACTTGAGAGCATCTGATAAAGCACCATCCCCATCGCCCAGGGTCAGCTTACAAAGACTCCTGTTTGCATACAGTGTTGCACTCTCTCCATGATCTATTGCCTGAGGTCAAACACGAGAGATTCATATTATCCGAAAAAGGAAAAACAAAATTCTCATATTTTCTGGAGACGAAGACATCAACAAAGTTTGATGAAGTCATTATTTTAACATGCATGGTTGATGTCAAATAAGTTTCTTAAGTGAAGTCAAATATATGGGTACCATGCATATTTATTTCCATCAGTTAAGATCAGTCCCAATCAGTAACAAATCACGTGTCATGTAAGTCCAACATACATGGCAAATTAACAAGCAATATATTGAGAGAAGTATGAACACTACCTAGTACTCTCTCGGTTCATTAATATAAGATGTTTAAGATTTTTTAATGTTGACTACATACAGACTAAATTAGGTGAATATACGTATTAAAACACGTCTAGATACATACGAATTTGCTCCCTAAATGGCTCCATGATGAAAGTTCTTTCATTCTTCCCCCCAAAAATAGAGGGGGTAAAAATTGGCACAACTTTTACCAAATGGGGGTAATTATGATGAAAACTTGCTAAATGGGGGCATTTAGCATCAAAATTGTCAAACTAGGGGGTAAACCTGGGATTTACTCTTAATTTTAGCACTTTCTTAATATATAGTGGCTTCAAATCATATTCATTTTAGATGGCCCTTGGTCAGACCTAATCATAATTTAAGTTGGTAGTCAGATATATTCATGGCAGCTTACATGACACCTCATTCAAAATATATGGAGCTAATGGAATCGCTGTATCCCACTCAAACTGTTGATTATCAATTTACTGTTTTTGGCTTTTCCTAATCAAGGCTCAAAATTTACATTTAGAAAACGGATAGATATTCTAAGTGTGTAAATTAGAGTAGAAAGCAATAAACCTAGTTGGAAGAGAATGCTCTCCAATTGGTTCCCTATCAAAAACAAAAAATTACCTTGTAAACCATCATAGATAAAGTGCAAGAGGTTTACCAAGCCATATAACTCTGATGCCATCTTATACTCCTTCTGCTTGAATGCCGTATCAGCCTGTGACTTGAAAAAAGCATGTCTTCTTTCGAGGTGTTGTTGCTCCTAGACAATAAGTAGAAGAAAGACGAATATAATATTTGAATTTTGGACTTAATCATCATTTACTATGATATATAAATTTGAAATTTCTAACACAAAAGAAATTCAGCAACTTTGTGTTCAAAATTATTCACAGTATGGTGTCTAGGTGGCTAGCTCTTTCACATGCTTATGCTGCAATTTCATACTGCAAATGCTGCTTCAAATGGAGAAATCCTTTACTGGTCCAGAAGCTCAAACTCCAAAATCTGGTCTAGACCTAGGAGTTTCCAAACCGCTGTACGGCTGACTGTTTCATTGGTTCAGAGGTCAGTTGAGATAAGTTTTATTTTGACCAAACTCAAAAGTCGAGGACTTAAGGGACTCGTGTGCAACTGCCTATAGTTACTACAAAAATTGATGTACCAGAGATAATCTAACTATTCTATATCATTACGAGATTTGCATCAGTGTTCTACACAAGATAAGTTAACGACAGTTACTAGAACTGAGTCTGCCTTAAAATCAACAAGCAAATGTCGTTTTGCAAAGAGTACATCAATCACCTTATCTTAAGAGTTTATCTTATCAGGTTTAACAGTGTGTGTACAGTGTATTTCAACCTTGGAAGTAGCAGGACATTTTTCCTCGATGATTTCTACCTATTATATACAGAAAGAACCAGAGTTTGGTTAGCATTTTCTATTCATTACAATCCAGGGTTGTTCATATTATGTTCTGTTAGTTCATGTCTTCATGATGTCTAAATTGCAGTTCGTAATTTGCTCTCAGCTAGTCAGCACTTAAGCAAACAAAAACATTAAAACAACATTCACAAGTTGGACACCTAAGAAAATTCTTATAAATAAGTTGTGATGCTCATTGTAGATGCGGTGTCATGCATATAGTCAAACTGAATGGACACATTTGACTGAGGTAAAAAATGGCTTAGTTTTGACATGTGAAGGAATATACATTATGAAAACAGCATAACAACAGAAAATAACATACTATTGGCTTTTTATCTTGAATTTTTGCATGAGAAATCACTCCCTCAATACTCCAGTCTGGGGCATGTGGAATTCGGTTAGTCACAGGGAACAACATTTCAACTTCTTCCCAGCAATCGCGTAATGCAGCAAACTCTATTGGCAGCCTACCAACCTGGGCAAGAAAATGAAATGTCATTTCTTTTAAGAACTAACGACATCATTAAAATAGGAAACCACAGTGATTATAAAAAAAGAACCTGATCACTGTGTAGCGTACAACTGTTCTAGAAAATTAAATTGTCGTCAGGAAAACCAGGATCACCATATTTATCCAATGTTTCAAGAAGGAGAGAATACAAACAATTGGGATGAAGAACCACGTAAATTAAGCTAATAAAATAAAATTTATTTCATTTTTTATTTCATGAGTACATTGGAGAAATGTTGCTATCCAGAATGTTACATACTACATAGTGGTACCTCAGTATCTCATCTACTCTCACCAACTGTTTAGAATATTAGCAAAATTTTAAGATTCCAGGAGAGAGCCAGGATCTACGAAATATTTTTATTAAATGATTCAACAAGGATTACCCAGCAAGCATTTACATATTTTCTATGCAATTCAAACTGCAACGACACATGGTTTCTAAGAGAGGCATATCAGCAAAAGTAGAGATTGAAACACCACAGGAATTTGTAGTGGCAATGTGGCATCACACTTGACTCCCCAATCCCCATGTAAACATATCGATAAAAACAAATAGTAGTTGTACATGATCTGTTTTAGTTCGTCCTTTGACTGATGGTAGCATCAATATGACAAGTTATTGGAGTAAAAGAATGAAAACAGAACACCAACGGGATGAAGAACAGCAAAACTGAGCTAAGAAAAATTCATTTATTTTAGTGTTTACTGCATGAGTACATTTGACAAATGCTGCTACATACCCAGAATTGTAAATAGTGAAATCTCAGCATCTCATAAACTGTTAGGTTAAGCACCGATATAATTTTTTTAAAATATTTATATATGATACAAGTGGCATTTTAGAATAATGACACACACACATATATATAATATATGTATGCCGGAACAGAATAGGCATGGTCCTTCCATAGGATCGTAATAGTTGATGATCAACAGAAAATAATAAGATGTGCAGTGCGGTCCTTCCATGGGAATTAGGGTGTATCCCAGTGGTGGATGTGCAGTGTGCAGTCACCCCACCCAGAAGAGTTATCCTGTGAGGCGAATTAATATTTCAGGAGGAACCCTCAAAGGTCAGTTTTTAATGACAAAGACTGTTTCCTGAAGGTTAAGACACAACTTTACTAGGCACAAGTGAAATTTCGCATTAGCATAGTTAACGGCAAAAAGAAACATAAACTCATTGCTAAATAGCTCCCCACCGAGTTGAATAATAATATTATCACCAGAAACTTCAACAGGTCATAAAAATATCTACAAAATATACAGAACATACATCATCGGGAATATTAGCATCTGCTCCAGCCTTCAGTAGCAACTTAATATAGTTCGTGTAACCTCCTTGCATTGTAGCAAATAACAACGGATTCAGCATGCAACCCTTGCAGTTAACATCGGCACCAGCCTGTAAAAAGGATTATGCAAAAGAATGTTCATGGTGCTGAGTACGCAAAATCATACCATACCAATGATTAATAATCAAGATAATACTCACCTTAATGAGTAGCTTCATGCACTTCAATGAGCGGCAAATAAGAGCACTGAGCAGGGGAGATCCAACACTACTAATAATGAAGTTAGGCTGAAAGCAAGGCATTATGTTATTTATTAAAAAAAGGATGTGACATCATGAAGAACTAAAGAGTTTCTTTTGAGATAAAAAGAAAATACTAGTAAAAAAAATGCCATCATATAATCTACTATCCTACTGGTGTGTGTGTTTTGGGATTCGAGGCATCTGATGTTAAGTGGACCATCAAATCCAAACCCTGACCAAACACCATTGTTTGGTTTGAGAATTGGATGGGTTGCTCCATCAAATCAAACAAAATTCATTATCTCTGTTGAATGGCATAAAGCTAGCAAACGATTATATAGTGCAACATCTAAGGATGTTCCAATACAAGCAACAAAACACCCCCAGTTTAAAACATATTTGTCCACGTCATCTAACTAGTTTGCAAACTAAAACCTATCTGTCCAAAGTAACTCTTAATAGATAGGAAAAAACAAACAGTGGAGGTCATATACATTTGCATGGTGGTCCAATAAAATCTTCAATGTCTTATCTTCCTCATTTGAAGCAGCCATAAAGAGTGAGGTTCCACGGCCATAGTCTATGTCGACTGGCACTCCTTGTGAAAGGAGGAACTCTGTTACCTTGCAAGATCCTGTGATGAATGGATGATTCCGTCAGTCATGTAACAGCGAACATTGAACAAATTGAGCGTAGTGGAGAAAATAATTACTATTACAATTGACCAAGTTACAGAAATTAAGTGGAATTATATGTGTCAGGGAAAGCACCTTTAGATGCAGCATGGTGGAGAACTGTGCGTCCTTTGTCGTCTGCTTTCATTAGATCACCGCCACGATCAAGGAGATATTTGACGGTAGGAACATCACCAGACTGAGCAGCCATCATAAACGGAGTCGCCCCTGTAATAAAAGGTAGATCATTAACACAATCTCAGGTCTCATACCGGGAAACATTGACATGGAAGCCAAAAAAATTAAAAAAAAAGAAGAAGAAAGGGATGGAGAACGACCTTGAGTTAAAGCTCCACATCCAGGAGCATTCACATCTCCCCCAAGCTCCTCCACCAAATACTTGCAAACCTCCAAATGGCCCGCGCATGCCGCGACATGCAACACACTAACTCCATCCGTGTTCAAAGAAAAAATGGCAGACGTGTCGCCCTTTCCCTTGGTAAGCCTCTTTACAAGACCTTCCGCAAAGAAACATCATCACATATTACAGAAATGGATAGCGAAATTAGCAAGATCGAAAACATAAAGAAAGAAGGAACACATGTGTGCAATGCTGGAGACAGTCACATGGTGAAAACCTTGACAACGTATCAATTTTAGAGTACTTGACAATATTGCAAATTTAGATGTAAAGACAATCGGATACCATCATTACAAGATGTCACACAGACTGCTCATCCGAATTATTTTGATCCCGAATGCTCTACCGAATTGAAGGAGATAATACGCATTAGATCTTATTAAGAGCAGATGGAATAGCTTGGCCGGCCATCGCTGCGAATCTAACGCCCACGTTTCTAAACGGAACAATCATCAGTATATAGAATTCGGACCAAATCAAACAACCTTAGCATCGCAGACCACAAACATCCTAGTAGGCTAATCAGATGACCTTTCCAACCCACAAATCCAGATGAAATAAACTGAACGAAACGACAGGAGATGCAGGTACAGACGGGCTCCCAGGCCGAGCGTAATAGATGGTTAGACGCAGCAATGCAGCCTGCTGGGAACTGGGACCGAGCGAACTCCGAAGCGAGAAAAGGGAGGCCATGGCCATGTGAGGGATGGATGGATGCGGCGGAGAAGGGGAGGGTACCTTTGATGCGCCCGAGGTTGCCTTCGAGGGCCGCCTTTATGAGAGCCTTCACCCCTGCACACACGCGCACAAGCACGACCGCCGTCAGAACTCAGAAACGCATTCAGAGGCCACAGAGAGAGAGGGGAGCAATCGGGAGGCCGGGACGGGAAGCGGCGTGCGTACCGGGGCCGTCGTCCTCGGAGGGGCCGCAGTAGACGAACGGAGCCACCATGGCCCAGCCCCGGTGAACGATCCCGCTCGTCTCCCTCGCCTGGAAGCTTCCCGGTCGGAGGCGACGACGAGAGAGGAGGAGGGAGGTGGGGGCTTTGGACTGCCGGCTGTGGTGTGGTCTGGTCACCCAGTTGATCTGGCGAGGAGAACGGAGGTGCGGTAGAGTGGATGAGCCCGGTGTTGGTGCACTGGCTCGTGAACCAAAGAGTGGTGTACGAAGACCTGGTCCAGCCAGGCTTCTTGCTGACCAAGGTCCCCCGCTCCTGATGCCATCCCAACCAGTTGCCGACACGTGTACAGCAAGGACGAGCCGAAGGCTGCCACGCCCACGCAACGCGAATGGCATGGAGGGAAAACCGTAGGCGCTACTCGTCCCGCTGGGCGGGCGTCACCGAGCGAATCGCAGCCATTGAATTTTGAATGAAGGGTCCGGATCCAGTGGCACAGAAGAATCCGGACGGTGTGATGGCGTGCTACAGTGAACTTGCGAGAAAATGGTGCTTTGCTTTTGCTTCGCTGCAGCGTCTGCGTCTTCTGTGCCTACGTCCTTCGGTCACTTCGCCGTTTGACCGTTTTGACCCGTTCCCCGTTGAGCTGACTGACTCAGAGAACCCCAAGCAATTGCACACAACTTCTATTGGGCGCCGGCCGGACACGAAAATTTCGCTCCTTTTATCAACGTGGCTCAAACTGTCTGACACTCGCCCTGTCCATAGGAAGCGGTCTGAAAATGCTGGACACAGCCGATAAACGGCACCGTCAGATTTTTAATTCGGGTCATACCCGCCAACGACGCATAGCGTTGTTTAAAAAAAATTACGCGACAACGACCGTGTCATTCTCTACCATCCACTCTGTCTCATCTCACACACGTCACTGAATCGCCGTTGTTGTCCCGTTCCAACACCGACAATTCGGTGCACTTAGTCTCATCTCACACGTCACTGAATCGCCGCCGTTGTCCCGTTCCAACATCGATAATTCGGTGCACTCGTCTCATCTCACACGCCGCCGTTGTCCCGTTCCAACACCGATAATTCGGCGATGCCTACCTAGCAACGACGCGAAGCCAACCCCTGCTTCGATTACCGACCTCGCCATCATTTGGAACTCGTTGCTGCTCCGACAGAGCCCACCTCACGTCCGTCTTACACATGATGTGTTCAACCATTCGAAGAAGCTAACGCATGCGAACTACCCTTTTTTTATAGTGAAAACGAATATGTACCACACCTTGTGCACACATCTACAATTTATTGCACACTTCAAAGATTATAAAACAACATAATTAACAGCTACATATTGAATACTCAAGCATTAATTGGATGCACTTCTAAAGTTCAGCCTAAAACAAATATCAAAGAAGAAAAAAAATGTGTGCACCTTCTTTGTTACGTTATATGTTTCTTATCTTACAATAAAATCCCCGAGAACATGAAAAATGATACTTATTTAAGGTTCGAACAAGCAGATGTACAAAAACTAGATACTATATAAGAACTTGACAGGACACAAGGAAAGTGAATACTTCGACTGCAAATATAATCATCCAAAAGAAAGGGACTGCAAACGGCAGGTCTGATCCACAGGTCAGACAGGGAAATATCATACGGATCGGAGTCGTCTTAGCAAGTCTGAAGACGCAAGATTCGCATTAAGTTTCAGAGTTTTGGTTCATAACAAAACATAGGGATTAGGAGTTCCTGCCAGCCCTACTTTGGTGAAAGCAGGCACATGTTGCAGCCTTGCAGTCCAATGCGCACGCTCGCACCTCACTGCTCATCACCGCCAGGAGGATTCTTCATGAGTTCCCTAGCCTTCCTGAAAGAATTCAACCGGATGAAATGAAATTGTCAGATCTAACAAAAAAAATCCTTCATTTGCAACTCAATAACTACATGATTCCTCTCTAAGAGGACATAAGAAACAAAAGAAGTTCTTAAGAGGTAGCACTGCTGGCACATATGCAATTGCTTCTCATCACTGTAAAAGTACTTACTCAACCTAAAACCACACTAGCATTTGGAAGACGATCAAAAGTTATAAGCAGAAGAGAGTAGGTTACCGTAGTTCATTCTCGATCTCGACATTCCCGGGATCCAATTTTTGCCCATCCAAGAGAGCATCACAGGCTTGTTTATACTCCTGAATGTGCAGAGAAAATCAAGGAACGCGGCCGGACTGCGAAATCAGTCTGAAATAAGTAAACAAACTGGCAAGCTAGCTAAACACACCTTGAGTAGCATGTGAGCTGAAGCCTGACGGTAGCAAGCTTTTGCCCAATTAGGTCGCATCATTCTGCACCTTAGAGCATCTGACAAAGCACCTTCACCATCGCCCGTGAGCAGTTTACAAAGACTCCTGTTTGCATACAGTGTTGCACTCTCTCCATGAGCTATTGCCTACGGACAAACAGAGAGGTCGTGAAAATATTATTCAGAACCTAAAACGATGTCGTAGAAAAGTTTTATTTTACCACTTATTCATGGGCTAACAGATCGAAATCTGTCTACAAACTTTACTACTCCCTAATACTGCAGAATGGACATGAGATGATCATCTTAGGGTGATCCTTTTGTCAACGGATGCTAGACTCATTGGCTTGTTCTCTACATACATGGTGAACTTGGTCAATTTGGCTAAACCTGCCTCACCCTGGGTGCGCTCGATATCTATCAACTACATAGGATTTATCTTCCTCTCATGTTTACAGCAGGGGATGATAGTCTTTGTGAGATGGGTCTTATTCTCTTCGAGCCCCTGTTTCGCATATCCTCTTGTGTGCATAATTGCATGAACAAGTCAAAAAGGGTCCTAATGTCTTTAGTCATATATTTTCATGGCTGCATGCATAACACTTCATTTGAAATATGAAGCTACGAGAATGATTGTGTCCCAGTCCCACTGCTCATGATGAATTACATTGTTATTTTTTCACTGGAAGCTCATATTTTACATCTAACCACTTAGATATTTAACCGTTTTAAATGTAAAATATATTTTTATTTGCAAAAAATATATTTTACATTTACAAACAGCTAGATATCTAAGTGCTAAGATTTCAATTAGAGTGGATAATAAGAAACCGAGTTAGCAAATAGCAAAAGTGCTCTCCAATTGGTTCTCTGTTAACAGCAAAAAAATACTTTCTAAACCATTAGAGATAAAGTGCAAGAGGTTTACCATATCATACGTCTTTAATGCTGACTTATACTCCTTCAGCTTGAATAGCATATCAGCCTGTGATTTTAATAAAACTTTTCTTCTTTCACGGTGTCTTCGCTCCTAGACAATAAATACATGAAAACATGTTGAATGCTTGATTGTGGAAATAGTCATCATTTACTATCATAAAAAATCACAAGAGATGTAAACAACTTCTTGTTCAGCATGCTTATGCCGCAATGCATAATGCACATGCTGCGTCGAATGGAGAAATTCTTTACTGGTCCTGAAGCTCAAAGTTCAGCAAGCTGTTCAAATTTAAGCTTCCAAACCAGTGGAAAGGCCAAATGTTTCATTGGTTCAGAGATGTGCCAAATTTGTTTAGATCAAACCCAAATGAGAAGGTCTAGGTAGATAGATTATAATAAAAATGAGGAACAGTATTGTTCTTTTGTCTACTTCAAAGAAGTACGCTACTGGAGCACAACCATCGATTTCTTTATCACTATATAAGAGTTGTCGACAAATTTAGAACAATGTTGCAATCTACCAAACACCAGGTGAGGCGTGTTGTGCAAAGTAGATGCCCAGACTTCTCAATTTTCCACAGGTCACAATATTTTGAATTATTGTAAGCAAATTTATCAGTTAAACACACATGTAGATTACTATGTGTGTGGTTCTTTTAATGATAGCTTGGCAAATAAATAAATTTTGAAAAAATAATTTTGGCACCAGGAGCACGAGTGCACGTGATCCAAAGTGACATTCCGAGTGAGAATTTGTGGCACCCGGACACCAGTGTTCCCGAATTTCAAATATTTCAAAAATTGTACTTTTGAGGTTCAGAAAATCACAATTTTTCCCATGGATGCATACACCTATGTGGTATATTTTTTGCAAAGTTTCGGTGAAAAAGGCATTCTATTTGGCCTATAGAAAAAAACAAATTTGTGGGCATAAAAATCTTTTTGGGGGCATAAATTGCAGCGTCCATAGTGGATGTGTACAAGTACCTGTATATTTTTCCGTTGATTTTTTGGAGACCAATAGATACAATTTTTTTAAAACGAGCGAACTGGTGCTCATGTGCAACTAACCAGTGGCGGAGCCAGACTAGTAAACCTGTGGGGTCAGACTAGTAATTACCAACAGCTTTTACACAATTTTTATAGGAATATACACATATATTAGTAGGTTTGCTAAAAAGCTGTGGGGTCAGCTGACCCCACAGCTTGTACACAGATCCGCCGCTGCAACTAACACTTTCCTTTTGTACTGAATATTATATCCGATACTGGTGTACTTCACAACAATGGTATGATATTCATAAGATCGTAACTACAAGCCATATTCAAGCAATCACGCATCAGAGAGCATCTGACTATTCTACAGTACAACGAGAGTTTTTTTTTTCCAAATTACAGTATAACGGGAGTTGCTTCAATGCTCTACACAACGTAATCTTATGACAGTTAACAGAACAGACATGTGCGTGCAATCTACATGCAAATATCATATTGCTAAGAGTACGACAATTGCCTAAGACTTGATCTTATCTGGTGGACTCTTTTACCAAATGGTTTCTACCAATTAATTAGCCCCAAAATCAAGTTTGGTTTGCATTTTCTGTTAACTACAAGTCAGGGTATGTTCATATTATATTCGGTACAAAAGCAGCATAAGAACAGAAAAGAACATACCATTGGCTTTTTATCTTCATTTTTTGCATAGGAAATTATGCCCTCAACACTCCAGTTTGGGACATTTGGAATTGGGGAAGTCAAAGGAAGCAACATTTCAACCTCTTCCTTACAATCACGTAACGCAGCTAGCTCTACTGGCAACCTGCCCAGCTGCGTGACAAAAGTTAAATTGTCATTTTTTTATAACTCAATGAAGTCATTCAAGAGAGGAACCATTTAGAATATAGCAAAAGAACATAAATATTCCTAATGTACAATAAATGTAAGAAGTATAATATTGTGGATAAGAACCAGGTTGTAAGTAGTATCCTTATCAAATGTTTCATCATTGATTTTACCCAGCAAGAATTTTCAAATTTGCTACCAATATTCAAACTACCAACAAAAAAAAGTTTCAAAGAGGGGTATTGCAGCAAAAAAAAAACAGTTGGTGGCATCCCACTTTAGTCCCCATAAATTATTTAAATAAAACAGGGAGAAGTAGCAGTACAGTTTTTATTTTTGGTAGGTCCTTCGACTGATGAAAACGTACAGAATACCAACATTTTGTATGAAGAACATAAAGTAATCTTAAAAAGTCAATTTATTTTAGTTTTTATTGCATGAGTACACTTGAAAAATGCTGATACCCAGAATGGTACATAATACTCCCTCCATCAGAAATATAAGGCAGCCTTGTCCAAACAAAAAAAAACATGGCTTAAATTTATGCGGACGGAGGGAGTAAGATTCCATATTATTTTAGTGATTATTGCATGAGTACATTTGAAAAATGCTGCTACCCAGAATGGTAAATAATGAGATGGCAGCATCTCATCAACTGTTAAACTTTGCACCGTTATGACCCTCTTTCAAAAAGGAAAAACATTGATATATGTTGGGTTTTGTTAGATACAAGAAACATGTTTAGAACAAAGATATATATGCAGGAACGGGATAGGCATGGTCCTTTGATAGGAACTAAATAGACTATCGACAGAAAATAAAAAGGTCGATTGATTTCTTTTTTTCTCGAACACGCATCAAAATGTGTAATTGTGTATTAAGACCATGGCAAGAAGGCGCAAAATATAGAAGGGCCAACAACCAACAAACAAAAAAGAGCAACGGCTGAAACAGAAACAATAAACCAAAGAATAAGGTCAGACCAAAACTAAGACAATAGCAATTGCCACTGGCGGCACCAATCCCAGGTCAGAAGGGTGGCAGTGCTGTCGCAACCTGCTTAGTGCTTTGGCCCCGATGAGTTTCCATCAGTGCTCCAGCAACAGCCAAACAATCCGGCCGCGCATCATCGATGATGCACATAAGCCAAATGAGCGTACTGATAAAGACCATGAAGAATCGGGCTGTATCTCAGTGGTGGATGTGCCGGTGTACAGACGTGCAGTGGTGTCACTCCGCCCACCAGGGATCAATTCCCCTGAGGCGGACTAATATATCAAGGGAGGAGCCGGCGCAGGATTTTTAAAGTATAGGCTGTTAGGATGAAAGGCCAAGATAACTCTACTAGGCATCGGTGCAATTTCTCGTTAGTCATTAGCATAGTTAAGGACACAACTAAACTCATTTCAAACATAATGTGAAGAGGTTTATAATAGCATCACCATAAGATTTAACATAACATAGTAATATGCTGCATACCATGTCAAAAACATATCAAGAAATATATAACACATACATCATCAGGGATATTAGGATCTGCTCCAGCCTTCAGTAGAAACTGGACGAATTTGGTATAACCTCCATGCCCCGTAGCAAACACCAAAGGTTTCATATCGCAACCCTTGGCATTAACATCAGCACCAGCCTGTGAAAAGGATTGCAGAATAGAATGCTCATAGCGGTATCTCCATGTATATCAACATATAAGCATGACATACGTGGTGAGAGCAAAATCAAAACATAGAAATTAATAGAAATAAAAGAATTCCTACCTTAATGAGTAGCTTCATGCACTTCAATGAACGGTAAATAAGGGCCATACCCAGGGGATAACCAGCACCGCTGACAATGACATTTGGCTGAAAGCAGAGTAGTGTGTTATTACGAAACGCAGGTGGCAAGATAAACTCGAGAGTTTCTTTTCTTATGAACAAGGATATGCTAATATAAAAACATGTCATCATACAATCTACCAGTGTGTTTGGGTGGTTCAAGGGATCAGATGGTAAGTGGACCATTGCATCCTAGTCCTGACCTAACACGCTTTTTGGATTCATAAACCTAAGAAATGATTAAGTACTGCAATATCAAAGTATGCGTTACTTCAGGCAACCAAAACAATCCGTTCACGAGATATTTGTTCACGTCATCGAACTAGTCGGAAAACTAAAAAAACTACTGTCCAAATTAACTCTGAATCAGAAGAAATAATAAATTGTGGAAGCAATATACATTTGCATGGTGGTCCAACAAAATCTTCAGTGTCTTATCCTGCTCATTTACAGAAGCCATATATGCTGGTGTTCCTCGGCCACAGTCAATGTCAACCGGCACTCCTTTTGAAAGGAGGAACTCTGTTACCTTGCAGCATCCTGTGGTGAACGAGATGATTCCGGAAGTCACATGGCCACAAACAGTGAACAGACTGAGTGTAATGGAGTAAACGATTACTAGCACAATAACCAGATTGCAGAAATTATGTATGTATGTGTGTGTGTCAGGGGGGAAACCTGCATCCACAGCATGGTGGAGAACTGTGCGTCCTTTGTCGTCTGATTTCATTAGATCACCACCATGATCAAGAAAATACTTTACAAGTGGGACATCCCCAGACTGAGCTGACATCATAAACGGAGTACCACCTATAGTAAAAAGTACATCATCGATCAACACAACCACAAGTCTCATACTGGCAAACATTGACATGGTAGCCACCAATTTAAAAAAAAAAAAAAAAAAAAGAGAAAGGGAGAGAAAGACCTAGAGCTCCATCTCCATATCCAGGAGCATTCACATCTCCCCCGAGCTCCTCCACCAAATACTTGCAGACCTCCAGATGGCCAAAGCATGCCGCGATATGCAACGCAGTAAGTCCACTCATGTTGAAAGAAAAAATCGTCGACATGTCACCATTTCCTTTGGTAAGACTCTTTACAATACCTTTCCCAAAAGTAAAATGGTCACATTACAGAAGCGAATAGACAAATTAACAAGCTAAAAAACCAAAATAAAAGAAGTAATCATGTGAAATGGACAATAACCTAATGAAGTTCAAGGGACCAGCCTAACACATTGGTGGACAACTGTCACCCAGTGAAAATACCCGACAACCATCATTTCAGAGTACTTGCCTAGACAGTAAATTTGGATTATGTAATGGACAACCGGATCGTTTCATCCAAAGTTGTCGCATTCATACCATGACTTGTTAAGATAAAAAGACTGGACATCCCGTTTTCTTAACTAATCTGCTCATATCGCTGCTGAGTTCAGTCTACCGATAGCGCAAACGATCTAATCATGTGAGTGTCCATAATTGATCCTAAAATTGCATGCCATGGTTGTTTTCAGAAAAAAAAATGTTTATTGAGTAGGGGAAAACATTCAGCGGAGTTATTGGATAGCAAACTGTTCCGCGTAAAACATTCGACAGAAGTACAGAACTCCTTCTTTATGCCAGTTTATATGAAGAAACATTCGACAGAAGGGCAGATTCGGTGCTTCTCATATTCACCAGATACAAGGCCACGGCTGCTAATCTAACGCCCAGCTTCTGAACGCATCACCAAATCAAGCGGGCGAGCGACATATATAGCATCCGATCAAATCAAGACAACCATTTATAGCACGACAGAAATACGGGGTAGCACTTTTACAGAAATTAGAAGCCTACAGCATGTCCAACCAAACAAAAGCTCAGACCCCACGAACACAGCGCACGCACATAACCAAGCAAGTTCGTGGCTACACCGGAACTGACGTGAGGAAAACAAAACACCGAAATGGGTGCGGCGGAGAAGAGGAAGGGACTACCTTTGAGGCGACCGAGGTTGCCGTCCATTGCCGCCTTCAAGAGCGCCTGCCCACCTGCAGACGCGGGCGAACGATCCCCATTAGAAACGCAGAGGCCAGAGGCCCAGAGAGAGAGAGAGAGAGAGAGAGAGAGAGAGGGGGGGGGGGGGGGGGGGGGGGTAGCGAACGTGGGAGCTAGGGACGGGAAGGGAAGCGATGTCTCGACGACGACGTACCGGTGTCGTCGCCGTCGGCGGAGGGGGGGCAGTAGACGAACGGGGCCGCCATGGCAGGCGACCTCTCCCGCGGTGAAGGGCGGAGAAGGGGAGAACCCTGCGCTCTCTGGTCTGGAGGGGTTTTTCCTTCAGTCTGGAGGCTCTCTGGTCTGGGTTTTGCCCGGTGATGAAAAAGTGGCGAGGAAGGCGAGGACACAGTTCAGTGGATGAGCCCGGTGTTGGTGCGCCGGAACCGCTGTGCTCTCTGTCGCCGCTGGCTGGCGTACGAAGACCAGGTGCATGCCCAGCTCGTCCCTCAGGGTGGATGGGACGCGCGAGTCGTCGTGCGACGCGTGTTCGCCAAGGACGAGCGGAAAAGGCTGCCGCACGGGCTGGCGCCCCTCCCACGCAGCGCAGAGGGGCATGGAGGAGGAACCGTAGGCGCTACTCCGCACCTCGAGCACATCGTGGCCCTTGGATTTTGAAACAAGGGACCAGATCCGTCGCTACAGTACATTCTGGACAGTGAACTTGCATACAAATGGGGCTCTGCTTTATGCTTCCGTGGCTCCTTCTAGGGGCTTCGCCGCTTTGACTGAACGTGACCGACCCGTGTCGGACGATCTGAGACTTGATGAATCTGTGGCTAAATTAGTGCCCGGCCAACTTCATTCGAGTTTAAGGAAATTGTGATGAACTTGTACACAGACTGAACTGGAATGCGGTGCAAACTGTAACCAGGTGAAATAACTTGGACAAATATGGCAAAATGCAGCCAGGATACGTGGCAGATGCACTGCTTTCAAAATTTATTTATTTTACAGTCAAGCAGAACAGGCAGTACACTGGCGACCTACGGGACACAGAGCAACGGATTTGCAGGCAATACCTAATGTGCTAATCTCCCTGCTTCTACTCATTACCATTCTGGCATGTTCTTCAATTCGCCCTCGCTGCTAATGTCCTGATCTACCTTTGTAGCAGCGCACACAATCGTGGCTTATGGGAAAAGCTCTACCTACAGTACCATGCAGGTTTGAGAACAATATAGTGTATTCACCGACGGGGTGCTGCTTGAGGATCTACTCTCCTCTTCTGATCGGATAAGCAGGACAGCCACCTCTTACGGCCATTTTTCAATCTTCACACTTTTCTTTTTCTTTCAGAATACTACCTTCACACACTGGGCTGAACGGCATTTGAATGGATCTGCATGTTGGAATTGAAATTGTCAGAGTCAAATAGATGGCATCAGTTCAGAGCCCTCTCTTTCCCAAAAGGGGAAAAAGAAGGTGTGCAAAGGGATTAACTCGCTACGGGAACATTATGAATTTGTGCCCGTGAAATCTGCCCATAATAGGCACAAGAGAACCGTGTACTCTACTGATATGTGCGGTACTTGTTAATAGCTCAAAAGTTCAAGCAGTTGGCTCCTACTCGAAGCCACCAAAAAGGTCAGATTGTGTAAAAACATTAAGCCATCACACAGTATCATCCGGTCCCATGTACACTTGTTGCAACTGTAATGCCACTCATGGCCAGCATTTTACCTGAAGGTGCCTTTCTTCACGGTGGCTTAGAGTTCTGTGCTTCAGCTCTCCACGGTTTGTTGTGAGCTCATCCAATATCTCAGCGTCGTTTCTGCTGTCACAGCTTCCTGCAATCGAGCCATCTTCATCCTGCGTGAGGAACCACAAGTTACAGATTAGTAAATGATAGGCGGACACCTCGTGGAATTGTAGAGCGAAACATAATCAGAACTGACAAATCAATTAGTCGAAAAATTAAAATGAATTTGTACCAGTGCGTGGTGTTCGTGAGGGACCCCTTCAAGTTCTTCGTACTCAGCTGCATCCAGTTCCCGCAGGTCACTGGGCTCGAAAAACTTTGGTAGAAGGTACTGCCTAATGAGAATCATAAGGAAGAAAGGTAGAGGGAAGAGGATGCCTGCTATCGGTATCCATGTCGTGCCAAAGCATATCAAGAGGTAGACAAACTGGAAGATCGTAAAGACAGTTGTTGTTTTTGAAGGCACTGACTCCACAAAAGATGCATGGGGACGTTCCAAGACCCTGCAAAGGTTACAACACCGTGAGTTAGTGCAATCATTTATATGACGCTGAACTCACGAAACGGTATAATACAAAAGGAAGCACGCAGAATTTCATTTGTTGAGATGAGATGAACAGATGCAGAATAGACATTACTTGTAGCGCCGGCTTGCTCCAATGAACAGAAGCTGTATCCTTTCCCAAAACTGGTTCCCAGGTAGGCTATCAATGGCCATATAGGCAAAGTAACCCCAGAGAACCGAAGTGGGTATCATCCTGATAACTGGCATAGCTCCAACACATCCACCAACCAGTAAGGCTTGCAGCAGGTTGCTTAATCTCTGTTCATTCACCCGAACGGGCAAATGGGCTTCAATATGTTTTCTAGGATCAAATTCTCCAGCCAATTGCCCTTCTTCGTCACCTTCACGCAGCACAGCATCCCTCAAACTCTTCAAGTCCTTGTCAATAGAATCAGCCTGCACCTGATATTTTATTTCCATATAGTACTAGAAATATTAACATCCAAATATTTACTGAAAATAAATAACATATGGAAACATCCCATGTATAATGCTATGAAAAAAGGAGGATGCGGAAGCATCTACATGACTTTAGCCTAGAAACCATTCTAACTACTGCAATATCATTCGCTACAAATTAAATGTGATGTGGAGAACATATGAAAGGGAAATTACTTGGTAAGATATAAACTAGTTTAGTAACTGAAAGACTCACATTATGTTTGCTATCGTTTTGGATGAAAACTTCCTGCATCTTGCCATATATTTCCAAACTGCTCGCACTATTCACCATGCCCTCTTTGGCAGTTTTAAGCATCTTTTTGCGCAGCAACTATTTGACAGAAAAAAGAAAAGACATGTGAGAAAATCTGACTGCCATACCATAAGACACGGATCGTCTGAATTTTACTAACCTGCCCCCTGAGGACAGCTAGGCTTTTCGTATGCATGGGGGACTGAGGAAGTACTCCATTTGCTGGAGGAATGCCAATCAAACCACATACTAGGACCTGCACGATTTACATACTATGAGAAAAGGAAATGAACATTGTACATCAGAACTTGAAGTTAAAATGTAGTGAGGACTGAGGATAGATGAGTAGGGTATCTATAGGTGACCCCAGTAACCCTATTGCTGCTCTCCACTAATTCACATTGTTCTATACCATGGGAGCAATAAAAATGGGTTGTCGAATTTTGTATAGACATGTAGCTAATTATTAATGGTTCTTAAGAAAACCATGATAAACTTTAAAAAGAAGAGTCAATATAAACAAACACATTATCTGATAAAAATGACTTGGATACCACGTACCATGAACCCAAGTACCAAAATGTCATAATGGTAAGCCGAAGGCTTCTTCAAATTAAACTCCTTTTGCTGAGCCAACTGTGAAGCCACACAATGATCAAAGAAATAAAGTCCCGTGACCATCAAAGCAGGCACGATGGCTGCAAATATATATGCTGGAGGGACGGAAAACAAATCCTGAAAGTGAACACCGGAAAAAAAATCAGAGCTATGTCATCCAATATAAGCTCTACAAAGTTAATTTGGACTAGGAAGGCCATAAATAATATTTGCTCATCTAGAATCATAAATCATTTGACTAATACCTTCGCTACGGTCCAATGTTTCAGTGAAATTGACTCCCACGGAAGTGGACTGAAGAGCCTCCTAGGCACTCCTGAAGGGACATTGCTTGGTAGTGTGTACGAAAATGCCGTCCACACAATTACCATAAGTGGGACACCATAATCAGCAATGAAGCTTCTAAGCCATCCTGCAAATGGAAATTCAAGGGTTCAGTATCAGTGGCTGAGTGCATGGATATTAACATGGTGCAAGAGCATAAATTAGAATTTTGGAAACAACTGTAAGCTGATTCAGATTAAAATCGTATTATTTCAAGGGCTTAAGGAGCATAATTTGTTTTTTAAACACTGCCCATATTTGTTTTTTTTTTAAGCGTACACTGCCCATATTTGAACTACAAATGTGCAAGGGAAACAGCTCAACCCAAACCCAGCTTAATACGGCCCGGCCTTAATCCAACCTGACCCACCCCCAAATGAGCCCATGGTTGGCCTAGTCTAAGCAACCATGCCCAATCCTGTGTCCAGTCCAGTACGATTTTTTTCCTCCCCTATCACTTCGGAAACTGAAAGGATGTCTTTGATTTGAAGATGTGGTGTGACACGAGAGTTTGGTTTGCACAGACAACAACAAGATAAAGGGCGCAATAGAAAACGTGTGACCAACCTGCGCCATACATCCATGACCTTGCGCGCGTAGTCTTCAATGCAGTGTATAACAAGCCTATTGAAAAGATAACACCAAGTAGGCCATTGACATATATCCACTGGAACTGGTATACTGGTGAACTGGGGTCGGAAATCTCAAATTCTTTTGGCATACTGAACTCTCTTACAATTCCCTGCAATAGATAGGTTCCATGTTAAGTATTTTCTGCACAGTACAAATAACTCTGATTTGCTAGACACAGCGTACCTTGATAGCTTCTTGCAGGAACAGAACAGTGATCAGCATCCCAAAAAGTTCTCCTGCAACCCTTGTAAATCTGCTTATAACATTGGAAGCATTGAACATTGCCAAAAGAAAGAGCATTATAGCAGTCCAAATGCAGACCCTGTCAACAGCAACCAAACACAGGGCATTAATATCTATATCATCAAAGCTATCACATGATTGGGTGTAATCTATTTTAGTACCTACCATCCAGCCCAAGCCAAATATAGCCGTTCTCCCAGAGCTGGCTGCTTCTTGGCAAAGTTGTAGAGGTACGAGTACATGATAATTGTAGGTTCTGCCACTCCAACAATCAACAAAGGCTGCCCTCCAAGGATGGAATGTATTACGCCACATATTGCTGTAGATGCCAACGTCTCAACTGTGCTCAGTGCACCATCTGAAACAAAACACCTCTTTATGAATACATATTACATGAAATTCAAGCCTGAGTGCAGCATAATAGTAATTAGGAGGGCAAGGATTAACTTGTTTCGCTACTCAGCTGCTCTCCGAAGGCAATGACAGGGAGTGCGGAGGCAAAGAATATATACAAGGTAGGTGCCAATATCCTGAGAATACATTGGGAAGCAACATAAGCGAGCCATATAATTTACATGTAAAATTTGACTTGGCCAGCGCAGATGATCTAGTTGGTGTTGTTTAATCAAAACTTACCTGAAACCAGTTGTAAGCCCTGCAACCCAGTCGTCCTTGTACCAGGCTGCTCTTCCTTTGACATCAGCGATGACTCCCTTAAAAGGGCTGTTTAGTAGATCCATCAGCTGACCGCAGAGCCTTGAGAGAATCAGTAATCACGCCAAGAATTTCTATGGAATATATAAGCATTCGGACGACTCAAATCGTAAACAGTCAAACAGAGAATCTGTCAAAACAATTGCATTTACTTTGACACGGAGTTGGCGCTGCTAGAATACTAGGCATTTCACGGACAAGTGGACAACAAACACGCGACGTCATGAACCAATGACTTACTCCCTCCATCCACAATCACATGGCGTTCTAATTTTTTTGCATGTTCCAACTTTGATCATCAATTTCATTACACGAGAAAAATATCATAAAATTTATACTATCAGAAACTTTATTCAAATACGAATTTAGCAGCATAATTTATACAACACGCAAACCATGTATTGTTACTAAAATCACAGTCAAAGTTAATCCTCGAAAAACATGTGCGCCATGTAATTGTGGATAGAGGGAGTATGTACTGGACTTCACTTCACGAAGAAGAAGAACAGCTGCTCAACTTCCATCTTCCCTAAATTCCGCCGTGGAGCAGCACCAAACACACTAGATCCCAGAAGCCTGCCCAATTTGATGTACAGAACTCGGAGCACCTTTTTTGGGATTCTCCATACAGCAAACAGGGACAAGACAAGAAACACTTCCATCTCTATTCCTGCCCCTCCCTCTCTCTATATTCTCTGGTTCCCAATCCAATCGAGCGAGGCCACCCCGTCCGGTAACCTAGCCGCCGCCGCCACCCCGACGACGCCGGAGTCCTCTCCTCCGGCCAACACCCAGTCGCCGACTCGCCTCTCCGCTCCGGCCGCCGACGCGACCACCCGTGCATCTCCGCCCGCACGCGCGGCTCCGCGCGACCGGCCTCTCTCGCCTCCGCTCGAACGCCGAGCTCTGGGCCCTCGTCAAGCAGCAGCTGCCGTCACCAGCTTCCTTCTCCTCAAGCATCAGTGGCGGCCGGACCACCTCCTGAAGCCAAAATCGCGAGAGAAGAAAATTACTATAGCCTTCCTACGGACCAGGCAAACATCCCACCCGACCTATCCCTGACATCCTCCACAAACTGGGCCCAAGTAGCAAAAACCAGGCCGAAACCTCCCCCGCCCCAGCAGGGTGGCCCATAAAAACTGGGCCGTAGCCCAGCTGAACGCTTCCTGCTCCTCTGGGCAAGCTGGCGACGGACGGTCAATCAAGGAAGCGGGATTGGTGGAGCTGTGGGAAGGAAGTAGGAGGAGTTCAAGCGGTCAAACTTCGCCATGAAAGCGCGCAAGAAATCCGCTAGCTGCGACGAGAATACCGGAACTGGAAGAACCCGGCCTGTACATGTACAACTGACGCAGACGGTAAATTTCCGCAAAACCAAACCACATGTAGAAGAAAGAACCGACGTGCAAATCCAGATGGAGCCAGCTCAAAGCGTTTCTCCGGCGTAGTCACGGACAAAGCTCACGGATCTCAACACTAGCTAAACCGATCGAAATGTTCGCTAAAAAATAGGATGAAATTCGCGGAAATTTTTTCGCTCGTCGGGAATCGATAGCCCACGTACGCGACGGCCTGGAGAAGCTACAGGATTGAAGGAACCCTCGCAAAAGACGTGAAATGGAACAGCTACAAAATCCCGCAAGAACAGCCACTATGTGCTGGACTACATCGATGATGAAGCGCCCGAAGGCGGCGGAACCCGACGGAAGGAGCGTCTCGCCCACCGACTGAACCAGAAACCAAAGCGAAACGCGGAGAGAAGTATCGGGGACCGTACCGGTGAACGCGCGGCGCGGCGGCTCTGACCAGCAATGCTCGGTCGTCCTCCCTCGGGCCGGCGCGCGCGGGGGAGCGGAGACGAACCCAAAACCTCGGCGGCGGGTCAATGGAGCAGAACGCGGTTGGTTCCTCGCAGGCCCCGGCGGTAGGCGGCTAGGGGTTCTTATAAGCAAGCCGCAAGCGCAACAAATGGCGAGGGGGCGTAATCGATTTCAAGTACTCAAATGGGAGCTGCCCCATAAGGCCATAAGTCTAACCAATGTACAGTAACCCACACGGCACCTCGTGGTCAAGTACTCAATACTCAATAGTCATCGTCATTATCATCAGATAAGTTTGGGAGTATTATTTTTGCTAAATCTGGCTCTTTAGCGGAACTAATGTCAGAAGATCGGGCATCTTTTTGAAACTATTTTTCAAATCTGACACGTGAGGTCGGCGGCACCAACGTGAATGGAGCCAAACTTGTACATTTCATTTTGAAACCTGATGGGTTCGATTGGGCGCCACCTCGGCTCAGAAACACGGTGGCACCGAACTAGAGCTAAGTTCGGCTCCATTTGCGTTGCCGCCAACCCCACCTCAGGGGTCAAATTTAAAAACAATTTTACCGAGAGGTAAGACCCGACATTAGTTTCATCAATCAAATGGCCAGATTTGGTGAAAAATACAAGTTTCGACGGGTTCGGCCACACAGAAGAAGAGAGAGAAAAAAAAGGCGGTGCTAAAAATCACGTTATTCGTTTTCCATGTGGGAACGAGTTGAGGAGCACGTTCTCCTTACTCAAAAGTAGTGAGTACAGTAGAAGCAAGTTCATTTTGCATGAGGACTGAGAGCAACTCCAGCCGCCCCCCCAAGAGCCCCCCCAGGACCGTTTTTTGGACGCCGGCGGACGATTTTTCTCCCAGTCGCGCCCCCAGGGTCTCGTTTTTCGCCGGATTTGGCCCAAAAGTTATCCGGCGTACCCAGGCCGAACCCAGCGCGCTGGGTTCGGCCTGGGGGCGCCGGCGCAAGGGAAACGCCGTGCGGGCCAGCCCTGTCGGCGAGACAACACGATTCCCGCCATTATTGTTTCGCTTTCCCTCCATTTTCCTTCTCCATATACCGTAGCTCCCGCCGTTTCCCGCGGCAATCGCCTCCCATATGGCGCCCAAGAAATTCAACAACCCACGAGCCGCCGGCGAAGAACCACCGGCGAAGATGGCGGGGGGCGGGAGGGGTAGGGGGAGGGGGAGGGGAGGGGGCGGCCGGACGGCTTGAGCAACACCGAGTGGGCGAACGAAGTCGACCGAAGGAAGACGGTCACCGCCGACCGCAAGGCAAGGGACGGGAGGAAGAAGGCCAAGGAGGCGGAGGAGGCCAAGGAGACACGACGAGCGGCGGCGGCGGCGGCCGGGAAACCGTGCTTTCCTGCGCCGTCCCCACTGTATGCGCCGCACGGCCTCTATTTGCCGCCCGGCGCTTGGGGAACCCAAGGAAGCCAAGGAGGAAGCCAAGCAAGCGTGGCGTCACCGTCACCGTCGGTCTTCTCGCCGTCGCCGTCGCCCACCGCCTTCTCGCCGGCGTCGCCAGCAACACCCCACTGGAGGGGGGACACGCTGGAGTACGGAGACGGCGACCCGCACGGCGGATTCAACCCCAACATAGCGTTCCGCGGCCCTTCCGCACTCAGCGCCGGCACCGGGGGCTCGCCGGCCATGCCATACCATGGTCCTCTGTTCCACCATCGTCGCCGAGCACCAGTACTACCCCTGCATCGTCGCCGCCGATCGCTGCATCATCGACCGCTCCCTCCTACGTGGTGCAAGTGGAGGACGACGAGCCGGCATCGTCGCCGCAGATCGCTGCGCCATCGACCGACTTCTCCGTCGTGGTGCAAGTGGAGGACGACGAGCCGGCGATTTGAGGTCGACGTCGTCGATTTGGCCTCTTTTTTACCGAATTATGTTTTCTTTTGAGCTTGACCGGACTATCGATGATCGCCGATATGTAGCGGGAACACGCCGATTCAAAAAAAAAAGTGCCTTGGGGCTGAAAGCTGGGGGGGCGGGTGGGAACCGAGGCCTCCCCAAGGCCTGGGGGGCGCCGGCGAACGGGCTAAAAAGCCTTCGCCGGATACCCTGGGGGGCCAACGGCTGGAGTTGCTCTGAGGATGCAGGTGGTAGAGAGAAAACACCGAGACAAGGCAATAGCTGGGCACCACACGCTCGATCTCTGGCTCTAGCCGGCCGTCCGTGCTGCCGCCCTATCTTTTTCTTTTCGTGTGGTCGGTCAGCGAGCTGCTGCGATCCTGTGGCGGCATCCTCGTGCTCCCAACCGCGGAGCTCGCTGCCTTTTTGGAGTTCAGCATTGGGTCCTCGTGCCCCCGTCGTCACCCGTGATGTCCCGGACCAGAACCCTCCAAAACGGAGTGAGATGTAGAAACGGAAGAGCACGCGAGCCGCACGAAATGGCGGTAGATATACCGTATACGAACGCAGGGTCCAGGAGGGTACTAGCTAGGAGGACTCAGAGGTCAAGGAGCAGCAACGCTACACACACGTACGACATGAATTTTTTTTTTCTTTCTTTGATTGAGGTGACCACACGCAATTTTTCTATGGTGCCGGAAATAAACAAACATGGACAATTAATTGCCCACGAGTCGACGTCACGCCTGTTCTCCTCCCATCCGTCAAGAAAAGGGACGTCGAGTTTTGTAGGTAGAGGCGCCACAAGCCAAAATTTCAGAAATACTAATAATTTGTTTACACCTGCGCCAGCGTACAAACGGTGCCGTGCCAGCGACCAGGTGAGCTTCCCGGCCGGTGGGGCGCACATCTGGCAGACGTACGGAAAAAGCAGCAGCGGTGCGTATGTCGCGACGGCAGATGGAACGATCGAACGGGTCGGGTACGTACGTACGGTTTCGTGCGAAGAAATTATGCTATGTCCAACATTTTAAAATTGTTCCGGCCGCGATTCTGGTTGATTGATTGATTGACACGCCAAATTCACGAGGTCCTACATTGGTTATGACTCAAAAAAGTTAACTCTAGTGAATAGTGATGCCAGGCCGTCGTTGGATGGGCGATGATTTCCTCTTCTCTCTACTTGCCTCCTTCGATCTGTTAATTTATTTGGCATTTGCTTGTTAAAAGAAATTCTCTGTGTTTGCTTATTAGATCTCGACCAGGCCCCACACGGCATCAGTCATGCCTCTCCGGAACCCACTTGTCAGAGGGTCGACGGAGACCATGGTGCACCCGCGCACGAAGCTTTCCCGTAAGACGTGTTGGCATTAGGAAACCGTAGAAATCAACACAGGGCGCTGTCTCGCGCTTCTCCAGCCCGCCTTGCCTTTGCCTAGCGCAAGCTCATCCTTCGTCTACTCCTCCGATTAGATCTGGCTTCTCCGTCGCTCATCCCCACGTCCTGCTTGTGCGGCGTGGCTGCGAGCCCACAAGGTGCAGCAGTTGGCAGCATGAACAGCTCGCTCAGCAGCTGCTCTGATCCGACGAGCGGCTCGAGCATCGGCAGGCGGCGTCGCTCGATGAGGTACATGCAAGACGCGTGCGTTCCTAACCTCCGGTAAGGGGAGCAGTCCAGAGCGGCTGTAGGACATTTGTCTAACTGGTAATCAAGCACGTGCCCATGCACGTCCCATATAATTGTATCTGTGTATAAGCATAGCTGTACAAACCTGAGAAATTTATTTCAGCTTAAACTAAATTGTTCAATCATTGTCAGTATCGCTATCACAAAAAAAATACAGAAGTGTTCAGCTTTTCCTTCTGAAATTGAATAGGAAATTTTTATCTCGAACACTACTATCATCAGGCAGGCACAATACTTTTGCCGTTGCAGGGTAGGTGCAGTGCAGCGAGGCCGACCTGTGCAGGCTTTCGATTGAGGCGAGGCCGTGCAGGAGACGGCGAGGACTTTCTCGTGCAACGCCGACGTTCAGGACATTGAGGTAGTCCGGTGCAATCAGTGCCTTACAGGTGGCGGCGGCGAGGCCGTGTGGGCGAGGGCGGAGGCGAGTCCGTGTAGGGGGCTGCGGTGTCGATGCTGTAGCGACGGCGAGCGGCGAATCGGTGAAGGGGGCTGCGGTGTCGATGCTGTAGCGACGGCGAGCGGCGAATCGGTGAAGGGGGCTGCGGCGGGCGGCGATTCAATGAAGGGTGCGGCGGCTGGCGATGATTCAATGAAGGGGGCGGCGGTGGGTGATACGTGTCAAACGTATTTATAATTTTTTATTGTTTCATGCTAGTTTCTCATGTTCTCACATGTTTTTAATATCATATTGCATCATTTTTATGCATTTTGTCGGACTAACCTATTGACAAGATGCCCAGTACCAGTTTCCTATTTTTGCTGTTTTTGTATTTCAGAAAATCTACCATAGAAAATATTCTCGGAATGCGATGAAAATTTACGGGGAATTTTAATTCAACAGAGGACACCTAAGGACCAGAGGGTGACCTGGGGGGCCACCCACAGGGCAGAGGCGGCCACCGGCCGTGGCCTGGGCCCACCCCACGGGTGGGGCCCCTCCCCTGCTCCTAGGGGCCTCCTCGGCCCCCTCGACGCCTACAAATTGCCTCATGACCTAAAAACGTCGAGACGGCCATTATTTTCTAGAGAAGTCACTCCGAGCCGCCGCCACCATAAACCCTAATTCGGGGGTGATTCTAAAGCTGATCCCGACACCCTGCCGGAGGGTTCGGGGGTCATGCCTTCCTCCCGGATGATTTGTGAGTAGTTCCACCTTGGAACATGGGTCCATGGCAGTACCTAGATGGTAGTCTCTCACCCTTGTGCTTCATGTATTATGATCTTGTGAGCTGCCTAACATGATCAATATCTACTATTGTAATGCTATGTGACGTGTTTATGGGGATCCGATGGATTATGAAGTTATGATCAGATTGTGCATTATTCTTATATGTTCATTTATATTCTTGCATGTTCTCCGATGTGTGTAGTTGCTTTGGCCTAGTAATTATGTGTGTCTCCAAGAGGGAGTATTTATGCTAGATAGTGGGTTCATGCCCCCTTTTGTTCCTGGGCACGAGTGACAGAAACGTCTAAGGGCGAGGGTGTGTTGTTGCTACTAAGGGTAAAATAGTGGTGCTAAAGTCTATTTTGATGTTTAATATTGCTTACTTCATACGCTTTACTTAATGCAAATGTCTGTTGCTTGCAACTTAATACCGATTGGTGACATGCTGGATAGCGATCCAACGGTTGAATTTTTTGACAAAGATGCAGTTGGATTCAAAGGTCTTTGTTCTTTGTCGTGATGTCTACATAAATATTACCATGTACTCTATTTCATAGCTAAATTAAGTTTGTGTCATAATCTTGTCAATTGTCTAGCTGTAATTTGTTTACCCATCATATGAGTGTTTTATCTATTTGAGAGACTCCACTAGTGAACCCATGGCACCCGGTCCATCTTTTTACATTGTTTACAACCTCATTTACTTGTTTTTTATCATCATTACTCCTCTGGTCTATTTCCGTAATTTCATCCACTACATTATACGTTTAACCACTTTATTTTCAGCAGACCGGAATGATTGACAACCTTTCCGCCGTTGGGGGCAAAGTAATTATTTGAGTGTGTGCAGATCCACGTTCATTGATGATTAAGCGCCAGAGATCGTCAACGTTCACCTCGTTGTTGATTTCAAAGTCCTACTAGTTAGATAAATCTCAGTTCGTTAACGAGGGAAAACTGCTACTTACTACATCCACGCCTTCGCTTGGGGCACTACCCAACGCTATCAGCATCCGTAATCAGCGGGCGTCGAGTCCGTGCTGGGGGAGGGGGCGGCGGTTATGTCGTGCCGGCGGTGGTGGCGGCGGCGATGCCTTGGCGGTGGCAGGCGGCGAATCCGTGAAGGTGCCGGCGTCGAGCGTCGATTGAGGGAAGGCAGTGGGCGGTGCCGTGCGGTTGCATGATGGCCTGATGGGGTCATGGTTCGTGCGGTTTTCCATTTTTTTTGGGTGTGGGAGTGAATATGATGAGGTGCTCATCATTGGGTGGTTCTGGGTCGTTGGATCGTGATTGAAGGCCCTAGATCATTTGGATTAACCACCCTCTCACTGTTTTAATAGTATGTTGTTACCAATTGAACCTCATAGCTGTTATATTTGATAAACTAGTAGTTGTCCTAGCAACTTGGCGATTCTGACCTAGATAATCTATTAGGAGTAGTTATTAACTAATTTGGTGTTCATACCTACGTAACCTGGACATCAACTAGTTGTTACTCCCACCGTCACGGTGTATTAGTCCTACACGTGTTCCTAGATAATCAATTTGATCTATATAATATAAATTATATAACACAAAAATTACACTATTAGAAAATATACCATCTGAAGTTTCTAATGATATATTTTTTTTGTCATGTATACCTTATATTAAGTTGGTCAAATCGACGACCTAGAACTACACGCAGGACTAATACACCCGGACGGAGGTAGTAACTAATAAATTGGTAGGATGAGCCACCAATCAGTTCCATGATCGTTGGCTTGTAACCAGGAGGGTAGGCGGCCTTAGAGCATCTCCAACCATAATTGACTATTTTGCCCCTTATATGTCCACAGACATGTTCGCGGATAGGGGCCAGACAACTCTCAAATTCATATACATCAGAGTAACTGCCAAACTAAAACTACATTTGCTTCAAAATATAAACCAACCAACATCATACAAAGTCATTCCTCGTATCAAAGTGTGCATCAATCCCAGCAATTTCTAACTACAAATATACATGTACTGTTAACCATATTTCCGACAATAAGTTTGCATGTACATCTTTTTTTACTGGAAAAGCAATGCTTGATCTATCCAGATCCTGACCCTCTACAATCCACCAAGTCTTAACCTTATCGTTCAGTTGAAGTTGAACTTCATGGCACACAATGCATAAAGAATCCATATGCATCATAGTATCATACAACAAATTGATAGCATACGATGCATAACTTTAGGTTGCACTTCCTTTGGGGGCTCGTCTCGGATTCTAGACCTGGCCCGCTAAACGGGAGGATCCAGGTACGGGACGCTGGGAAAGACGCACTCAATGACGGTGAGGAAGATATCCTTCGATCGGTGGTAAGGACATGGACAAGCTCCTGCTTCCGACGAGATCAGGGGCTTATGGTTACGCCAAAAGACGCAATGGAGATGATGCCAGAACGACAGGGGTAGAGAAACGTCGGACCTAAATTAGAACGACAGAGGCAACTAGCAGCGAACGACGCATGGGGAGAGGACCTAGGATGGCGGCGTGAAGAAAAATTCTAGCCGGCCAACTCTTAGATCATGGTTAGAGCATCTCCAGTCGGGCCCCACTTTGTCCTTTAATGTTCTCGGGACGGACAAGTGAGAAGGAAAAAACTACCCAACTAGTCCTCCATTTATCCCTTAATATGTCTGGAATCTCCATCACCACATTTTTGGTTCATATATATGAGCATCCTCACCGGGAGTGCCTAAATTGTGTCCGGCACACCCTATTGGGGTGCTCTTTGGAGGGGGGGGGGGTGCCAGACACATGTTCGGCGTTTTTTTTGTGCCACCCACACTGCCAGACAAGTGTTGAATCTTCATATTTTCTATACAATTTATTTGTGTAGCCAGTGAAAAATCATAATATATGGGCACGCGTATCCACAGAAAATCCCTTGAGAGGATCTGTTTTGAATAGGCTCCACTCACGGGGATCTTCTGTGGCCATATAACAGTAAAAAATATGGCACATGAGTGTGTATGGTCACAGAGAATCCCGTGATCCTGCAAGTGGATCGCTCCTCCGCCTCCACGACGCGTAGAGTGTGTGACATGTGGGACAGGCCGAGCTTTTGTCCTGCCCAAATCGTGTCTGGCACTGCCAAGAGACCCCTCAAGGTTGTGGGTGGCTTAGCGGTGCCGGACACGATTTGGGCCGGACGAGAGCTTTAGGACCCCGGTGTGGCCTGTTTTTCTGTCCGACGCCCCAAAGGGTCTTTAGGGGCTTCTTTAGTACACTGTGTCCGGATAATCGGTATGTCAAACATAACTCTAAGGGTGTGTTCGGTTTTAGAACCGGGTAGAATGGAATGGAACGGTTCTGTTCCTGGGACTGATTCTGGTGTTCGGTTGGCAGATGGAATGGAACCAAGGCGTTCCTCGAAACCGAATATTCGGCCCAGATGCGGAACGCACCCGTCCGGCCGATTCGGCCGGACGAGGTGGAACCGAGCGCTAACCTCTCTCTCGCTAACCTCTCGCTAACCACGTCGCCTCGCGCCGCCGTTCCCGGACGTCCCCGACGAATCGGCGACCACCTCCAGCTCCGCCTCAGTCTCCTCTACTTCCCCGTCGAAGCACGCAAGCCAGGACGGACGGAATCGAGTATGGCGGCCTCTTCTTCTCCGCGGCCGGCGAGGGCTCCGCCGCCCGATTCGCCGCCACCTGACCATCTCCGGCCTCCCCGACCAACTCATCGCGTTCGTCGTGAGCTGCCGGTGCTCCCGCACGTCTTTCCCCTCTCCCTTCACCTCTGTAGCGCCGCCCCGCCATTCTCCGACGAGCGCCGCCGCGCGGATAATCCGGCCCTAGTCAGAGGCTCGCTCGTCCTCGAGGCCGTCCGAGAGCACAAGGAGCTGCGCCTCGTCGTCTTCTTCGTACACGCGGGAGGAATCAAGCAGGGATGCTCGGGAGCGAGCGAATCGTCTGCTTCTTCTTCCTCCGGCCGCCGGCGCCTCCTCGTCAAATTCGTCGCCGTTCGTCAACGTCGAGCAAAAACGACTCCACCAACGAACTCCCGGTGAGCTCCCCGTCCGATTTCATCTCCGTTCCTTCGTTTTCCAGTGCTGGTCTCCCTCCAAGCTCGCTAGCCCCCGTTCCATTCCGCTTTTCAATTCTACAACCGAACATGAAATAGAACCGTTCCATTACAATTTTCTCATCCTAACCGAACACGAGGATGGAACCGTTCCATTCCGGTGGAATGGAACGGTTCCATTCCGTTCCTTCCGATTCCACAACCGAACACACCCTAAAAGTTGCCAACATTCAGTTTTTTTTTGAACTTTAAACTCGTTATATTAAGCTAGCAATCCCCCTCATTAAAACCTTGCAGTCCTCTTAGGTACCCTAGTAAGAAAAAGAGTGCATCTAAAACTTGCCGCTTTAAGCATCCACAATATATACATTGTCTTCTAAGGGCATGTACATCGGTAGGCGCGTAGATAGGCTCTTAGGTGAGAATAAAAAATACCAGAAAATCAGATAATTAGCTTAAGCGCTCGATCTCCCAACGAAAGCCGCTTATTTATATCGCGAACGGCAGTACAAATCTGGCTCGCGCGGCTGAAAAATAGGCCAAGCGCCCGACGTTTCTTGTAGCGTCGACGCAAGAGGAAATCCTCGTCTTGAGTAGGAATCGGTCGTAACGGACAAGAATTTTGGCCTGGCACCCGCGCTAAGCGTCTGCGTTGTACGTGGCCTAAGATGCTTCTAAGATAATCAGGAGGTTCCTCATGCCAGACAACTGACGAGGAACCCTCTACATGCCTAGCTAAAACATGAGCAGCCATGTTGGCTCCCCTAGGGCTGTGAGCAAAAACAACTACTGAGAAATTACGATAAAGTAAAGTGCACTCCTCGAAGATAGCAGCTGCTGGACCCGTCATTCATCATCACGTCGATCACCTCCATGCAATCAGAATTCACCTCCACTCTATTACATCCGATCTGACCAGCAAGGATCGGACCATCTCTCAATGCATGAGCCTCTGCCGTCGCCGGTTCAGAAACGAAGGGTATACCCCTGCGGCTTGCTGGACCCGTCATTCATCATCACGAATAGCAGCGCCTATACTCCCAGTACCCGCATCGATGTTAAAACCAGCGTCCACATTTAGTTTCACAAAATCCTCTCTCAGTTTGGTCCATCCCTGTCGAGATCTAGCCTTCTTATTATTCCTTGCTCTTGAATAGTTCAGAACCAACACTGATATTGCCAATATTCAATTGTTTGTTAGGGTTTGTGCTTTTGAAACGAAAAACACGTAAGGGGCAGAAGCACGAATCAAAACCACTAGTACTACGTAGTGCAGGAGCAAGTACTGAGATGTTCCGGTAGGATCACGTGTGATGCACTAGTGGCGCTAGGCCGCGATTCACGGCGCCCCAGTCCCAAGGTATAGGTCTGATTCACCAGTTGCGCTACCCGCCGCAATTGACGGCCCCTGCGGCGCGCGCGAATAGACCGACCTGGCGCCATACGTTTACACTCTGGGCATTTCTAAGAATTCGCGGCCGGGGACTGTACACGTGAGCTAGTGGGTAAAATGACTGAAAATAACCACAAAGTGAAACAAACATTGTCCAAAACTATTTCACGAAATAATCCTTTTGGGTAGCGCCTTACAATCGGACGCTATGGTATTCGGGGTAGCGCCTGAGTGCAAGGCGCTACACATCCTGCCAGCGTGGCGTCCGAGGGGCCCACTCGTGGTCATGTAGCGCCTTGAGGTAAGGCGCTATGTTGCTGTATGTAGCGCCTTACTAAAAGGCGCTATGCTACGCAGCGTTAAGCCACGCGACGGCTCACCCTAGTCGCCACTCGCCCCACAGACTCCCCCGTGCCCCAGAAGACAAATGCGGCGGCGCTAGGGTTAGCCGCCGCCGGCTCCCTCCCCGCCCCCCCCCCCCCCCCCCCCGCCCCCCGCCGCGCTCCCTCCCCACCGCGCTCCCTCCTCCCCCGTGCTTCTCTCGGCCTGACCTCCTCCCCCGTGGCTCCCGACCAGAGCTCCTTCCGGTCGTGCTCCTCCGATCTCGTGGTCCTCCCGGGCGGTTCACTTACGGACGACCCCTTAGAGCAAGGTATGGGCTCAGTCCTGAATTTGTTTAAAAATAGACGATTTTCTTTGATTGTCTTATGAAACAATGACATGTTTAGATGCAAATGATATTTTTAGGTGCAAATTACATGTTTAGATGCAAATGTAATGTCTATTTGATTGTCTTATGGAACAATGACATCTTTGTAATATCTATAGCATTATGATAGGTATAGTATGTATAGGTAATATCTATAGCATTAGGATAGGTATGGTATCTATAGCATTAGCATTAGGATTGGTTACTTTTGCTTAAAATCTGATTGTATATGTTAGAACCATGCTCACATATTCGGCAGATAGTCACATGTTACGGTTTCTCAAGTGTTTGGAATATTTTTCGGAATATGTAACTCACATAGTATGAATATGTAGGATGGTGTGGTTACTAGATAATCACTACGATGTTCAACACCGGGCCTATTTGATGGCGGAGAAGGAAGAGGTCATAAAATTACTTTTACACTCGTATGTATCAATTTTCTATTGTTTGGTAGAAGATTATGTTGTAATAAATTTATTTATCTATTTGCAGGAGCTTATACCGTTGAAGATTCGGTCCCATGGGGCGTCGTCGAGTGACATGCCGTACGATGAGCGGTACACAGAGCACATTGAGACGCTAGGCCTCCTCCCGTTCATCCAGCTGGTTAGCCGGTCGACCCCAAACCTGAACGTGCCCGCAATCACGGCTCTTGTCGATTGGTGGAGGTCGGAGACGCACACTTTCCACCTTCGGACCGGCGAGATGACATTCACTCTACAGGATGTTTCCATGATCCTTGGACTTCCTATCGAGGGGAAGCCTCTGTGCATGAGCACAGACTCTGAAGGGTGGCGCGCGCAGATGCAGGCCCTTATTGGTATGGCTCCTGAGGAGCTCGAAGACAAGAGTAAAGATAGAGTCCCAGCCGGCGCTACTTACGCGTGGATAGTACAGAACTTCGCGCATTGCCCGGTCAATGCCGATGATGGCGTGGTCCAGACATATGATCGCGTGTATGTGTGGTACGTTCTCTCTCGGACTTTGTTTGCCGATAGCGGTGGAGGACTGCGCAGTGGATGTGGCTAAAGGCGTTGACCGTCTTTGACTCCAAATGGAGCTGGGGTTCTGCTGCTCTTGCCTAATTGTACCGACAGGTAATTAGTTGGTCGATTTTAGTTTCTTCATACATTTCCATTTTAAACATGTCTTATGTTAACCTTGTTTGCATTTATGTGCAGTTGGACGATGCTTGTCGTAGAGGGGGCAAATGTGGAATCGGTGGTGCTATGCTTCTATTGTCGGTCTGGAGCTGGGAGCACTTTCCAGTTGACGCCCGCGAGAGGTGGGGTACATTCCTTGGGCCGACTATGGGGATAACCCTCTACGGCGTCCCACTTGGGCATATAAGTGGGACGTTGTATCGGAGGTTCACAGCGACATCGATAACATGTACAAGCAGTACACCAATGAGTTTGATGCGCTTACCCCCGAGCAGGTTAGTATCTGTCTTTACATAAGTCGCTCGCATGATTTTTCTCTTCCTCCAAATTGTTGTTGTTGTGCTTTGTTGTCAGGTGGAATGGGAGCCGTATGGAAGCAGTGATGAATTTGGTGTAGTTCTGTGTTATGCTTTGAACCCGAAGTGCTTGGAGGAAAAGCATTTGTGGCTGATGTGCTGCCCGTTGATATGTAATTGGGCGGTCGAGTATCACTTGCCACATCGCGTGATGAGGCAGTTTGGGTTGTTCCAGGCTCACCCAGCTGTGTGGGTGGACACGGACCAGTCGCTTCACAGGTTAGAGACAATGAAATGTGTGTTCTTGCTTCTATGTGGTGATACTGATAGTGTGTTTGTTTCTTACATGCAGTTTGGACAGAAAAAGACAGAGGAATGTGAAGAAGTGGGACATACACCACAAGAAATATGTCATCGAGTTCGAGACTTGTGTCGAGAGAGCTAAGGAGAGTGGATGGGGCCGGCAAAAGGCGCACTATCCAATTGCATTCAACAACTACATTCGATGGTTTCTTCGGAGTACTCGTGTGGAGATATGCCCGTCTGCTTTTGAGGAGGAGATTTTGGAAGAGCCCACCGTGTTCGACGAACTTGCCCAGAGCCAGTACAATAGGATGGTCAGGGAAGGCAACCAAACCCCTTTTCTAACGTGCTCAACTTTGTGGTAAGTGTTCCCTTTCCCGTTTCTGTTTTAGCACACGATCTCTCTTTTGCTTGCATAACTTGTTGACATTCTTTCCTCCATAGCGCAAGGACATAAAGAAACAAGCTGGTACAAGCGAGACTTTGTTGAGCACCACCTCGGAGGGAGAAAAGGGCGAAAGTACACTTCGAGATTTTTTTTAAGGTACGTATCAAAATCTTGTGGACTGTAACATGGCCTATATACACGTACTGATACTAAGTCTTACAGCGCTCGGCCCAACGGTTACGCCGGTTGGCGAACCTACTCGGTTGTCGTGATCCCGAATACACAACACCATCGCAGTCTAGGTCCAATTCGCCTTTTGACCTGGAGGATGATCTTGAGGATGAGACTACCTCGACGGCTAATCTTGAGGTATGAGATTGAAGGACGTCTAATTTAAGACATGTTATTTTTTAATTAACTCAACCATACAATTCTTGTTTCTAAGATTCCGGATGACATGACATTGGAGGAGGCTCGAGAATGGTCCACTTACTTGATGAGGTCGAAGAGGGTAGCTAGACGGATGTACACACTGAGTGACTACGAGAATAAAGGAAAGGACAAGGTTGTTGAGGAGAAGCGGCCGCGGAGGTCAATAGCGGGTCGGAGGATGAGGTTCAACAACGACGACGATGAAGAGTCTGAAAATGATGTAGATGAGGAAGAAGAGCCGCAGCCGGTAGGGAGGAAGAAGATTCCTCCAAAGAGAGGTCGAGGCACAAGGACCTGTGGACGGAATTAGGAGATGGCATGAAGATGTTATCATGTGAAACTTGAATTCATGCCCCACTTGTCGTTTCTATTTGCACTTCTCGTTTCGTATCGAACTTGTAATGATGTCGCACTTGTCATTTCTATTTGATGTCATGGATGTGTTGTCATATATGTATTATGTATTTCATGTGGAATATTACTGAATAAAATTGTTATATGTGATGGAAACGCTTCTCCTCGAGTGTTGTATGTAACTGAAATTAATTGACTGTGTAGCGCCTCGTCATAAGGCGCTATGCTCGTATAGCGCCCAGGCCTGAGGCGCTATTCTCTGCATATTTTATGCCCCCGAGAGCACCTGAGAGCCTACCCAGCGAGACCAGCAAAAAATCAACTAAGTCAATGTGTAGCGCCTCGCCATAAGGCGCTATGCTCGTATAGCGCCCAGCCCTGAGGCGCTATTCTCTGCATATTTTGTGTCCCCGAGAGCACCCGAGAGCCTACCCAGCGAGACCAGCAAAAATTCGACTAAGTCAATGTGTAGCGCCTCGTGCTAAGGCGCTATGCTCCTATAGCGCCCAGCCCTGAGGCGCTATTCTCTGCATATTTGTGTCCCCGAGAGCACCCGAGAGCCTACCCTGGGTGCATTTTCTTGCGTTGTGCCCGGTAGAATTGCACTTGCCACAATGTGCTCTATCACGAGGTTCTTGGAATTGGTCGTTGCGACATTCTCGCCCACCACGACCCCAACCGTCCATGTCGCCTCTAAAACGCTTTGTCTTGCGTCTTCCCCGTTTGATCACCTTCCAATCGTCATGGGGCCATAGTTGAATTCCATGATACTCCGGCCATTGTGATTGGTCAAGGTATGGGTGAAATCTATGCGCCCATGTCTTCTTGGTAGTCACGATAGAGAACTCGGACTCTCTCACGGTGAGCGGGTGATTCACATCGACATGTCGAGTACGAGCCGCCGTTAGCAAGTGTGAGCATGCGAGATGAAGCAACATTGGTCTCCCGCAAGTGCAATCACAATTCTTGAGTGAGACCTTGAATGCCCGTCCTCCGTGTTGGACACCATCGGCCGTGGTTCCTCCGGGCTCGTTCACTTGGTAAATCAACTCCTCGTTATCATAAATTGTGGCAACTTGGCAGTCCGCCTTCCTTGATTCGATCTCGATGAAATCATCAACCTTAGGCGGATAGTTCAACTTGTCAATCTGCTTATCTGTTTCAAGTGAGTAGTTCAAAAAATACCCATTCAACTTGGTGAACGTGTATTGAACTATTGTGGTCACGAGCAATGCACGCACACCCTTGAGCATGTTGTTGAAGCACTCCGCCATGTTGCTTGTCATTTGACCGTATCTCCGGCCGTCTTCATCATAAGCTCTTGCCCACTTCTTCCTAAGTTGAATGTGCCTATTCAGAAACTCTAGGCCCCCGGGGTTGAGAGATTTGTTAGCGAGTAATCTATTGTACAAGTTTGCGAAACACTGATCGGTGAAAGTGCGACAACAATCTTGAAGATCGTCAGATAAGTCCTTGCTCCCACATTCCCTATAGAAGTTTGAGAAAAAATACCTCATGCACCGACGATGGTGCAAAGGAGCATGCTCGGGAATGTCAATCTCCACGGCATTGAGAATTCCTTGGTGGCGATCCGAGATGACACAAATTTCTCTTTGAGGAGGTAATACCTTGGTTCTCAAAAGATGAAAGAACCACACCCAATTATGATTGTTCTCCGCCTTAACCAAAGCAAAAGCCAATGGCAACAAACGGTTATTTGCATCATTTCCTATTGCAACCAATAGAGTGCCCTTGTATTGACCGGTCAAAAAGGTGCCATCAACGGAGATGACGGGCCTACAATGTTCAAAAGCATGAACACATTGCTCGAATGCATAAAATGCACTGCCAAATACTCGGACAATCTTTTCGTTGTAGTTCGTTGTTTCTTGCCCATATGGCTCAACCACATGAACCATGCCCGGGTTAGTGGCGGACATGGCTCCCAACAACCTAGGGAGTCGGTTGTATGCTTCCTCCCAACCACCGTACAACATCTTGAATGCGGCTTGCTTCGCCTTCCATGCTTTCCCGTACTTGACCTTGTAGTGAAATAGGGCTTCCACAAGTTCCATGACGCTCTTAATGCTCATTGTTGGAAGTGACGATATGGAGTTGGAAAGCCTATAAGCGATGAACTCGGAGGTGAGTTGTCGGTGCCCTTATTTCACATCCTTGCCATCAAGCTTCTTGCCTCGGCACATGTGTGTTGCCACACAACTAGAAATGTGCCATTCGGGTCCTTTCTTGAATGGTACGGCACGCACAATCCATGGGCATCCGTCATCCAAGCATCACACCGTGTAACGCTTATTTTGGTCCGAGTGAACCACCCTAAACGGACGATGATACTTAACTGAGAACTCCTTTATCCATACCTTAAATTTCAACAAGATTGCAAACTTCAAACCGGGAGATATCCCATTATCCTCGTGATTCATATCCTGGTAAGAAGTTGGCCTTGCTCCGAGTACTATACCCTTGCCGCCGTCAACCGTGGCTTCATCCGCGAGACTAAGATCACGAAAAAGCGGAATCCAATGATCACGCCCCAATACCTTCTTATGAGCTTCAGCCTCCTTGACCGTAAACCCCTCCTCATCAACTTCTTCATCGGGACCATCATCATCCGAGTCCGTTGCATAGCATCGAGAATAAGGGATGTCATGATCCATACTCTCTTGCTCAAGGTATGTGTCCAAATCTCCAACATTGTTGTCGTGGAGGTCAACCCCATCCGCATCATCATCATACCCATCATCTCCGTGCTCATCATTTGTCCTCAATGCCTCATCTTGCCTCAAAGTTTCTCTCACTTCATGTTGGGAGGAAGGAGGTTCGATCACTTCATCTTTGTTCATGATTGGTGGACTCCTACCATCAAATGGGGAGTCACATTGGTTCAAGTCCAAGTCCATATGAGCATCAACGTTCTTAGTGGCAAATAACTCAATAGACTTGTCTAGTGATTCGGCCACGGTATCCTTGTATGCAACCCAACGTAGTTCCGAGTTGATACGCAAAAACTTCCAACGGAGGTGCACACCATGACCCGCATTGTGTCTTCCCTCCAACTCTACAACATCACTTGGGTCCATCCAATTCAACTCAATCCTCGCTTGTTTCAAAACCTCGACATAGGTAGGGCTACGCTCGAACACCAAGTCTACCTCTTCTGGATCCGGTTCCATATTGCCTTTTAAAAAGGCGTCTTTGTCCACATGATGAACATGAACAATTCTCGACATTCCTAAAATAATAACAATAATATCATAGAAAGTTAAATCAAACACTTGTAACCCATATGTCTACTCACATAACCAAACACTAGACCTAACATACCATATCCATAACCTAACTAGCATCCTAACCATAACATAACAAAAACCTAACCCTACCATAGTAATAACCCTAACCCTAGACATCATACAAGCCACCATTTGGCCAATGCACCAACCATAGTAACAACCCTTATACAAAACATCATACAAGACACCATTTCTAGGGTTTCCAAGATTTGAACATAGATCCACAAAATACAAGATTCCAATGGGTTAAAACATGGGGAAATGAGAGAGATTACCTCTAGGAACTTGAGGGATGTCGATTCACGGAAGAAATCTTCAGATTTGAGGTGTTTGGGAGAGGATTTGAGGGGGGGGGAGAGGAGCCGCCGCCAGCCTCTTTCTTCTTTCTCTCGGGTGTGGAAATGAGCAGCTAGGGTTGGGGAGGCCGTCGCTGCGCGACTTAACCCTTGCCGGCGAGTAGCGCCTAAGGGTAAGGCGCTACACATCATGCAAGGCGCTACATGACCACGAGTGGGACCCTCAGACGCCACGCTAGCAGAATGTGTAGCGCCTTAGCCTGAGCCGCAACACCGAATACCATAGCGCCTGATTGTAAGACGCTACCCGAAAAAGTTATTTTGTGAAATATTTTCGACCGACGTTTATTTCGTGAATTTCTTTCGCCTCAAGGTTATTTTCGGTCATTTTTACGAGCTAGTGCCCCACGCTACGCATCGTGTGGTTTGGTAGTGTAGGAAGTACACCTGCTCCTCTGCCACCGCAGGCAAGTGGTGTGAACGAATTTTTGTACTAACATGCATGTCTTGTACCACTGTACATGCTTGGTCTCATAGAGTAAGATATCAAGACGTTTCAATTCCATGATCCTAGAGTAGTAGAGTGGTCAGTAACCACAAGTCTAGCTAGTAGGATACAGTCAGATTTTTCTTTTTTGAGGGTAACAACAACAGTCACCAGATAAGTCTCACTCCGTTGCTCAATTTATAAAAGATTTTCAATTGACTTTAGGAGCAACAACGTTACACGCACGAAATGCATTTGACAATGGTTTTGTTTTGTACTAGGTTAGTTTTTGCGAAAGGTTCACCGGATTTGTTGAGCACAACCCGTCGCCCTCAAATCTCTCTGCTCGTGGGGAGCCGTCATGGGACAAAATTTCCGAAATAATGTAGGAGTATGAAAACCGGCATAGAGTTGACAAATGGTGCCATGCCAGCATGCACCCATGTGGTTTCCTAGCAGTTTCCTAGCAGACAAAAGGATTGATACAAGCCGGGGGTGTCCTGACGGCGGATGGAACAAACAAGGTGATTGTACATGTGGAGAAATTATTTTATGGCAATTGCTCGCTGGGAAATTATTTTATCTCAACTGTCAAGCAGTACATGTTTGGTCTCAGAGAGTAAAATAAGAAGACGCTTCATCATCCTAGTAAGTAGTAACCACAAAGCCGATAACAGTCATCAGATAAGCTTCACTTGGTTGCCTAATACATACAAGTTTTTTAATTGTCCTAGGATCAGCTAGGATGCAATTTCCTATGGCGCCAAGAATGTCAATGAACATATACAATTATCAGGAGACAACGTCGTCACACCTATCGATCTTGCTCCCATCCGCCAAAAGGGACAACGTCAAGTTTTGTTTCCTACTTTCATTTGCTTCTACAAAAAGGTTTTTACCGATCGAATTGGTTTGGTGAAACCCAGCCGCTCTCAAATCTTTTGATACTGTGGACGGACGCCACGGGACAAAACTTCAGAAATCATATACGGAAACTGGAGGCGAGCTTGGCAAATGGCGTCGCGCCAGCGCTCAGGTAGCTTTCCGACCGCGCGCGTCCAGAAGACGGACGCAGGGATACGCACGGGACGGCGGATGGAACAAACTGATCGAATACGTACGGATCATGTAAAAAAAGTATTTTTTTTTGCGGGATAAAAAAAAGTATTTGTATGGCCAAGATTTGGTTGCTGGATTAACAAATTGGAGAGGTCTACAGCAATGACGCGCAAGTACTACAGCAGTTAGACGGCAGCCGTTTGTAGTGCTTCTCCACATCATCGATCTCACTCCAGACAGCACCAAAGACAACTGATACAGCCAGGTAGATCTGTTTAGATGCATACAAAATTAGTTGGGTTACAGTGGCAAGAGACTTCATTAATAAATATGATAATGCTTGTGTAATTAGTAGGGTACTTACTATACCAGTCTACCATGGTATTGGCATATCGTCATCCCAAGTGGTGTCGTCCCCGGTGACGGCGGTGTTGCGCTCGTGGTGGAGAGGATTTGGACCCGATCGCGTTTTCCATCAGGCTGTTGGGGTCCTTTTTGCAAAAGTCAAGGACCAAATTGTAATTTCCTGTTTTCTTTGGGTCTGTATGATGGATGTAATAGCTTTATCTTAATATAGTGGAGTCCTTTTTCTGTTACAAAAAAAAGTCTACCATGGTATGCATCCATCCAAATCATCCAAAGGGAAGAATAGAAGAGAATGATTCCAATATGCTGAAATCATCCGGCGGGTGATGGGTAGAGTTTGGGCATGGGCAGCCTGGCCCGAAATCCCGACAACCGGGCTGGGCTTGGGCTCCTGTTCGATCACGGAATAAGCCAGAAAGGCGTAAAATGACGCGGATGATTTAAAATATATGCAATTTTATACCCAGAAAATAATTAAGATACTCCCTCCGATCCATACTACTTATCGTTGAATCAGATATATCTAGATATGTTTTATTGCTAAATACATCTATTCAACCATAATTAATATGGATCGGAGAGCAGTATATTTTATTATGATAAATGTTAGTTTCATGTTTTGGGACAGTTTGGATTAGCATATTTTTTTGAGCTTTCCACAGCGTGACCCAGAACTCGGCCCGACCCGAGGATGCCCAGGCTTAGTGTAGACAACAGATAATCAAGCGAACGTAGGTGGTGTCTAGACTCGCTTCACAGGGCGGCAACGAGAAGCTCTATACCGCAACGATGGAGAACACGGAGAAAACGAAGAAAAAAACAATGAAAATATGATGGATATGATTCCTCACTTAACATTGGAAGCCAACATAATTTTGCATCATTGACTTTTTTTGTCATATTATCCGAAATCACCTATGCGGGTTGTACTCCTTGCAATCATGTCTCCAATCTTCCAAATCAAGGAGATGACAGAGGGATGTAGCTGGACGAGACGCAGACTGCAACCATGAAGGAGTTGGGTGAGACGACATTGGTTGGGTTGTTGCGTCGAACCACGCCTCCTCTCACTTGTAACAACATTAACGGTGGTGAGGCTGGGAGCCGTTGTCGACGACATAGATTTTGACCATTATCGTGTTTGCAGTACCTCGTCACCTCCGCAAGCAATATTTTTAAAACCGAATATAATAGCAAGCCCAACTCTATAAATAAAACCAAAGTCACAAGTGCCTAGTGTAGTACCCCGCCAGCTCTGCAAGCAATGTTCGCTTTGCAGGAGGAAGACGGCAGACACACGGTGGAAGATGAAGAACATCCTCTAGGGACCATAACCGGTTCTGTATAATATTGTCTGTCATAAGAGTGACACAATCACTAAGATTTTTTGGAGACATCTCCACCAAATTTTTTCAGGCGGGATTTAGTCGGACCCATACTTGCGACATGGAATGCTCTTCTTCGACGGTTGACAATTGCTCAATTATCGTGACTGATGAATTTCAGTGGAATCTACATAAAAATGATAAATTATGTAGATTCCATGTACAGACCGCTCGTACATTCAGAAGTGCAAGTCGATAATAACAAAAAATTTGAAGATGAAGGTGCCGCTAAGCACTAAAATTTTCGCGTAATACCTTCAAAAAAGGTGTAATCTTACAAAGGATTACCTAGAAAAAATGCAACTGGCATGATGAAATAATTAAGCATTTATTTTCCCGTGCAAGTTCACACATTTTATATGGTTAGTCATCTGAGAGGCTACAAACATGTGAAAGGACACGGATGTCACCTAGAGGGGGGGGGGGGGTGAATAGGCGATTTAAAATTATTACGGTTTAGGCTTGAATAAATGCGGAATAAAACTAGTGTTTAATTTATCAAGCACAAAACCTACACAAGCTAGGTTTACCTAAGTGCACCAACAACTTATGCTAAGAAGGATAAGCAACTATGTGATAGCAATATATATATAACTTCAAGCTCGAAGGATATCACAAAGATAATTGCATAAGTAAAGAGCTCGGGTATAGAAATAACCGAGGCACGCGGAGACGATGATTTATCCCGAAGTTCACTTCCCAATGGAAGCTAATCTCCGTTTGGAGCGGTGCGGTGTTCGGCAAAGTGAAGCACCGAATAGCCGTCAAATGGCACACCGTAACTCCTTCGTGCCTCCACCAATGTGGAGTACCACGAGCCACAATGGGACACTTGAAGGTGGTCACCGAACCCGTACAAGGTTGGGGCAATCTCCACAACTTAATTGGAGGCTCCCAACAAATCCCGCGAGCCACCAAAACTCCGAGATGAACAAGGTTGAGCCACACTCCACAACCTAATTGGAGGCTCCCAACAAATCCCGTGAGCCACCAAAACTCCGAGATATCAACAACCGTCTAGGGTACCAACGTTCCCTAGAGAAACAAGCTCTAGGGCACCCAAGCACCCAAGAGTAACAAGCTTCTCAACTTTAACTTCCACGAATCACCGTGGAGAACTCAAACCGATGCAACCGATGCAATGGCAAGAACACACTAAGTGGTCAAGTCCTTCAATCCCGAATCCAACCAAAGCAACTAATGCTTGGGAGGGATTTGAGAGGAAGAACAAAGGAGAAACACTAAGAAACTCCAAAGATCTAGATCCAAAGGGTTCCCCTCACTTAGAGGAGAAATCGATCGGTGAAAACACGGATCTAGACCTCCTCTCTCTTTTCCCTCAAAAACTAGCAAGAACTTTTGGAGGGATTGAGAGATAGCCAAGCTCTAAAGGGTCAACAATGGAGGGGGAAAATAGCTCAAGAAGTTGGCAAAAGGTTAAAGATGAAATGGGGAAGAAGACCCCTTAAAAAGGGAGGCCAGAATATGGCCGTTAGGCCAATTTTCGTGGCTGGACGGAGGAGTCATGGCCGGCCTGGCAACCGAGATGGCCTGGCCACGCCCGGCCAGACCGGGCAGGTCCTTTCCCTTTTTTTTTCTTTCTTTCTTTTCTTTTCTTTTTCTGTCTAGAAAACGTCCGATACCGGAAATGCAATAACTTTTGTACCCGGAATCCATTTTCGATAATCTTGGACTCGTTGGAATCACCACAACAATCACTACAAGATTATGCAGAGAAACATCATAGTCCAATAATATATTATAATAACAAACGAGGAAAGGTTAAACCTCTCTCTTGCAAACCGGAACCGTCATATCTTTTGCAAATGAAGTCCGGAAGAGGTGAAACCAATTTTATTGGAAAGAGGATGATATTAGCTATCCTTGGAAATATTTCAAAACAATTAAGAGATAAATTCTCAACACATATATGTGTGGATAATTTCTTAAGGACAAACCGACAATATTTCTAATACCGAAAACGTAATGGAAGACGCATATAAAAACCGTTTTCGATGAGCTTGGCCTTGTCATGACAAGCACGACAAGCATCAAGACCACACCACGATAAGAGACAAATAAGAACCAATACAGATGATGACAATGATGCAAATGTTTGACCTCTCTACGACTGATACGCTAAAGCTCATTTGAGAGCCCCTCTTGATAGTACAGTTAACTATCCTAAAACCCGGTCTCCCAACTACAGCGCGAGACCGGTAAAATAGAAACCCTATCAAGATCATACCTTTTCCTTGCGCATTCCACTTGAGCTAGATGATGACGATCTTGATCTCCTCTCAAGTGGATCACCTTCATTGATTACGCTCCGCTCGGTGAAGCCTCGCATATTGCTCCCCCATACACCAATATGGGAGATACACTTTTTCGCATATCTTTACTTGCCCTTATCTTATATGTTGATCAATTTGCACTTAGCCTTGATCAACATATAATCTTTTTCTTTTAGCCTCGACTCCAACATATGGAGGTCAAGCATTTCTTACGGACCAACACTGCAAATATAACTCAAAGCACACATTAGTCCATAGAAATTGTCATTAATTATCAAAACAACATATGGGGGCAACCATGCTCTTTCAACATGTACCCGTCATATGGAGTTGCAAATACATCCGGCAACTGATTACATGTAATAGATCACAAGTACGTGTTTGTCGTTATTTGATCGTTTTGGCTATCTATAAATGATTTGATTTTTGTTGGTAAGAATGATACTCCTTTGCGGGGTATTTAATTATGTACCTATTTCCTCCATTGGTGGTCATCTCTTCAGCATATGTAAAATAGAGACATGTTCACGGAGGTCTATACACGTCTGGAGCTGGCGATGATGTATATTTTCATCACACATGGGTGACGACAGCATAGTCCATGTATCTGCCCTCCATTGCCTCGACAGGTTTCCCATAGACTTGTCTTGCAAAATTATATTTTTCTTATGTTTGTGCGGCTAACTTATGAGTTGACGGATCATATCTATGCAGTTGTCGGGTGTAAATTTTTATGAATTGTATTAGCTCAATGCTAACTTACGAGTTTAAGTCAGTAAAAATACAGAGAAACAACCGGAAAACGAAAGTCACTGATTGTGTCTATGAAAATAGAGGACCAAATATAAACCAGAGGCTCTTATACGGCTACGCGCATCATTGTAGACGTGAGAAGCTAGCTCACTCTACCCCCAGTGACCTTCTGCCACGGCAGGCTTCTTCTCGCCCGGTTAGTTCTGTTGTGCCATAGCTAGCTCGTAGGCCTCGTACAAGACGACGACCAGACCATGAATGTAGGTGTAGCAATGTTCGCCAAAGGGTTGCAGATCAGTTGAGCAGAAAATATTGCTGCCGAGGTGTCGTTTCCGCCGCCGGATCTCGGTCCGGGAAAGATGATCGATGTGGGAACCGATTCGATCGTGATTTGGGTGGAGAGTCTAGATCATGTGGGAATTAACTGCTCATGCTTGATGCCTAACCACGTGCAAAAAACCAAGTGCTTCATATTACATGTTTCGTTTGCTATGAGCCGGTGACTGTAAGAGGTCAAGGGAGAGCTTGCTTGCACACTTACACTGACAGCAGCGTTGTTGCATACGCATCACTCACTCGACCTGGTCAGTGGTTGTTCCAGGATAGGCTCACTTCACTTGTACGGCGTCAGTAAACCCAAAACTCCAGACCAAGCAAGGCAAGAGCATGATCAACAACCCCGGCTTCTTCCTGGTTCCAGATTCCAGAACACGCCGTCCCCAGACGTGCACATCGATCGGGCATCACAAGTGGATAGATGATGAGTCTGTATCTATCCTAGTCTTTCCACCGTCCCCAGGGAAGCAAAGCACGGACCGACAATGGCGTGGCGCAACTGTCTCTTCACCTTTCTCCCTCGTCTTTCACCTTGGTTCCTGCGCGCCAGACCACAGCTAGCCTCCCCCTAGGAAACTCCTAAAACGTCCCGCTCGGCGCATGCGCTTTCGTCATATGAAACGATTCTCTTCTTCTTCTCGCTGTTCAAAGAAAGAGAAAGAAAACGAGCTCTGTAGATGAAAGGCCGGCTTCGACGGAGACGTACTCGCCTACTCGGTACTTCCGTACGTAGACAGTAGGCTGCAGCTAAGATCCTGCAAATCTAACGGGGGATATATGGTCGAGATTTTACATGAGAAAATAGGTAAACAGAACTTATGGAAACACATGAGAAGGAACAAGCAAAGATCTCTAGTCGACGCGCCGGAGCAAGACTACAACTCTACAAGTATGGAGAGAGCCGGACGAGGCCGAGGCCGAAGCCATGGGACTGCCGCCCCTGCCGCACTATCTTTTTTTTAAACAGAATCTTAGCAGGATCGTGAGTGGTCTTGAGCTAGTTCTTCACAGCCGTGAGTGACGCCTGCAAGATGAGCTGCTCCACGATTTCGTCGCCAGCATCGTCATGAATGCAGGATTACAGCTTTGATGACATGGAGGACAGGAGGAGCAGCTAGTGGAGTTGGCGCGCGAAGTGGACCGATCCTAACTGCCCATCTCGTTGTCGCCCTGTGTTTCTTGATGACGATGACAACACAGTCCTCATGCCGGTATGCTTGATTTGCTTTTCTTTGTTTCCTGCACGCAGGGGGGCGGTATAGCAAATATAACTCATATGTGAACAGCAAAAGACCTGTGGACACGAGGATCACGGCACCATAAAACAGGGTTCAGAAGAACGAAACGTTGGCATGCATGTCAAAGTGAAGCAATAAAAGACATGTACATTTTTTTTTGAACACTGCACACAATTATTTCAGCTGTACAAAATGATTGAGTGAGCATGAAAATTGTTTTGAGTAACTGAACCATGGACGAGCAATGCCAGGTCCGGTGAAGGACGATTGTCAAGTCGATCAAGACTTTGAATCCAGTAACAATTTCATGCAATATAAGGTTGCAAGCACTTTGCAGGTATTATAAAAACGGTTTTGCTAAATCTCAGTCGCCTCATTAACCGTTGGATTTTAGGTCGTGATTCGTGCTATTCTGGGAGTTGCATATGGTTTACAACTGTGTGCAACTGACTGAGATTTAGTTAATTCTCAGTCGCCTCCATAACTGTTAGATTTGCGTCGTGATTTGTGCTAGTCTATGAGTTGCACATGGTTTGCAAATGTATGCAACTGACTGAGATTTAACTAAATCTAAGTCGACTGAGAACTAGACACTCCCGTCACGCCCGTATGTGTGCGTTTCTCGCGAGCTGGGTCTTTTTTTTTTCATCTGAGAGTGAGAATAGGATGAAAAAAGGTAGGTAAATTATGGTCATGGTAGGGTGAAGAAAGGAATGTAAATTTTGTTGACTGAATGATAGTGCGAAAAAATGAATAAAAATAAGACGATTGATTGAGCCGTTACTTCCTAGTTGAGTGAATCCGTGAAGTGTAGGGTTGGACAAAAAAATCTTTGGAATGGAGGCTTTCAGGAAACTAAAGTGAACCTTACATTTTTTTTAAGTAAGTAGAGATAATACATGAGTTTGAAAGCTCAACCAACAAAAAATTTGATCATGGGTTGGTTCGTTCTTTGGTTTAGGTTTATTTTGGCTTCCTATAATGTTGGAAATCGATATAGTCTGTAACAATGAATTCATACAATTATACATATTAAATTTTTGAGAAGAAGTGTACGAATTATCCAAATGAATAGTATGTAGCTAGATTTCAATGTGGTTTTAAGGAGTGACGTTTTGGAGCTGGTAGCTCGTTTTTTGAAATGTTCAAACTTTTTATTTTATTTTGAAGTTTCAAAAAATTCGGAACCAAAATCCTAAATGTAGGTAATAATATGGTCTACAAGTATGTAAAAAAAAACCACTCTAAAATTTGATGTACTCTAGGATGGACAAAAAAGACAAATGGGTGGATCATCGATGAATAGTACACAATTTTCAAAACTTTAAATTTGGTCAGATTTTTATTTTTGTGTAGACTAAAATAATACGAAATTTGTATTAATATTTTTCACACTTATAGAGTTTGACATTATCTACACCTAGAAATTTTGTTTCGGTTTGTTTGGAACTTAAAAATGAGGATTTTGATTATTTTTTAAATACCGAGCTCCATGAAGCTCGGCCAGGTTCCTGGTTTTAAGGAAATGATTTAAGGGGCACTCCAAAAGTATAAGCGAAGATATTAATTACAAACAACCTTAACAATTAATCAATATTCTAGACGTAAAAAATGAAACCGATAAATCCAGCAGATATAGCTCATGGTGAATCTATTTGTGCAAATATGTAGGCCACTCGCTAGTTATACAGTATGTAGAAATTGTAGAAAGGGGTTGATTTTATACCCAAAACTCTAGACCAAGCAAGCAAGAGCGTGAACCCGGTTTCCTCACTTCCTGGTTCCAAACGCCCGCCGTCCCCAGACGTTCACATCACGTATCACAAGTCCCAGCACTCGCCGTCCCAGTCTCCCAGACGTGCACATAGCGCATCACAAGTCGATAGATGAGTTTGTATCCTAGTAGTCCTAGGCAAGCACGGACAATGGTGTGGCACAGTCTCTCCACCTTCCCTGTGGCTGGGGTCGTGTGTTCTGCCATCCATAGTAACCCCACGCGCAAGAAAACTCAGATGTCCCGCTTGCAGCCAGGGACGGAGCCAGGAATTACAATTAAGGGGGGCCAAATACATGTCAATCAACTTGGAGGGGGCCATTAGGGTTAATTTAGACAAATTTAGAGGTAAAATACACATTTTATTGGAGGGTTTTCATATAAAAAAATTCGTCATAGGGGGGGGGGGGGGGGGGGGGCATGGCACCAGCACGCCCCCTAGCTCCGTCCCTGCTTGCAGCATGGGTTTTCTGAAAACGAATTTTTTCTTCTTCTGGGTCTTCAAAGAAAAAGAAAGAAAACGACCCCTATGGATGAAACGGCTCAGCTAGCTAGAGTACTCTCGTAGGCTCGACGAGTTGTGTGTCGTAGCTGCGGCGGCACACAAGCACTATGCGCAACCGTAAGGGGGAGAAAAACTGAGGAGACCGGTGGATGGGGCGTATCTTCCTGGCAGCAGGGGCGTATCTAGGGGGTTCCATGGGTGCCATGACACCCCGTCCAGAAATGCAAAAAAGCATATATCACATATATTACACTAATATTTTTATACTCTCAAATATATGTAGGATTATTTGGTGTGATTATGACGATATTTATATCAAAATATACAATATATAGTGTAATCTTCAAAGAACTTGGTGGAGAGTGAGAAAGGCGTTTTGGTGCCCGGGCACACATGCTCCCAGTATTTTCCGGAGTAAAATTTTTTTTGAAAAACTTTTCGAAAAATTCCGAAAAAAATCATGCACGTACCTGAGTATGGTACGCACCACCGTGACAAATTTCGCACCGAAATGAAATCATATGCGCCCTGTGCAAAAATGACAAAATTCTGACAGAAAATGAATTTTGTCAGAATTTTGTCATTTTTGCACAGGGAGCATGCAATGTCATTTCGGTGCGAAATTTTTCACGGTGGTGCGTAACATATTCAGGTACGTGCATGATTTTTTTCGGAATTTTTCGAAAAGTTTTCAATTTTTTTTTTGCTCCCGAAAAAATCGGGAGCATGTGTGCCCGGGCACCGATGCGAATTTCCGGTGGAGAGTATATTAATGTTACGTTGTTTATGTAATTTGTGGCAACCAACAATATGAACCTAGATCCACAACTGCCTGCCAGCTAATTATATGAGGCTGGCGCACGTCAACCGGTCGATGGGTTCTTTTCGGCGCCGCGATTGACTTCCCGATCATCCTCCACCGATCGCCGTACGTCCGGTTGTAACCGGAATGGATACCCCACCGCCGTGCGTAGCTTATCTAGGAGTAATAGGCACCACCGGTTCCCTGAGATGAGATCGATGGTGCATTGTATCAATCAACTCATTGCCTTGCTTGACCCATGCATGCTGTTGCCCGATGCGATACGCTACGGACATTAAACTTCTTTAACCTCGTGAAATGGAGAGTGGAGAATCTATCTATCTTAACTGCTCCGAGTTCAACCATGCATAAAGTGCGGCGGATCGTTGGACATGCATGCTCCGAGTGGAGAATCTATCTATAGAATGCTACCATCGACTTGACTACGCAGTACCCACTGCTTCGGCCGGCTCCTAGCACGGAAATGGTTGGCCGATCCAGTTATAGTTGCTGCCATCGACATGACCGGTCCCGTGCTAGTCCATATATGCACGATGAATGACCTCCCAAAGGTCATAAAATAGACTAGTCCTGAACTAACATGATCCTGCATCTCTGCATGCCTCTCCAAACGGAAGAAGAGAAAAGACGACTTTCATGCAGGGCAAGCTGCCGGCGACCAAGCTGCAAGTGAGTAGGTCTTTGGATTTTTGGTGAAGAAAAGAACAAAAGGGTTTTAGGGCCAAATTAAATATTTTTATTATTTTCCTCATAAGCCATGATCTCAGAAATATGATTTTGGTTTCGTTTTCTCAGAAGTTTTACTTGCCAGAAACATCTTCCAAGGAATCTCTCACCCAAACATTAATGGCGAATCAGTTGTCAAAGATTCTTCTAAGGACCCAGTCCCGTAAGTCAGCTTAAATATGAGTTCCATCCAAGGTTTGGAAAAGATAAGGACAAATGTTGAACTTATTATCGAGGTTGATCATGTCAAGATAAACCTTCGAATTTAAAAGGGGTTTTTTATAAGCAAAAATGACCTTGGTGTCTCCCAGAGAAATGGCACATAAGAAAAATACATGGATAATATATCCCCCCCCCCCCCCCCCCCCCCTCTCAAGTTTTCAAAAGAGGTGTTGAAATATGTTTCCAAAAAGTTGTAAAAGTATTAGTTCTGAAAATCGAGGGAAGATAATATATTAGCGATCCTCATATATTCGTAATACACTTTATTTCCCTCTTCTAAAAAACTAGGTTTTGGGGTCTTTTGCGAAATCAAAACTATTAAATAGAAGTTTGAATTATTAAACTAAATATTCAGAGTTTACAGATTAAGGTTGTGACTTTTAGAAAATAAGATAGCGGTCAACAAATTGTGGGAAACAATATCTCCATAAGTAAAGACATCAGATAAACGTAAAAGGAAAATTTTGGCACTTTATTTAAGAGAAAAACATAGAAAACACAGACCTAAGACTAACTAAAAACACATAATGAAAACCAAATAAAGATAGATATCGGGTTGCCTCTCGTAAGCACTTTCTTTTATAGCCATATATTTAGGCTTTGTAATAGTTTCACGTAGTATTGTGTACTGCTCCTTCGAGTAAAATCGCATGGCCTTATGGAGACCACATTGGTAGTCTTTTTCTCCTTATTACTGGAAAGTGCTTCATAGCCTTCGTTTGAGGCAATGAGAATTTAATGTTTCTGTGTATATCTATATCTCTTATAAAACACAAAACCCCACTAAGAAATCATTTAAGTTGCCTATCTTGACATCCAACCTATCCACATCGTCCACTATTTGAGCCAATCAATTGTCCAAGTCATCCCACTAACATTCATTAATGTTTTTTTGCATGAAACCAATCCACCTCATCTACTTTTCATCCATACAACTATCCACGTCACATTTTAATCATCAAATAAATAAAAAAAATCATGTCAATTAGCCTTTCAACAATTATGATCAATTTAATCTTACATATTTCTATAAACAACTTCATAATTCATGGATTTTAGATCACTTTATTTACACAATATTTTTACAGATATTTCCGCCGCAATGCGTGGGGTTTCTTTCTAGTATCAATTAAAGTACCCCTAGTTCTCAAAGCATAGAAAAAACTTGAATGGTTGCTCATATAGAACACAGAAAAAACACCTCTATCATATGTGTATGTGCACAACAATTCTCGGAAGATGCCAAAACTCGTATAAAATTGTCATGTCAAGAAAACAGAAGTTTGCTCACACTTCCCATTTGATCAAATAAAAATATCTAGAAAAGAACACTACAAAGATCTATAGATTTTTTTTCCTCCATCGACTATTTTCAAAGTCTATTGTACTCTCCTCGTAAGTTGAAGTTTGGCACAATTGCCTTGTATTCTCTTATGAAAGAACTAATTTCAAATTCTAAGATTCATCCTACAACTACCATAAATTGTTGGTCTCTCGAGTGTCAAACCGTCCATATTTGGTATAGTAACCAAATGTAAACGGTTTTAAGGATGGCATGGCTAAGAATTTGCACATGTGACATAATAGTCAACACAAACATTGAAAAAAGTATGAACACCACAAGAAAAACCGGCACGCGAAATAAAATGTTTCCTTGCTCAAATTTTAAAGAAAAAAGTGGGGAAGCAAATTGAATTTTGCTAATTTCAGAATAAAATTTTATTTTTAGTTTTACGGGACAAAAATTGGAACCTCTTATTCTTCTTAACTAAAGATTTGGAAGAAGAATCGGAAAACCTCAAAGTATAACAAACTTGAAAGATAGAAATTTGAGAATAGATATACTTCGGAACAAAAGTTAAAAATGTAATTAAAACTAAAATATAAATAGAACCAATTTAAAATTAAGGAAGTTCATATTTTACAAGAAATTTATTGAATTTCATGGTTTCTAGAAGCTTTTACATTGTTATGAATTTAAAATTTCATAATCTTTATGAAAATGTCCCATTTTATGTTTTTATTTTTCTACCTTTTTTACACAAATTGACCTGCAATGTGTCCAAGCCGCTGACGCACCATCATTGAAACCAAATTCAGCGGAGAGAAGGATCAAATCTAGACAGCTTTATTATTGGAGAATCCGATAATTTTTGGTAGTAATGTTGAGTGTGAGATCTATAGTTTTACAATAATCAAGGAACCGAAATATATTTCTTTCAAGACCATAAAAATATAAGGATGTCCATAGACGCGATGTTAATTATGATTTTTTAAATAGGGCAAAAGACTTGCCATTTTTATTAAATAAAAAAGGTTTTGGAGCTTTTGAAGAGTCTTACACCCTAGGGCTTTCAAATAAGTCTACTCTCTCGTCATTAGACTAGCCAAAAAAGGTGGCCCCAGCGATCTCCCCGTTATTTTGCTCCTTTCAAATCGAAATTTTCCGAGACTAAGTTCGACCACCATGATTTGACGTTCGGCTTATTGATCCAAAGTGTCGGCAAAATGTCCATGAATCAACACCAAGGTAGGATTGAAGACCAAATACTTTTGGAGAAGCAGCATTGGAAGAGAACTTGAGCCACCGATTTTTGAACTTGGTTACATAGGGGCAATTTCCATAGTGTTTCCACCCCCTCCACTATAACCGGTCCGATGTCCAAATTATATTTTGCATAACAAGCTAAGCAAAGATCTTGTACTTTGGAGGTGCCCATGCCTTCCAAATAACATTGTTCGAGCCTATCGCAATGGTACCCTTGAGCTGCATCTTGTAGGCCGTGGAGGTGGAGTAGGTGCTTGTCATAATTGGTGAACTTCCACCGGATTGTGTCAGGGGTCTTCGGGGTTGTGGAGGCATTGGAGAGCAACTCCCAAATGGAAATGATGAATGTGGTTGATTTTAAGGCCGGCTTGAATGTGGAGGTTACTCACCCAAGCATTGTCTTCAAGTGCCTTCGCAACCATACAATTCTTTTTCTTTGCAATAAGGTTTAGGTTTGGGGCAATATCCATTGGGTGTTGACCAAGCAACCAAGCAGGTTTCCAAAAAATAGGTTTTCGTCATCCCCAACCGTAACAGTCATAGCCGATGCAAAGAGGTTTCTATCATGGTCATTGCAAAGGCTTCCAAGTTTAATCCCAGATTTAGAGTTGATGGCGTGGATCACACGTTCGCTGGGGAACCCCAAGAGGAAGGTATGATGCAGCGTAGCAGCAGTTTTCCCTTTATTACAAACCAAGGTTATCCAATCCAGTAGGACTTGGAGAAGGCTTAGCAAGGTGTGAACGGCGCCGTTAATAACAATTGACGTGGACCTGCACACAATCACAAACAAACTAATTTTCCCCAACGAAATAGAGAGGTTGTCAATCTCTCCGGCTTGCTGAACACAAAGAATTAAATGTGTAGATGTAAAATATGATGAGAGTGAATAATGACCAGCGAGCAAATGATGATGAAAAGCTATTAAAACGGTTGTAAACAATGTGGTAAAATAGGACCGGGATCTACAGTTCACTAGCGGTGTCTCTCCAGAAGATATACATGATGGTTTAACAAATTACAGTATGGCAATTGACAGAATTGTGGACGCACAACAAGGCTATCATAAAACAATATAGTTCACCATTTCATCTAATATGGGCATTACGTCAAAATACATAGACCGTTATCCAACTGCATCTATGACTAATAATCCACTCCGGGATCGCTATACAGCATGTCACCCAAAAGTATTAATTTGCAAGCAACAGATCATTGCAATAAGCAATGTGCATAATGTAAGCAATGTAAATAAATCAAGGAAATCACACCAATATTTTCTCCCTAGTGGCAACAGCACATCCCTTGTATTAATCGTTTCTGTCAACCCGAGCTCAGACAAGAGAGGCATGAACCCACTATCTAGCATAAATACTCCCTCATACAACACTAATAATTACTTGGCCAAAGCATCCACTAGCATCGGAGAGCATGCAAGATCATAGATAAAACTCAACACATAGATGAACAAAAGTAATGACTTCCACAATTCATCGGATCCATGCAAACACAATCATGTAGCTGTTACAGATAATATGATCTTGCTCATGATAGGCAGCTCACAAGATCTAAGCAATGGAGTACAAGGCGTTAGACAACCATCTAGCTACTGCTATGGACCCGTAGTCCCGTGGTAGACTACTCACGCATCACTCCGGAGGCAGGCATGGTGGTGTAGGTGTCGATTCCCCTCTCTGGCAGGGTGCCGGGAAGAGCTGCAGAACCCTCCCGAACTAGCGTTGGGGATGGCAGCGGCCTCGAACGTCTTCTGGAAAATATGATCGGGTCTCTAGGGTTTTCGGGGCGAAGACCAATTTATAGGCGAAGAGGCGACGCTGGAGGGCATCTGGAGTCTGGGGTCTCCCCTCCAGGCGTCCTTCGGGTTCCGTCTTTGTTTCAACTTGGAAATAAATCACGTAAATTTTCAGCGCGTTCCAAGAAACTTCACAGAACAACTTTTCTGAAACAAAAGGACAGCAGAAAATAGGAACTGGCATTTGTCATCTTGTTAATAGGTTAGTTCCATAAATCATGACAAAATGATATAAAAACATTATAAAAACATGTGACACTGATATAAAATCAAGCATGGAACATCAAAAATTATAGATACGTCGGAGACATATCAGCATCCCCAAGCTTAACTCCTGCTCGTCCGCGAGTAGGTAAGTGATAACAAAATAATTTTTGAAGTGACATGCTACCAACACAATCTTGATCATGTAATCATGTAAAGCATATGAACTGAATGCATTGTTCCAAAACAAAGGTTCATTGAATGAAACAAACAATGATTAACCCGGTGTAATAGCTAAGCAAGAATTTACTAGAAAAGAGTACCTTGGAGATTTAAAAGTATAACACTTGACGATGATTGATATCTCACAAAGCAATATTAGTTCAACAAAGGGATTTGGCCAACACAAAGGAGTATTTAAGTTTTCAGCAAAAAGCTTCAACTTGCAACTTGTTTATCTCAAGATAAAGTCAATACAAAGTTTTCACAATTAGACACAAAGATAGCATGAAGTAAAACATGAACCAAACTTGATACCAAGTGATTGCTTGCGGAGTTAAGAAGGAAGAGGAAGACTGACTCAACATAAAAGTAAAAGAAAGGCCCTTCGCAGAGGATTAGTCATGTGCCAGAGCTTTTTATTTTTTTGATTTTTTTGACAGAAGTAAAACAATTTTGAGATATGTATGCTTTCGTCAATGACTTCACAGTAAAGAAACTAGCTAGTCCGCCATTTCAAGCAAGGATTTTAGACTTTTGAGAGCGGCTGGTTTAGAGTAATGAGGTCGCTCCTCTTTTCTCCTTTGTTTCACCACTAACCAATGTTTTGACTGATTTCTCAGGTTTTCATTGTGCGGAGGAGAATGGTGAGTTATATTTATATTTTTCTTAAGCCGCTCTCGAGTCAAATTCAAGTGAGGACGTGAACCATCAACACCGGGTGAAAGGGGGGAATGACCTTGCTTATCACAGGTTATATCTAGCTTCTTACTGCTTTCTCATGAGCTTAAAAACAGAGGCACAAAAATAATAATTTTGAAAGTTTTAAAGATAGTACATGAAACATTTACTTGGAGTGCCAGGGAAATACCACATATAGGTAGGTATGGTGGACACAAATGACAAAGATATTTGGCTCAGGGAGTTGGATGCACGAGAAGTATTCCCTCTCAGTATGGAATTTTGGGCTTAGCAAGATATCAAGCAAACACATAACATCAACTTGGTTCAATGAATGACTACAGATATACATCATGCATAACCACTAGACTTCACACCGTATACCTTGTTAGCCAAACCAACTCTTTGCAAAAAGAATATCTAGACTTTGAGAACTACCAAGCAGGACAAGCACCACAATTTTAAAGCTTTACAGTAGTTCTTTAGTAATCTATTCTTACTAGATGATCCAAAAGTTTAAGCATTAATCTACTTCATATCTCTACACAATTGACAAGTATCAAAGATTCAAGACAATGATCTACAAGATTAAGCAACACTTTTTATACTTCCTACATGATAATTTCCACTCAACCAAACACCAATCAACTTACTTGAAACAAAACTAAAAGGGTGAAACGACAAGGGCAGTACTTCCTAACTACAAAAGCTAACAACTCTGAACAAGAGATGCTTGAAAACAAGAGCTGGAAGCAAAATAACAAAGACTAAACACTCAACACATATAAGTGAAGAACAATAGTGTATAATGAAAAAGCGGAGCGTGTCTCTCTCCCAAACAAGCATGCATGGATCCAAATTATTGCAAAGACCAGAGAAAAAAACACAAACAAACTGAAAGTAAAAACAAACTATGAGAGAAACCGATGATTGTTGATGAAGAAGGGGATGCCTTGGGCATCCCCAAGCTTAGACGCTTGTGACTTCTTGAATATTTCAGAGTAGGGTCCATGGGGAGCCTCCCCAAGCTTAGGCTTTTATCTCTTCTTAATCTTCCTTCATCACCTTGCACTTGGATACTTGAAAACTTCCTTCACGCAAAACTTATCGCAACTTCAGTAGGGGGGTTAGTCCACAAAAACAATATCTTCTTCAGTTCCAAAGCACATATCATGAACTTATTTTTTTACAACATTAGCTATTGTCACAAAGGTCTAAGTAAAGCTCCAGCTTTGTAAAGATCTTCACTCTGCCCGTGAAAGAAGCAATGCAAAACTAAGGACAGAATCTGTAAAAAACAGAACATACTGTAAAGATGAATTTTTTCGGGGCACTTATGGATCTCAAATCAGAAAACTTAAAACTAAAGAAAGGTAGAAAAAACCCTGGTGCTTGCTGTCAACAATTTGCAGCCACATATGACATTCTGTTATTTTTTGGATTTTCGAACAGTTAAGAACAGAAATCTGTTTCTAGACAGCAAACTCATCAATTAGTCTTCCTCTCTTTAGAGGCTATTCTTGGCACAAAAAACCAAAAAAAAAAGATACAAGGGAGTTGTTACAGAAGTAACATCACCCAAAACTCAAAGAAACCAAAAAGAAACAGAAGGTAAAATAAAATGGGTTGCCTCCCATAAGTGCTTTTCTTTAACGCCTTTTAGCTAGGCAAAAAGAGCAAATTCAATTTTTATCAATAGTATCAAATTAAAAACCACTCTTTGGCTTACCAATGGAATCAAAAGGTTTCTTTATCCTTTTACTAGGGAAATGTTCCATCCCCTTTTTCAGTGGGAATTGAAATTTAATATTGCCCACTCTCATATCAATAACTGCACCAACATTTCTAAGAAACGGTCTTCCCAAAACAATAGGACAAGAAAGCTTAAAATGATGATACATAATAATGAAATCAATGAAAACATAATTACCATTAACCATGATGAGAACATCATCTATTTTACCCAAATATGTATGCAAAGTAGCATCAAGAAAATTCACATTCAAAACACAATCTTTTAGTGGTCCAAGATCAAGGGTATCATATAACCTTTTTGGCATAATGGAAATACTAGAACCAAGATCACACAAACCATTACACTCAAAATCATTTACTTTCATTTTAATGGTAGGTTCCCAAGCATCCTCTAATTTCCTAGGAATAGAGAATTCACATTTAAGCTTTTCTTTTCTCACCTCAATGAGAGCATTAGTAATATGCCTATTAAAAGCCAAGTTCATTTTACTAGCATTAGGTGTTTTAGCAAGATTTTGTAAAAACTTTATAATTTCAGTAAGGTTACAATTATCAAAATCATTGTCATAAAAAATAACAGGAGCATTATCACCTAAAGAATCTATATCATCAAAACTAATTTCAGCATTTTTATCAACAATAGTTTCTGTGTTGACTGAAAGTTTTGGGTTCTTTTTAGGTATGGTAGAAACTTTACCAACTCCAATTCTTTTACCATTAGCATATTTAGGTGCTGTAGATTACTCTTGAGCATTCAACATTTTAATATCCTCATTAGTATAAATAGTGCAAACATTAGCAACCTTACTAATTTCAGTAATTTCAGCCTCTTTTTCTTCTCTTTCCCACCTAGCATGTAATTCGGCCAACATTCTTATATTATTATCAATTGTAACTTGTATGGCATTTAAAGTTTTTATGTTCCTTAACATCATGAGGAAAAAAAATTATTTTAAGGAAATCAACTTCATGAGATAGACTATCAACTTTAATAACAAGATTATCAAGTTTCTCTAGTTTCTCTTCAACAATTTTATTGAAAGCTTTTTGTGAGGTGATAAAATCTTTAAGCATGCTTTCAAGACCCGAGGACACACCTCTATTATTGTAGCAATAATTACCATAATGATTTCCATAAATATTACCATTATTCGAAGGATAAGGTTTATAATTATTATTACCAAAGTTGTTCCTATAAGCATTGTTGTTGAAGTTATTTTTAACAAAATTAACATCAACTTGCTCCTCTTGAGAAACCAAAGAAGCTAAAGGAACATTATTTGGATCAATAGAAACTTGTTTTCTAGCAAGCATAGGCATAATCATATCAACCTTATCACTCAAAGAGGATATTTCCTCGACAGAATTTATCTTCTTACCACTAGGAGCTCTCTCGGTGTGCCATTGCAAATAATTTGCCACCATTTCATCCAAGAGTTTTGTTGCAGCACCTAATATGGTGGACATGAAGGTACCTCCAGTGTCTGAGTCCAATAGGTTCCTTGAAGAAAACTTTAATACTGCATAAAAAGTTTGGATGACCATCCAAGTAGTCAGTCCATGAGTGGGACAATTTTTAACTAGAGATTTCATTCGCTCCCAAGCTTGAGCAACATGTTCATTATCAAATTGTTTAAAGTTCATAATATTACTTATTAGTTGTATAATTTTTGCAGGTGTATAATACTTCCCAATGAAAGCATCTTTGCATTTAGTCCAAGAATCAATACTATTCCTAGGCAAAGACAATAACCAATTTTTAGCACGTCCTCTCAAGGAAAAAGGAAAAAGTTTCAGTTTTATGATGTCACCCTCTACTTCTTTATATTTTTGCATATCACATAACTCAACAAAGTGATTTAAATGAGAGGCGGAATCATCACCGCTAGCACCAGAAAATTGCTCTTTCATGACAAGATTTAACAGAGCAGGCTTTATCTCATAAAATTCGGCTCTGGAAGCCGGTGGAGCAATAGGTGTGCATATAAAGTCATCATTATTCATGCTAGTGAAGTCACACAACTTGGTGTTCTCAGCTGAACCCATTTCCACAATATAAAAGCAAGAAACTAAGCAAAACAAAAAGAGACCAGTTGCTGGAATTTTTAATTTTTTTGTGTTTTTCAGTTTTAGAGCAAACGAAAGGAAAAACAAGACTAACAAAAAATGTACTTAGCAAGACAATAACAAAGTAAAGTGAAAGTATGTGTCAAACTCCCCTAGCTGAAACTCCAAGTCCCCGGCAACGGCGCCCGAAAAGAGTTTGATGGCATGGATCACACGTTCGCTGGGGAACCCCAAGAGGAAGGTATGATGCATCGTAGCAGTAGTTTTCCCTTGATTACAAACCAAGATTATCGAATCCAGTAGGACTTGGAGAAGTCTTAGCAAGGTGTCAACGACGCCATTAATAACAATTGACGTGGACCTGCACACAATCACAAACAAACTACTTTGCCCCAACGAAACAGAGAGGTTGTCAATCTCTCCGGCTTGCTGAACACAAAGAATTAAATGTGAACAACAACAACAACAAAGCCTTTCAGTCCCAAACAAGTTGGGGTAGGCTAGAGTTGAAACCCATAAGATCTCGAAACCAAGTCATGGTTCTGGCACGTGGATAGCTAACTTCCACGCACCCCTGTCCATGGCTAGTTCTTTAGTGATGTTCCAATCCTTCAGGTCTCTCTTAACGGACTCATCCCATGTCAAGTTTGGTCTACCACAACCCCTCTTAACATTCTCAGCCCGCTTTATCCTTCCAATATGCACCGCCGCTTCTAGAGGCCTACGTTGTATATGTCCAAACCATCTTAGACGGTGTTGGACAAGCTTCTCTTCAATCGGTGCTACGCCAACTCTTTCACGTATATCATCATTCCGCACCCGGTCCTTTCTTGTGTGGCCACACATCCATCTCAACATGCGCATCTCTGCTACACCTAGTTTTTGGATATGTCGCCTCTTGGTTGGCCAACATTCTGCGCCATACAAGATCGTAGGACGGATCGCCGTCCTATAGAACCTGCCTTTTAGCTTTTGTGGCACTCTTCTGTCACAGAGGACGCCAGAAGCTTGGCGCCACTTCATCCAACCAGCCTTGATCCGATGGCTCACATCTTCATCAATATCACCATCCTTCTGCAACATAGACCCTAAATATCGAAAGGTGTCTTTCTCAGGTACCACCTGCCCATCAAGACTAACCTCTTCCTCCTCCTCCTCCTCCTGCCTAGTAGTACTAAAACTGCACCTCATGTACTCAGTTTTAGTTCTACTAAGCCTAAAGCCTTTCGATTCCAGAGTCCGCCTCCACAACTCTAACTTCCTATTAACCCCCGCGCCCGGCTATCATCGACTAGCACCGCATCATCCGCAAAGAGCATACACCATGGGATATCTCCTTGTATCCCCTGTGACCTCATCCATCACCAAAGTAAAAAGATAAGGGCTCAAAGCTGAACCTTGGTGCAGTCCTATTTTAATTGGAAAGTCATCGGTGTCGCCATCACTTGTTCGAACACTTGTCACAACATTATCGTACATATCCTTAATGAGGGTGATGTACTTTGTTGGGACTTTGTGTTTCTCCAAGGCCCACCACATGACATTCCGTGGTATCCTATCATAGGCCTTCTCCAAGTCAATGAACACCATATGGAGATCCTTCTTTTGCTCCCTGTATCTCTCCATAAGTTGTCGTACCAAGAAGATGGCTTCCATGGTAGACCTTCCAGGCATGAAACCAAATTGATTTTTGGTCACGCTTGTCAATCTTCTTAAGCGATGCTCAATGACTCTCTCCCATAGCTTCATTGTATGGCTCATCAGCTTGATTCCATGGTAATTAGTGCAACTTTGAACATCTCCCTTGTTCTTGAAGATTGGCACTAATGTACTCCGTCTCCATTCTTCGGGCATCTTGTTTGCCCGAAAAATAAGGTTGAAAAGCTTAGTTAGCCATACTATTGCTTTGTCTCCGAGGCCTCTCCATACTTCAATGGGAATACCATCAGGGCCCATCGCCTTGCCTCCTTTCAACCTCTTCAATGTCTCCCTGACCTCAGACTCCTGGATACGTCGGACAAAGTGTCTACTGGTATCATCAAAGGAGTTGTCTAGCTGGAAGGTAGAGCTCTCCTTCTCTCCATTGAAGAGGTTATTGAAGTACTCTCGCCATCTATGCTTGATCTCTTCATCCTTCACAAGAAGTTGATCCGCTCCATCCTTGATGCATTTGACTTGGTTGACATCCCTCGTCTTCCTCTCCCGGATCTTAGCCATCTTATAGATGTCCCTTTCGCCTTCCTTCGTGCTTAAACGCTGGTAGAGGTCCTCATACGCCCGACCCCTTGCCTCGCTCACCGCTCGCTTCGTGGCCTTCTTTGCCCCCTTGTACTTGTCCATGTTGGCAGCACTCCTGTCTAGATATAGGCCTTTGAAACAGTCCTTCTTCTCCTTAATAGCCTTCTGACCTCAACGTTCCACCACCAGGTATCCTTAGCATCGCTTCTCCTTCCCCTGGTCACTCCAAACTCCCTCTGAAGCCACCTTCCGAATGCAACTCGCCATCCTCATCCACATATTGTTTGCATCGCCTCCTTCCTCCCAAGGGGCCTCCCTAACAACCCTCTCCTTGAAAGTCTGGGCAGCCTCCCCCTTTAGCTTCCACCACTTCGTTCTAGCGACTTTGGCGTGCTTGTCCCGCTGGATACGAATCCGAAAGCGGAAGTCAGCCACCACTAGCTTATGTTGAGGGACCACACTCTCTCCAGGTATCACCTTACAATCAAGGCAAGCTCGTCTGTCTTCTCTTCTATAGAGGACAAAATCAATCCGGCTAGAGTGTTGCCCACTACTGAAAGTCACTAGGTGGGATTCTCTCTTCCTAAAGAGGGTGTTAGCTACGACCATATCGTAGGCTAAAGCGAAGCTTAAGACGTCTTCTCCTTCTTGGTTCTGGATACCATAGCCAAAGCCACCATGAACCCCTTCAAAACCTGTGTTAGATGCACCCACGTGGCCATTGAGGTCTCCTCCTATGAAGAGCTTCTCACCAAAAGGTACACCCCTAACCAAGTCCTCGAGGCCTTCCCAGAACTCTCTCTTGGTGCTCTCGTTGTGGCCTACCTGCGGGGCATACGTACTGATAACATTGAGGACTAAGTCCCCAACAACCAGCTTGACTAGGATAATCCGGTCCCCTTGTCTCTTGATTTCCACCACTCCATCCTTGAGGCTCTTGTTAATCAAGATGCCTACTCCATTTTTGTTCGAAGTTGTCCCCGTGTACCATAGCTTGAAGCCGGTATCCTCCACCTCCTTCGCCTTCTGTCCCTTCCATTTGGTCTCTTGGACACATAGGACATCAACACGCATCCTTATCGCCGTATCAACTAACTCCCGTAATTTACCGGTTAGGGACCCTACGTTCCAACTACCTAAGCGGATACTCCTAGGCTCGGCTAACTTCCTTACCCTTCGCACTCGTCGAGTCAAGTGCGAAGACCCTTGCTCATTTTTCACTACACCCGGGCGTCGATGTAGCGCGCCACTAAGGATGCGACGACCCGATATTTGCTCACTTAACACCGTATCCAGATCACGACACGGTGCGCCACCAAGGGGGTGGCGTCCCGGCCCTTGCCTATTTGACACCACACCCGGGTTTCGATATGGCGCGTCGCTAAGAGGGCTACGCCCCCCAATGAGGTTCTTTTGGGTTTCATCTCCATAAGAGTAGCTGAGTTTTGACGTTGGCTCGCCAAGCCTATCACAACCCTCCTCCTTTATCCGAGCTTGGGACCGGCTATGTTGAGACAACATAGGCGGAGTTACAAAGAATTAAATGTGTGGATGTAAAATATGATGAGAGTGAATTATGACCAGTGAGAAAATGATGATGAAAAGCTATTAAAACGGTTGTAAACAATATATAAAATAGGACCGGGATCCACAGTTCACTAGCGGTGTCTCTCCAGAAGATATACATGATGAGTAAACAAATTACAGCATGGCAATTGACATAATTATGGGCGCACAACAAGGCTATCATAAGATAATATAGTTCACCGTTTTATCTAATATGGGCATTACGTTAAAATAGATAGACCGTTATCCAACTGCATCTATGACTAATAATCCACTCCGGGATCGCTATCCAGCATGTCACCCAAAAGTATTACGTTGCAAGCAACAGATCATTGCAATAAGCAAAGTACATAATGTAAGCAATGTAAATAACACAAGGAAATCACACCACTGTTTTCTCCCTAGTGGCAACAACACATCTCTTGTCTTAATCGTTTCTGTCAACCCTAGCTCAGATAAGAGAGGCATGAACCCACTATCTAGCATAAATACTCCCTCATACAACACTAATAATTACTTGGCCAAAGCATCCACTAGCATCGGAGAGCATGCAAGATCATAGATAAAACTCAACACATAGATGAACAAAAGTAATGACTTCCACAATTCATCGGATCCATGCAAACACAATCATGTAGCTGTTACAGATAATATGATCTTGACCATGATAGGCAGCTCACAAGATCTAAGCAATGGAGTACAAGGTGTTAGACAACCATCTAGCTACTGCTATGGACCCGTAGTCCCGTGGTAGACTACTCACGCATCACTCCGGAGGCAGGCATGGTGGTGTAGGTGTCGATTCCCCTCTCTGGCAGGGTGCCGGGAAGAGCTGCAGAACCCTCCCGAACTAGGGTTGGGGATGGCGGCGGGCTCGGACGTCTTCTGGAAAATATGATCGGGTCTCTAGGGTTTTCGAGGCGAAGACCAATTTATAGGCGAAGAGGAGACTCGAGGCGACGCTGGAGGGCATCTGGAGTCTGGGGTCTCCCCTCCAGGCGTCCTTCGGGTTCCGTCTTTGTTTCAACTTGGAAATAAATCACGTAAATTTTCAGCGCGTTCCAAGAAACTTCACAGACCAATTTTTCTGAAACAAAAGGACGGCAGAAAATAGGAACTGGCACTGGTCATCTTGTTAATAGGTTAGTTCCATAAATCATGCCAAAATGATATAAAAACATTATAAAAATATGTGACACTGATATAAAATCAAGCATGGAACATCAAGAATTATTGATACGTCAGAGACGTATCAAGAGTCATGCACCCATTCAAGCCAAAGTCACCGGAGACGACGAGAAGCAACGTGGAGGAAAATTTCTCGAGGTGTAAAATCCCAAGACCACCAAGCTTGTGGGCCGACAAACGGCCTTTCAATTAACCTTGCATTTTCCCCCATGATCTTGTCACAACCGGCCCACAAACACACACGGAGGAGGGAGGCAATTCGGTTGAGGACCTCCACCGGAAGCTCGAGAGAGGTGACGTGGTAGATAGCTTAAAAGGTGAGGTCCACACGAACGAGCATGCGACGGCCGGTCATGTTGACTTTTTCCAAGTGCCTGTAGTAATTTTCCCGACAATTTCATCTTCTAGCGGTTGAAAGTATCTTCTTTTGAGCCATATTTGTTCATCTTCTAGAAGGTACAACAATTATCCTCTTATTGAAAATGTAATGCCACAGAATCTCACGTAATAGATGTGGATTACATTCTGTTTGGTCGAAAGATTGAATTCCCGGTGTTGAGGGAACCACTCACTTGGGCACGGCCTAGACTAGGGTGAGCAAGTGAAAAGTTATGATAGATTACTAAAATTCACATACACCTTGTATGACGGGACATGGCTAACAAGATGATTTTATCGGATCGTGTGTGTGGGTAATGTGTACAGCCTCTATAATCGATCTCTGGTGCATGTCTTTGTTCGACTAAAAAAACAGCCCTGCGTGGCTGTCTCAGAAATCTCTCTGTTTTGTCATTCCTGTTCGGCCTTATTAATGAAATTTTCAGGTGGGCAGTTCGCCCCCGTTGCTCGACCAAAAAAAAGAAGGAACTAAAAGGTAGCGAGAATAGATTCGTTTCTTCTGGTGCAAATTTCAACATTTTACAGTCAAACAGAGAAAGCTAAGTACACAGGCAACCCTTCAGGTCACAGAGCAACAGTTTTGCGGCAAGACCTCAGGCTAATCTTTCTACCTCTACTCACTACCATTCTGGTAAATTCCCCTTTGGTATCCAATACTTCTTCAATATGCTCTCACTGCTAATTACCTGATCTTACTTCGTACCGTACACAATCATGGCTTATGGGCATATTAGTGAACACAATAGTGTAGTCAGCAATAAACTGCTACTTGAGGATCTACTCTACACTTCTGATCGAATAAGCAGGAAAGCCTCATCTTCAGGCCATTTTTCTATCTTCACACGCTTGGCTGAACGGCATTTGAATGGACCTGCATTGTGGAGTCGAAATTGTCAAATTTCCAAACATGCCATCAAAACCCCCTCTTTCCCAAAAAGAAAAGAAGAAGGTATGCAAAGGGATTAACTCACTACGGGAACATTATGAATTTGCGCCCGTGAAATGTACCCATATACAGGCAACAAAAGAACCATGTATTGATATGCACGGTACTTGTTCTTCCGCAAAAAAAGGAGAAAATAGCTCAAATGTTCAACTGGTTGGCTCCTAGGTGAATCCAGAAAGAAGGTCAGATTGTGTACAGACATTAAACCATCACACATTATCATCTACGGTCCCATGTACGCTTGTTGTAATTATTATGTCATTCATGGCCAGTTTTTTTACCTGAAGGTGCCTTTCTTCACGATGGCTTACAGCTCTGTGCTTCAGCTCCCCACGGTTTGTTGTGAGCTCATCCAACATCTCAGCATCGTTTCTGCTGTCACAGCTTCCTGAAATAGAGCCATCTTCCTCCTTCAGGAGGAACCAAAAATTTCAGATTGACGACTCCTCACGGGATTGTAGAGTGAAACATAATCTGGACTGACAAATAAATTAGCCAAGAATGCGAGCTGAACTTGTACCAGTGTGTGTTCGAGGTGAACCCCTTCAAGTTCTTCATACTCAGCTGCGTCCAGTTCCCGCAAGTCATTGGGCTCGAAAAACTTTGGTAGAAGGTGCTGCCTAATGAGGATCATAAGGAAGAAAGGTATAGGGAAGAGGATCCCTGCTATTGGTATCCATGTCGTGCCAAAGCATATCAAGAGGTAGACAATCTGGAAGATCGTAAAGACAGATATTGTTCTTGAAGGCACTGACTCCACGAAAGATGCATGGGGACCTTCCAAGACCCTGCAAAGGTTACAACACCGCGGGTTAGTGAAGTCGGTTATACGATCGCTGAGCTTACGAAAACGGTAATACATAATGAAGCATGTCATATTTAATTTGTTCATGTCAGATGAACAGATGCAGAATAGACATTACTTGTAGCGTCGGCTTGCTCCAATGAATAGAAGCCGTATCCTTTCCCAGAACTGGTTCCCAGGTAGGCTATCAATGGCCATATAGGCAAAGTAACCCCAGAGAACCGAAGTGGGTATCATCCTGATAACTGGCATAGCTCCAACACAGCCACCGACCAGTAAGGATTGCAGCAGGTTGCTTAGTCTCTGTTCATTCACGCGAACGGGCAAATGGGCTTCAATATGTTTTCTAGGATCAAATTCTCCAGCCAACTTCCCTTCTTCGTCACCTTCACTCAACACAGCATCCTTCAAACTCTTCAAATCCTTGTGAACAGAATCAGCCTGTACCACGGTTTTTTAACATAAGATGTACTTAATGATATTTCCATATAATACTATAAGTATTAACATTCAGATATTTACTGAAAAGAAATAAGATGTGGAAACATCACACGTATCATGCTATCAAAAAAGAAGGATGCACATGCAAACTATACATGACTTTAGCCTACAAGTCATTCTCGGGAAACAGCTGCAATATCATTCGCTACAAAATCAATATGACATGGATAACAGATGAAGGGGGAATTACACGGTAAGATATAAACTAGTTTAGTAACACTGACTGAAACACTCACATTCTGTTTGCTATCTATTTGGATGAAAACTTCCTGCATCTTGCCATATATTTCCAAACTGCTTGCACGGTCCACCATGCCCTCTTTGGCAGATTGAAGCATCTTTTTGCGTAGAAACTATTTAACATAAAAATAACAGGAGACGTGAGAAAAGCTGAATGTTGTACCATAAGACACATGTCAGTATGAATTTTACTAACCTGTCCCCTGAGGACAGCAAGGCTTCTTGTATGCATGGGGGACTGAGGAAGTACTCCATTTGATGGAGGAATGCCAAGCAAACCACATAGTAGGACCTGCGGAGATTACATACTATGAGAAAAGGAAATGCAATATTGTATATCAGAACTTGGAAGTTAAAATGCAGTGAGAACTGAGGATACATGAGGAGGGGTGTGTCTATACAGGCCAACTACTGTCCCTCTCCACTAATCCACATTCTTATGTACTGTGGGAGAAATAAAAATGGACTGTCGAACTTTGTCCTCACATATAGCTAATTATTAATCGTTCTTAAGAAAAACATGAAAACATTTGTCACCTCTATTCCATAATATAAAACTTTTTGGAATGGAGGTAGTACAAAAGAAGAGTCACTATAAATTATGAAAACATTATCTGACAAAATGATTTAGACAGCACATACCATGAACCCAAGTACCAAAATGTCATAATGGTAAGCAGAAGGCTTCTTCAAATTAAACTCCTTTTGCTGAGCCAACTGTGAAGCCACACTATGATCAAAGAAATATAGTCCTGCAACCATCAAAGCAGGCACAGTGGCTGCAAATATATATGCTGGAGGGACGGAAAACAAATCCTGTAAGTGAACACCGGAAAAATCATTCAGAACTATGCCATGCAATATAAGCTCCACTAAGTTAATTTGGACTAGGAAGATAATAAATAATATTTCCACATCTAGAATCATAAGTCATTTGACTTAATACCTTTGCTACGGTCCAATGTCCCAGTGAAATTGACTCCCAGGGAAGTGGACTGAAGAGCCTCCTAGGCACTCCTGAAGGGATATTCCTTGGTAGTGTGTATGAAAATGCTGTCCACACAATTACCATAAGCGGGACTCCATAATCGGCAATGAAGCCTCTAAGCCATCCTGCAAATGGCAACTCAAAGGCGCAGTGATCAGTGGCTGAGCGCATGGATATTAACATGGAGCTACGGGAGAATATAGTATTTTGGAAACAACTGTATGATGATTCAGGGTATTATTTCAAGGGCTTAAGTAAAACTGCCTATATTTAAAATACAAATGCTGGAACGAACATAGCTCAACCGAAACCCAGCTTAGTATGGCCCAGCCTTAATCCGACCTATCCCATCCCCAAATGAGCCCATGGTTGGCCTAGTCTAAGCTCAAGACAGATCTGAACTAGGTCCAATCCAATGTCGAACCCAGTATGTTTTTTTTCTCCCCTCTATCACTTCATAAATTGAAAGGATGTCGTTGATTCGAAGATGTGTGGTGTGACAAAAGAGTTCGGTTTGCACAGACAACAACAAGATAAGGGGCGCAATAGAAAACGTGTGACCAACCTATGCCATACAGCCATGACCTTGCCGGCCTAGTCTTCAATGCAGTGTATAGCAAGCCTATTGAAAAGATAACGCCAAGTAGGCCATTGACATATATCCACTGGAACTGGTATATCGGTGAACCGTGTTCCGCAATTTCATAATCCTCAGGCATGCTGAACTCACTTACAATTCCCTGCAATGGATAGGTTCCATGTTAAATATTTTCTGCACTGTAGAAATAACTAGGATTTGCTGGACATGGCGTACCTTGATAGCTTGTTGCAGGAACAGAACAGTGATGAGCATCCCAAAAAGTTCTCCTGCAACCCTTGTAAATCTGCTTATAACATTGGAAGCATTGATCATTGCCAAAAGAAAGAGCATGATAGCAGTCCAAATGCAGACCCTGTCAACAGCAACCAAACACAGGGCATTTATGTTATGATATATCAAAGCTATCATAAGATTGGGTGTAACCTATATTAGGACCTACCATCCAGCCCAAGCCAAATATAGCCGTTCTCCCAGATCTGGCTGCTTCTTGGCATAGTTGTAGAGGTACGTATACATGATAATTGTAGGTTCTGCCACTCCAACGATCAGCAAAGGCTGCCCTCCAAGGAAGGAATGTATTACGCCGCATATCGCTGTGGATGCCAATGTCTCAACTGTGCTGAGAATACCATCTGAAACAAATCATCGATCAGATTTTTCTGATTAGAAATTCAAGCCTAATTGCAGCATATATAGTGGTAATTAGCAGGACAAGGATTCACTTGTTGCGTTGCTCAGCTGCTCTCCAAAGGCAATGACAGGTAGTGCAGACGCAAAGAATATATACATGGTAGGTGCCAATATCCTGAGAATACATTGGGAAGCAACAGAGCGATGTAAAATTTGACTGGGTGAGACGATACACTGCAGATGATCCGATTCGGTTGAAAGAAAACTCACCTGAAGCCTGCTCGGAACCCTGCATTCCAGTCGTCCTTGTACCAAGGTGCTCTTCCTTTGACATCAGCGACCACTCCCTTGAAAGGGTTCCTCAGTAGATCCATCAGCTGCACGCAGAGCCTTGCATTCGGATGACTTAAATGGTGAACAGTCTTACAGAAAATCAGTCGAAAAAATTGCATTTACTTTGCGACGCGGAGTTGGTACGTACTACTAGTATACTGAATTACTGGCGATTCCACGGACAAAACCCACGCGACTTAATGAAGGAGAGAACTATGTACGCGACTTCACGAGTTCATGAGCTCAACTTACAGGCCGGTCACGAAAAGTGATCAAACTTCGCCATAAAAGCACACACAAATTACAAATATAGGTCAGGCGCTCCAACAGGAATATCGAAACAGGAAGAGCACTCTGCACAACTGACGGAGACGATATACTAGTGTTTGCGCAAATCAAACCACACATAGTTAGAAAAACAGACATGCAGCAGATCCAAATGGAGCCCTCTCTCGACGTCCACATGCACATCAAACCGTAGACTGAGACAAACCGATCAAAAGCATCCACTAAAACTCGGGAAAATTGCCAGCCGTCGAGAACCGATGACACAGCCCATGCCCACGCGAGGACTAATGCCATTATTTTCTCCCGAGGAAAAAAAAAACTCCCTAGATTAAACCCTTGCGGAACGGAAAAAATGGAACGGGAACCACCCCAAAATCCGGCGGAGAAACACGCCGACATCACATCAGGCGGCCGAACCCCGCGGAAGGAGCGCCCCGCCTAACCAACGGATCTAGAAACCGAACCGAGACGCGGACGTACGGGTCGATCGGGGGGACCTTACCGGCGAACCTGCGGCGGCCAGCGGCGAGGCGGGAGGAACGAAGGAGGCGGTAGTCGATCGGCAATGCCGGGCCGGGTCCTCCTCCCTCGGCCCACGCGCGGGAGCGGAGACGCACAGCACGTCGGCGCCGGCTGCGCCGTGTCGGTGGAGGCGGCTGCGCGGTTTGGCTTCTGGAGGCCGGGGCGCGTGGTAGGCGGCGCTCCTAGTACTTATAAGCGGGGCGAGACAAGTGGAGGGAGGGATGGGGCGAGGAGGACTGGGGGCCACCGGCGAGCGAGGGGTAGAGGAAGGAAGGAAGAGCGTTTTCGACTGACGCTGCGGCGGGGCGGGGCGGCCAAGTAAAGATCCGCCTACGTGGAGGGGAGGGCGAATGTGGTGGGTCATAGACGTTGGTCCCGACTCGATGCGAATGTCTCGCGGTCCGTAGGAGTACAACTCTCTGTCTGTCACGTCTCGCGTGGGATCGGGTGCGTCGGGAATCTTGTGACCACGCACCCGCTGCCACCCTATCTTTTCTTACGTGTAGTCGGTCGGTCAGGGAGAGCTGCCGCGCAGCAGCATAGGCATGGTCCAACCGCCCGCTGCCTTTTCCGAGTTTCAGTTTGGATCACGCAGCTCCTCCATCACACAGTGACACAGCAAGCATCAGCGATTCAGAGTGCCTCCGTCACCACTCACCACCAGCCTGGCCTGCCAGCGACGTCTCCCTCCCTCCCTCGGATCCTCCAGAAGCGAGAGAGCCAGATAAAACTGAAGAGCACACAAGGTCGCACGACGCGCGGCACGACTGCTCGTAGTTGTTGGTTGTACAGTATATACGGCCGGCGATGTTTGTTATTGGTGGTACGAGGTTGAATTCCCGCCCTGCAGCTTCTCGGACAGCCACGTGGTCCTTTTGTCAGTCACATTCGTGGTAAGGCCATCTCCAACGCGCCGACCCATTTCGTTCGAAACGGTCTGTTTCGCCTCGGATGGGTCGAAACTAAAGCCCAACGCGTCGACGCAAACGGACCGCTGTCCGTTTTTTCGTCCGTTTCGACCCAAATCCGGCTCAAATTTGAGCCGGGTTTGCGTCGGCGCGGACAGTAAACGGAGCGACGCGGCGTCCGTTCGCATCCGTCCACACCTGGGCTCGGCCCCACTTCGTAGTGACAGGAACCGCCCCCCAGTCCTTCTTTTTATCCACTCGTGCGGTCCCCGCCGCCACCCCCACTCCCATTTTCCACTTCCGTTCCCATCTGCTCCCTCGCCGCCGGCACAAACCCTTACCACTTCCGTCCCATGGGCTTCTTCGGCCGGAAGACGAAGCACGACGCCGAGGCCGGGTCCTCCAGCCGCCGCGCGGCCCCGGCACGCTCAACGCCGGCTCCGTTCCAGCTTGCTCCGCCAACGGTGGCGAACCGGCGGCGCGCGAGGTATCGGCCATACCTCAACGGCACGACCTGCCAGTGGTACTGGGACACCGCCGTCCCTCTACCCTGGCCGGACGTCCATCTCGCCGACGGATGGCATCTGAATCCGGAAAGGATTCCGGTGCCGCCCGTCCCGACGAGCGGCCGAGCGAGGGCGGAGGAGATCCAGCATTGCCGGGCCCAGCTCCCGCTAAACTTCCGCGCCGACCCGGCGTTCTCGGCCAACAGTCCCTTCTGGGACAGTTAGTTCAAGGACGAGCACGACGTGCGGCGCAGGACGGCGTTCCTGTCCGTTCGGCAGCCGCCTCCACCACGCGGCTATGCTCCACCACCGCCTATGAAGGAGGAAGTGGAGGAGGAGGAGGAGGAGCAGCGCGGCGAGCCCACCGAGGAGGAGGAGATCCTCAAAAAGGTGATGGAGGACTCGCTGCGCACCCACATCGAGGAGGAGGGCCGGCGGTGTCCAGGGCTGCACGACGTGCTACTCCTGTCTGCCGAGGAGGCCCACAATCCACCGCCGCCGCCGCAGTGGTTCGAGACCATGGAACTCGAACTGCCGCCGGCTCCGCCTCTCCCCGAGGGGCTCATCGGGCAGCGCTGGGAATGGACTTCCCCGCTGCCCCAGCTGCTTCCGCCGCCGCCGGAGCAGCCGCAGGAGCAGCCACCGACTCCCCCGACGACGGCGAGGATGCCACCGGCCCATCTTTGGGCCCCGCCGCCGTTCATTGACCTCTCCAACGACGACGACGACGACGAGTAGGCCGGCGGCAGCCAGGCCGGTAGCTAGCCCAGTAGCTAGGACAGTAGCTAGGGCAGTAGCTACTTTGTTTTTTTTGTATAATTATGTGTAAACAGGCCGTTTGTGGCCCATCCCCTATCTATTAATCGAAAACGGCCCTTTCCAGGCCTGCTAATGAAAAAGAAAAAAGAAATGGGTCGGCCGCGTTGGGTGCACTACCCTCGGCCCGGACGCGGCCGGAGATTTCATGTCCGTTTCGCGACCCAAACGGAGCAAAAACGGACCAAAAACATGTTCGTTTGGGTTGGCGCGTTGGAGATGGCCTAACAAACACATGGACGACGGTGTTGTTTCCCATACATCCACTAGCTACGCTCCGTACCGGAAACAACAAATGGAGCCCGACCTAGGGATGCACAAAGTGGGATAATGGGATAAGTGAGATACCATAAAATTTTAGGGCTCCTTTGATTTGAAGGAAACATGTAGGAAATGTGGAGGATTAGGAAATTTTCCATTGATGGTACTATTCACTCCTTTGATTCATAGGAATGTTGCAAAGGAAAAATAGAGGAAATTTTCCTTCACAGCTCACAATCAAGGCAAAACCTACAGGAAAATAAAAATCCACTCACACCTCATTCTTTGAATCCTATGCACAAGGAACAAGAAAAGTTTCACACCGGCCATCCTTTCCTTTTCCTATCCCTTTCCTATTCCTTTGATTCTCAAACCCTATGAATCAAAGAGGCCCTTAAATTTTTGCGCTATCCCACTTTGCACATCCTTAGCCCGACCTCCGTGGTGGACGTTTTTCACAAAATTTAAAATCAATATTTTTATGTTTTAAAAAAATCTGGGCATAGATAATATTGAGATCTACCATTTAAAAAAATTATCTGGAATTCTTTATATTATGAGCTACATAATAAAAAGGATAAATCAGACAAAATTTCAAGTTTTGAAAATGTGTACTGTTCACCCCGCGTCCATACCCACTGATTTGTCACTTTTGGTCAGCCTACAATATAATAATATTTCGGACTCAATTTTTGCACGACGGTAGATCTAAACATTATCTATCTCTAATTTTTCTTCTGGATTTTTGTGAAACTTACGAATGTCGATTTCGATTCTTTTTAAAAATAAAAAACGAGATCCCTCAAGCTCGGGAGGTATTTGTCCTCTCTCCCCTATGTACGTGCTCAGGGTAGCTGCTCCAACAAATCAATTTCGTAGATGTGCAATACAAAGGTATTTAAATAGATTTCGAGGAGAACCTGCATTGCGGTTTGAAGAGAGGATCGACTCGTACGAACTATAAAATTTCTCACGACTCCCCCAATTATATATATAAGAAGAGAATTTCGAATGATTGAGTTTTGAAACTGTAAAGACCAAACGCTGCATGATCTAAGCACGTGCGGTGTAGTGTGGTCAACTAGGAAGTGCAGACAGATACTCTCCTCTGCCCTGCAGCAAACTATGAGCGATTATGCGTCCTAATATCAACATGCATGTCGGTACACTTCATGTTTTGCTCTGAGACAGTAAATATAATAAGACGAAGTTTCATCTCAGTACAGATTACATTACAGTGACCAAATCATAGATGAGAGCAAGAACTTGATCCTCGCTAGCACTAATCATTTAGCCAAAATTACTGCCTAATGATGTTTGTTTGTTTCCTTTTTTCAGTTGATCTAGACCTTGTTAAATGTTTACTCCTTTCTATATCATTATAAAGTCAAAACTTTTGCCTAGTTAAAAAAAACAATAACCACATATACTCCACAATCCATAGGTACGGGATCCACCAGCTACCGTACGTACGTAAAGAAAGGAAGGTACAGCCCACAACTGTCACCAGATATGTTTCACTAGGTTGCTCGTAAGAAATCAGATAAGGTTTACAATTGGCCGAGGATCAACTAGGACCCTAGGAGTAAGTGAGCAACAACACTACACGTCAGTTCAAGAAAAAAAAAACACTAGGACCATTAAAAAAAACACTACAAGTCGAACATGCATTTTCCTATGGTGCCAAGAATGTCAATAAACATATACTCCCACGAGTCAATGTCACACCTGTTGTGCTTCAATCCACAAAAAAAAATGAAAATCAAGTTTTGTTTTCTACTCCCTTAGCTTCTGCCGGAAATCCACTTAATTTGTTATGCGGACCCTGTCACCCTCAAATCTCTTGAGACATGATCAGGGGCGTCACGGGACAAAAATTTCAAAATAATCTGTGCAAACCGGCGTCCGTGGACAAATGGTATTGCGCCAGCGCTCAGATGGCTCCCCGGCCGCGCGCATCTAGCAGACGGAAGCTGGAAGCAGGGATACGCGCGGTAGGTCGTGACGGCGGATCGAACAAACGAATCAAACGTGTACGGATTTCAAGATTTGGTCGCTGGAAACTTTCTGGGATTAACAAATGAGAGTGTGATCGGGTCAATTGGCACGTACGTACTCCTCCAAATCCACACCAAAGTGGCTTCTAAATATTGCGACGGTCTTCCTATGTCTCAGTCAACTAGGAAAATATTACTATCTCTCATACGAGTTTGTAATAATTTATTCATCAAGTGCAAAACAAAAGCATAGTATTGCCTAGCAGAGCGAGAAATCTTATTTCTCAGACGGATTCATAAAACTTTACATATAGATTCAAAAATTATTTTACTATGTGATTGTTTGTTCGTCTAGCGGTTGTTTGGATACGGAATATTAGCCATCCGTTTTGATAAAACAAGTTTTAGACCGATTTTTAGGAAAACCAGTTTTACTTGCTTTTCTGTTAAGAATAGGCTTTCGGAAAACAATGTTTGGATTCGGAAATTGTAAAACTGGTTTCTAAATAGAGCGGGATGCGGGACGTGCACACTGCGGCAGCAAAACACGCAGGACATAATTAACAGTGAGAAGATCTCGTCGCCGCGCCTATCGCCCATACCCCATGGGTCGTCGTGCTGAAGATGCTGGTATGCCGCACATGGATGCCGGCCGTCCAGTCTTCAGAGCGTCCAGTCCACTCCGACGGCGAGTCCTGTCGCCAGGTCATCGTCTTTCAACAGTATGTTGTTCGGCACCGGAAGCAGCAAGGGGAAGTCCGAGTTGCACATAATCTTCCAACACTTGGACGAGACAACGACGAGCACTCCATGACTAACACGAGATCATTCCCAGTGTCGTCGTGAACACGTGCTCCTTGAACATGCACGGGAGCCAGGGGTGCTCGGGGCCTTCGCAGGCAGAGGTGTGGAGGTGGCTGGCGAGCGCAGTGTCGGGATCTGCAGGAGCAGCCTGGCCGTCTCCGGCAACGAGCCGTCGAGCTTACCTCCACGGTGCAGGCACCGGCGTACGGCGGCGTGCAAGCGCGCTGGGGTGGTCGAGGAGTTAGCAGCTCGGAGACCTAGGGCTCAACGGGTTGTACGAGGAGGCGGAGAGGTATTGTCTCCGTGAGCGCCAACCGAAGGTCGCAAACATAGACAGGCCGCTACGCATGCCGCCATGGCCCAGCTCGGAGTTCCGTTCCAGTCCTTTTTGCCAACACAAGTTTTCCCGGCTTTGTGGAAACCCGGTTTTTCTTATTCACGTTTTAGTTAATCCATAAAAAAAAATTAGTTTGTTACACGGTTACCTTAGGTTAGGGAAAACTGGTTCTGCTAAACTCCCGTATCCAAACAAGGCCCTAGTGTAGAAATGTATATTTATTCTCAAAGTTTATAACATTGTGGAATCTTGCACCATCTCAATGGTGAATCATAATTCTCGAATCGACTACGTAATAAGAAAAATAATTATAGCCGACAATATATTAGTATCAGGACAAGATGATACCGACTACACTCAATCTCTACAAGGAAAATATTATAGTCAAACTATTATCTCATACGAGTTTGTAATAATTTGTTCATCTAGTGCAAAAACAAAAGCATAGTATTGCCTAGCGGCGAGAAATCTTATTTCGCAAAAGAATTCACAAAACTTTACATATAGATCCAGAAAATATTTTACTATGTGATTATTTGTTCATCGAGTGTAGAAATGTGATCGGCAATCTCGGATCACGCGCACTAGCGGGAAAGGGACCATTTCAAAACCCTGTCAAATTTGGGCTGTAAAAAAGTATCTAAGACCACGGCCCACCCCAGATCTCATCTCTGATCCTGGCTCCTCGAACCCTAGGCCCATGATGAATTCAGCCCAAGCTACTTCTACTGATTTGATTTGCAAGAAATGTTTATCAACTGATCATATTTTCCCGGAGTGCAAAAATCAATATCGTTGTAGAGTTTGCTGGAATTACGGGCATATTTCCTACCAATGTTTATCTAAGCATAACAAGAAGAGGATCTTCAAGCCATCCGCCAGAGTCCAGCGTATTTATGGCATTGAGAAACCAATCGTCGCCACAGATACCTCTGTGCCCCCCAACCCCTGCTACAGTAAACCCCTCTTTCTCGAGAGCTCCGTGGCTGCAGAGGGTGGCGACATGGCGAACTACCCCTGCGATCCTATCCCCCGCCTTCCCCATGGAGCTGGTTTCGTCCCCAACAAAGGCCTCCGTCCTCAGCGCGGTTACATCGTCATTGGAGGGATGTTGCCGGTCATCTGTGATGACTGGGCGATTATCACCATTAATCCTGAGCCAGAGTGGGAAGCTTTGCAAGGTACTGCTGCACTAATCTCCGAACAGCTCAATCTCAGAGGTTATCAAGTTAGGCAGATCTCTAGATGCGGCATGGGCACAACTCTGGTCAGATTTGGTAGTGTGGTTGATAGGGACATAGCCATCATGCATAGCCCCTATTTTGTTGGGGATTCAGTTATGAGAATAATCCCCCATAGCAGAGGTTTAAACCACAGGAGTGCAACCTTTACCCATGATGTATGGCTCATGTTAATTAACTATCCCCAAGAATGCTGGAACCTGGATACCATTGTCACCTCTTTAGCTCCTTATGGGAGATTGATTGTCTGGAACAGAGAGAATGGAAACAAAGCCAGGATTATTGTCAAGATCAGAGCCTATGACATCTATAAAATTCCACTTAGTATTGTTATTCTGCACAATGATTCTGATGTGGGTAATGGAGACAGCTGGTCTTGCCCTGCTATTATTTTATCTGCTCAGATGCTTGGAGTGCAGGCTGGAGATGAAGATCCCCTTCCACCATATGGCCAAAACCCTCACCCAATCCCCATTATCACTGATGATTTTGTAGCTTGGCATGCAAACAATGAAGGTCCACCTCCTGCTCCTGGTGGTCATGGCCACAATAACCCTCAGAACCAAGATATCCCAATGGTTGGTACCCCCCCCCCCCCCCTGAAGGGGTCGCAGCATAGAAAACAAAAATTTTCCTACGAAACAAGCGGAAGAAACCCCAAGGATATAGATCTATTAGACGAAGGTAGCGAAGATGAGATCCAATCTCTTACCCTTGAAGATCGAACAAACGCGTTTTGTCGGTGCAGGGGTTGGCTAGTCGATTCCTCCGGTAAACGGGAGTGACATAATCTCATGGTCTAAGGAAACTACACTTGGCATACTAAAAGTGTTGGCAATGAAACTGTGTGACACGATCAATTGCAACTCTTTATCATTTGGGTCTTGTCCATCACATCATTACTCCTAATGATATGACTCCGTTATCAAGTGACTATAACAAGTCCATGGTTAGGAAACGCTAACCATCTCTTGACTAACGAACTAGTCTGGTAGAGGCTTATTAGGGACACCTGTTTGTTTATATTCCACATATGTATTATGTTTCCAGTTAATACAATTATAGCATGGATAATAAACTATTATCATAAACATGAATATGCTAATAAACCATTTTATTATTGCCTCTAGGGCATATTCCCAACACCCCCCCCCCCCCCTCAAGGTCCAATGATCATTGAAGAAGAACATGATGCACATGAAGATATCAATATTGCAGGAGGTGAAGAGAATGTTGCACACATTGATCTGAACATACCAGCCAATTGAGAGGTTGATAGCACACAGAGTACTGATCTGCAGGTCTCCCCTTCCACTCTCCAAGCCCCTGTGCAGACTGATGTTAGGGCTGAGGATTTACCTGGCAGCTCTGCAAATAATCCTATGGATATCTCACCTGATAATATTGAAGTTATTAAAGGGCTGATCAGTGATGTCGCCAAGTCTGCATATCTCTTTCTTCCCATCCTAGAGAACAACACTATTGTCAATGCTGAATGCAAGATTATTGATGTGGAGAGTGCATCTGGTATCAAGAGGAAATGCTATCTGCAGATTGCAACCAGAGAGAAAAATGATATTGCAGTCCCTTCATCTGTTCAGATCACTGAGATTCAGGAGGAAGCCCAGGCCAATATCAAGAAGAAAAATACAAGGGACCTACCACAGTGGCTGAAGTGAGAAGGAGTGAAAGGATTGCTAGCCTGCATGCTGGTTTTAAAGGAAACTCCCCACTGACAGTGACTCCTCATGCAAACAAGAAGGGGAGGAAAATTGTAACAAACCTGGAACCATTGTTTGAAGCTCAAGTTATTGACAATGAAGCTACTGCACCCCCCCCCCACCTGCCAGTACCTACTCGGCAGGCTATTGGAATTGGTCCTTGCAAAATGAATCCTGGTGATTTATCAGAGGACAACCTGAACTATGACAGTTCCTATGATAGTGTTGAATAAACGACATGCCAGCTGGACAGGAGTTCACACAGAAGTGGAGTGCCTCTGTGTCTATCCAATTTATTTCAAGTTTCTATTTTATATCAGTTTGTCAGCTGCTTGTGAATCCTCTCTATGGATTTTATTTTGCCCTGGGATTTTTATGATGCTGGCATGTAATAATTACTTTAAGCAGAACCTTAATGCTTTGATGGCATCTATGTTGATGGATTATCCTGGATTTATCTGCACCATTTGTTTCCTCTCCAGGCATACTAGTTGTGCCTGGTCCACACTTATTCCCTATTGTTTTTATGGATAGATTGTGGAATATTCTTAATTGGAACCTTTGTGGCATTAACTCCCAAATCAGGTGGGATGATATTAGACTTAAAGTCGATGAATCAAACTGCAATATTATCTCTTTCCAGGAAACCAAGAGAGAATTAATTGATCACTCTTACATTCACAATTTCTGCCCTAGAAAATTCAATAAATTTGCTTTTGTCCCTTTTGTTGGAAATTCTGGGGGCTTAATCGTTATCTGGAATGGTAATCTTTTTGAAGGAACTGTTATTAGTGAAGAGAGATTCCAGATTACTGTGCAATTCAGATGCAAATTAAATAATCAGATTTGTTACTTGACAAATGTTTATGGGCCCACTATTGCTGAGGAAAGAATGCTCTTCACCAACTGGCTTCATAACCTTGACACTTCTCAAATGGATTTATGGATCATTATGGGAGATTTTAATCTAATAAGAAGTCTTGAAAACAGGAATAGAGGAGGGGGGATACTAACAACATGCTGCTCTTCAACAGAATTATCCAGCACCTTGATCTTGAAGAGATCCCTCTAAAAGGCAGATCCTTCACCTGGAGCAATATGCAAGACACCCCTCTTCTAGAAAAGCTAGATTGGATTTTCACATCCACCAATTGGACCACCCAATTCCCCAACACTATTGCTTCCCCTCTGGCCAATTAACCTCTGACCATATCCCCATTCAAATACAAATTGGCTCCTCAATCCCTAAAGCAAATATTTTCAGATTTGAGGAATATTGGCTAGAGTTTGAGGGATTTATGGAAGTGGTTCAATCTCATTGGAATATCCCTGCTGCCAGAGACAACCCTGCCAAGGAAATCACTGCTAGGTTTAAATCCCTAAGATTAGGCCTCAAAAAATGGAGTAAAAACCTCTCTCAGCTCAATAAGGTTATTGAAAGTTGCAGCTTTGTTCTTGCCATGCTAGATGGACTTGAGGAACAGAGAGAATTATCTCTGCAAGAGAAAAATTTCAGAGGTCTATTAAAAGCCTATAAGCTCAAGCTTTTAGAAGCCAAGAGAATTTACTGGAAAAATAGAGCTAAAATCAAGTGGGCCAAGCTTGGTGGAGAAAACTCCAAGTTCTTTCACACAGTAGCTACGAAGAATTACAGAGGTAATTATATTGCTACTTTAAAGACTGATGATGGAAGAGTTCTTTGTGATCATGGTGCTAAGTCGGCAGTTATTTGGCACTCATTTAAAGAAAGAATTGGCTGCTCTGACAGTCCCACTATGTTGTTTAACTTAGCTGAAATCATCACACCTAACCCTAATGTGGATTTTGATAGTCTTGAACTTCCCTTCACACACGAGGAAATTGACAACATTGTGAAGGATATGCCCCTAGACAAATCTCCTGGACCTGATGGATTTAATGGAACTTTCCTCAAGAAATGTTGGAATAATGTCAAGGATCTATTCTATAGGCTGTGTGCAGATTTCTATGATGGAAGAATCCCACTGGATAGCATTAACACTGCCTACATTACTTTAATTCCAAAACACAACTCGCCTGAGTCTATTACAGACTATAGACCCATCTCTTTGGTGAGTCTTGCACTAAAATTCCTCACTAAATTACTAGCTAACAGGCTACAGAAGATCATAATCCCTATTCTGCACAAAAACCAGTATGGTTTTATCAAATCTAGATCCATTCATGACTGCTTGGCATGGGCTTTTGAATATATCCATCTATGTCACAAATCAAGAAAGGAGATTATTATCCTCAAGCTTGACTTTGAGAAAGCATTCGACAAAGTGGAATAATCTGCAATTCTAGATATGCTTAAGCATCTTGTCTTTGGAAACAAATTCATTAATTGGGTTAGAGACATCCTGTACAGTGCCTCCACATCTGTTTTACTAAATGGTGTCCCAGGAAAATCGATTAAATGCAAAAGGGGTGTAAGGCAGGGGGACCCTTTATCCCCAATTTTATATGTACTTGCTGGAGAGTTACTACAATATGTGATCAACAAGGCATGGACTGATGGTGCTATTCAATTACCACTTGATAATTCTTTTGGCCTGGATTATCCCATTATTCAATATGCTGATGACACACTGATGATCATGCCTGCAAAAATTGATCAACTACAAAATCTGAAAAATATCCTCCAAAGGTTTTCACTCTCTACTAGGATGAAAGTAAACTACAGTAAATCTTCCATCATCCCTATTAATTTATCAGCTGAGAATTGTAACATTTTGGCCAATGCTTTTGGATGCAGAGCTGAATCTTTACCTTTCCCTTATTTGGGTCTGCCAATGGGAACCACCAAGCCCAAAATGGAACATCTAATGGGTATCATTGAGAGAATTGATAGGATATTATCAGGAGTGGCTACTACACTGTCATATGATGGAAGACTAATATCTGTTAAATCTGTAGTTGCCGCAATCCCCAATTATGCTATGTGTTCAATGAAACTACCACTAGGATTTATTGATCATGTGGAAAACTCTGCTAGAAATTTTCTATGGAAAGGAAAGGATATGAGAAAAAAGGAAAGTGCCTTGTGAAGTGGGAAAGGGTTTGCTTATCCAAAGAAGCAGGTGGACTTGGAGTTAAGAATCTGAGAATTCAAAACAATACCTTGATTATGAAAAACCTTTATAAATTCATGAATAAACATGATATCCCTTGGGTACAACTTATTTGGCAATGCCATTACAACAATAACAATCTGCCCCAAGCTAAAGGACCATGTGGATCTTTCTGGTGGAGAGACTGCTTATCCCTATGGGATTAGTTCATGAACTTAACAAATATTCAAGCAGGAAATGGTAATACTATCAGGTTCTGGAAAGATAAGTGGATGAACCCAATTGCTATGGAAGATTTTCCACATCTCTTCTCATTTACAAAGAAAGAGGATATTAGTCTTGGAGAATTAATAAACTTGGCGACAGACAATATCTTTGAGCATTTCCACCTGCCACTATCTATAATTGCTTCTCAGGAATGTGACACCATCATGCATATTATAATGAACCACCAAGAATCACACTCTGAGGATGCTGACAATTGGAAGTTTGAATGGAATGGAGGTTATTCATGCAAAAAGGTCTATGATGCCCTTCCACCAAATTCTAGAGCCCCTGATCCATTTCAATGGATTTGGAAATCCAGAGCACTCCCCAAACAGAAATTTTTCTTCTGGCTGCTTCTCTTGGATAGGCTCAATACAAGAGACCTCCTTACTAGGAATTTTTTTCATATCCAATCATCCTCCTGTGTTTTATGTGAGGATTGTAATAATGAAACCATGGAGCATCTCTTTTTCGGCTGTGATTTTAGCCAGCAATTCTGGTGGAGATTAAAACATGGAGTGGAACAATGAACTATCAATTATTGAGCTCTTTATGGAAGGTGAAAGAAGAATGTCCACAATGCCATTCAAGGACATACTTATCAACGGATGCTGGGCCATATGGATTCATAGAAACAACATCATCTTTGAAGACATGATTAGAAATTTGGATCTTTGTTTCAGATTTTTCAAGAAAACATTTGCCCTAGTTATGCATAGGGAAAAACCTAGCCTAAAAGAAGGGATGCAACAATGGGTGTATACCTTGTAATAAGCCTGAGGCTAGCTTCCATCTAAATATGTGGTATTTATTTTCAATAAAATGACACAGTAGGGGCCTTCCCTACCGTTTTTGTGTAAAAAAAAGAGTGTAGAAATGTATATCTATTCCCAAAGTTTATAACATTGTGGAATCTCGCACCATCTCAATGGTGAATCATAATTCTCTAATCGACTACGAAATAAGAAAAATAATTATAGCAGAAAACATATTAATACCAGGACAAAACGATATCGAATACGCTCAGTCTCTGAAACAACACGATGCCGGTAGCTGACTGACACATCCAGCATGCACACAGAGAAATAATATTTGAAATACATCTTCAATTGTGTTGCAGGATTTTGAGCCTAGAATTGCAAGAACATTATTTTTCTCATAGGTCCAACAATTCATTGCTTATGTACGTTTTTTCCGTGTCTGCTTTATTTGTATAGTCACTTGATTAACATAACATTTTAATGGCTGATGTCATTGTCGGACAAAGTAATGAAGTCACAAGTCTTGGAAAGCACGTAAATTCTGCAGGAAGACAAATGCAAAACAAAATTTGGTAACCACAGAAAATAAGTTAGTCGTTCGGGTAGGTAATTATATTGCTACTTTAGAGACTGATGATGAAAGAGTTCTTTGTGATCATGATGCTAAGGCAGCATTTATTTGGCACTCATTTAAAGAAAGAATTGGCTGCTCTGACAGTCCCAATGTGTTGTTTTAACTTAGCTGAAATCATCACACCTAACCCTAATGTGGATTTTGAAAGTCTTGAACTTCCCTTCACACACGAGGAAATTGACAACATTGTGAAGGATATGCCCCCAGAAAAATCTCCTGGACCTGATGGATTTAATGAAACTTTCCTCAAGAAATGTTGGAATAATGTCAAGGATCTATTCTATAGGTTGTGCGCAGATTTCTATGATGGAAGAACCCCACTGGATAGCATTAACACTGCCTACATTACTTAATTCCAAAACACAACTCGCGTGAGTCTATTACAGACTATAGACCCATCTCTTTGGTGAGTCTTGCACTAAAATTCCTCACTAAATTACTAGCTAACAGGCTACAGAAGATCATAATCCCTATTCTGCACAAAAACCAGTATGGTTTTACCAAATCTAGATCCATTCATGACTGCTTGGCATGGGCTTTTGAATATATCCATCTATGTCACAAATCAAGAAAGGAGATTATTATCCTCAAGCTTGACTTTGAGAAAGCATTCGACAAAGTGGAATATTCTGCAATTCTGGATATGCTTAAGCATCTTGGCTTTGGAGACAAATTCATTAATTGGGTTAGAGACATCCTATACAGTGCCTCCACATCTGTTTTACTAAATGGTGTCCCAGGAAAACCGATTAAATGCAAAAGGGGTGTAAGGCAGGGGGACCCTTTATCCCCAATTTATATGTACTTGCTGGAGAGTTACTACAATATGTGATCAACAAGGCATGGACTGATGGTGCTATTCAATTACCACTTGATAATTCTTTTGGCCTGGATTATCCATTATTCAATATGCTGATGACACACTGATGATCATGCCTGCAAAAATTGATCAACTCAAAATCTGAAAAATATCCTCCAAAGGTTTTCACTCTCTACTGGGCTGAAAGTAAACTACAGTAAATCTTCCATCATCCCTATTAATTTATCAGCTGAGAATTGTAACATTTTGGCCAATGCTTTTGGATGCAAAGCTGAATCTTTACCTTTCCCTTATTTGGGTCTGCCAATGGGAACCACCAAGCCCAAAATGGAACATCTAATGGGTATCATTGAGAGAATTGATAGGAGATTATCAGGAGTGGCTACTACACTGTCATATGATGGAAGACTAATATTTGTTAAATCTGTAGTTGCCGCAATCCCCAATTATGCTATGTGTTCAATGAAACTACCACTAGGATTTATTGATCATGTGGAAAACTCTGCTAGAAATTTCCTATGGAAAGGAAAGGATATTGAGAAAAAAAGGAAAGTGCCTTGTGAAGTGGGAAAAGGTTTGCTTATCCAAAGAAGCAGGTGGATTTGGAGTTAAGAATCTGAGAATTCAAAACAATACCTTGATTATGGAAAACCTTTATAAATTCATGAATAAACAGGATATCCCTTGGGTACAACTTATTTGGCAATGTTACAACAATAACAATCTGCCCCAAGCTAAAGGACCATGTGGATCTTTCTGGTGGAGAGACTGCTTATCCCTATGGGATTAGTTCATGAACTTAACAAATATTCAAGCAGGAAATGGTAATACTATCAGGTTCTTGAAACATAAGTGGATGAACCCAATTGCTATGGAAGATTTTCCACATCTCTTCTCATTTACAAAGAAAGAGGATATTAGTCTTGGAGAATTAATAAATTTGGCGACAGACAGTATCTTTGAGCATTTCCACCTGCCACTATCTATAATTGCTTCTCAGGAATGTGACACCATCATGCATATTATAATGAACCACCAAGAATCACACTCTGAGGATGCTGACAATTGGAAGTTTGAATGGAATGGAGGTTATTCATGCAAAAAGGTCTATGATGCCCTTCCACCAAATTCTAGAGCCCCTGATCCATTTCAATGGATTTGGAAATCCAGAGCACTCCCCAAACAGAATTTTTTTCTGGCTGCTTCTCTTGGATAGGCTAAATACAAGAGACCTCCTTACTAGGAAAAAAATTCATATCCAATCATCCTCCTATGTTTTATGTGAGGATTGTAATAATGAAACCATGGAGCATATCTTTTTTGGCTGTGAGTTTAGCCAGCAATTCTGGTGGAGATTAAACATGGAGTGGAACACTGAACTGTCAATTATTGAGCTCCTTATGGAAGGTGAAAGAAGAATGTCCACAATGTCATTCAAGGATATACTTATCAACGGATGCTGGGCCATATGGATTCATAGAAACAACATCATCTTTGAAGTCATGAATAGAAATTTGGATCTTTGTTTCAGATTTTTCAAGAAAACATTTGCCCTAGTTATGCATAGGGAAAAACCTAGCCTAAAAGAAGGGATGCAACAATGGGTGGATACCTTGTAATAAGCCTGAGGCTACTTCCATGTAAATATGTGGTATTTATTTTCAATAAAATGAAACAGTAGGGGCCTTCCCTACCGTTTTTGTGTAAAAAAAAGAGTGTAGAAATGTATATCTATTCCCAAAGTTTATAACATTGTGGAATCTCGCACCATCTCAATGGTGAATCATAATTCTCTAATCGACTACGAAATAAGAAAAATAATTATAGCAGAAAACATATTAATACCAGGACAAAACGATATCGAATACGCTCAGTCTCTGAAACAACACGATGTCAGTAGCTGACTGACACATCCAGCATGCACACAAAGCAATAATTTTTGAAATACATCTTCAATTGTGTTGCGGGATTTTGAGCCTAGAATTGCAAGAACATTATTTTTCTCATAGGTCCAACAATTCATTGCTTATGTACGTTTTTCCGTGTCTGCTTTATTTGTATAGTCACTTGATTAACATAACATCTAATGGCTGATGTCATTGTCGGACAAAGTAATGAAGTCACAAGTCTTGGAAAGCACGTAAATTCTGCAGGAAGACAAATGCAAAACAAAATTTGGTAACCACAGAAAATAAGTTAGTCGTTCGGATAGGAGAAAGAATATGTCTCGATCGTCCATGGATTAGTGAAAATAATATGCTATTTGGATGTACAGTACAGTACGATTTAAGGCAACGTGCGATATATACTCCGTAGAACATTTGAAATTAGGTAACGCACCAATCATTCGATCAAAAATATGTTTGTTGGAAAACATGTGACTACAAAAATCTACAATGCAAATTGGGTCGCCGTACCCGACGATGCGACGTTTTCGTGCAATTTGGGCAGACGCATGTGCAGCGGCCAACTAATCACTGGCCGGCCGGCAACTTGCCCCGTAGGAAAGCGGGTTCTTCTTCCTCTTCTCCGGCCAGCACGGGACCCGACCCGATCGGCCGTTCCCAAGTAGGAATAACCGGAGCAGTGGGTAGTGCATAGTCACGTCGATGGCTGGCAGCAGTCCGTAGCAGTTAAGCTCCTCCTGTAATGGAGATCGATCGATGCTACACGATGAGAGCATCTCCAGCGGCCTGCTCTTTATGGTCTAATAAGTACACAGTAGCTTTTTCGCAGGATAAAAGGCTGGCCTAGCGTATCGCGCGACAGGGTACGGGTCGAGAAAAGCAACTAAGCAAGGCAATGGCTTGAGTGACAGACAGTACGTGCGCGAGGGGCGAGGCACCATGGATCTCTCGGTTTGGGAACTGGTGCATAGCAGGCAAGGTACGCACGGCGGCGGGCGGCGATCGGTCGGGGATGATCGGGAGTTGATCGACGAAGGCGGTGGACCGGTCGGCGCGCGTCGTCAGCCTCAAATAATTTGCACCCATCGAGCGGGAAGTTTCTTTCAGGGCGTGATCGGGGCAGTCTCTCACGGTCGCAGGATTATTGTGGAAATCAAAGGTGGAGTGGAGATGCAGGTTTTGCCACGCGCGCCGTTGCAAGCTTGCGAAGTTTATCATCAGTGTGCGATGCCCACAGCTAGCTGCTGAACCGGGAGGAGCTCTCTCTTGCTTGATCCGGAATTTTGGATTTACAGGCACCGGAGTGAAGCAGAGTTCGAATCCTCTCGTACCTACTAGTCCGGATTGAACAAACTCAGCAGGTCCAGTGAGTGTGACGAGTATGCAATGATGCCGTCGATATATATCGCTCTAACTCGCTAATCGGGACGGAACGTACGTCGACTGAGCAGAGCAGGCCGAGGGAGTGATGCATTTGTATGCAACGATGCCGGCCGGCCGGCAGCGTGCCAGCGTTAGTACTCTATACCATACGGAGTAATGAAGCACGCGCTCGCTGCACTGCACCGCACGTGGTTGGTTAGGCATCCATCCCTTCCCACATCCACATGATCGACCACGACCACGACCTCATCGATCGATCATCTTTAATCCCCGGGCCTAGCTTGATCGGCGGCGAAAACGACACCTCGTCCTCGATCGGCACCAATATTTTCTGCGCAAGTGATCTGCAGTCCTCTGCTCTAACGAACATTGCTACATCATGCATGATCGGCAGGAAGGTTTCTCACGTCTACGGTGCGCATATAATTAGGCCTGCCGGAGAAAATAGGCCTCACTAGATCAGCTTCCTGTCCATCCATCTCTAACCATTCCCCTAACTTAATTTGGCCATGGCCATCTCCAACTCATTTTACTCGAGTGTCACGTGTTCCATCCCAAACATAATCCACACACCATATATGAACTCGAGTGAAACACTTGCCTGTTCCATCCGTGATGAAGCTCGCAGCCTCTCCGCCGCACATTTTCAAACCCCAAGTCCAATATTCAGAGCTCTGTTTATTGGGCTGCTTCGGCCTATAACGATCGCGTCCGAGGTGCCGCGCCGATGTGACCACGGCCTCTTGGTTTTTGGGCTACTGTACGGACGGCAGCCTCCCTCGCTATCGCCAGCAGAAAACTACTCCCTATCGCCCCGGCAAATCCTATTTGACGCTCATAGCGTCCAGCAGCGTCCCGACGCGTACCCTTATTCTAATTTTGGGAACTTTCTAGAGACTTCCGGTTTGGCTGTTTTCTTCTGTTTGAATCGTTTGATTCGTGTGTACTACTGCTAAGATTCTTGCGTTACGTGACAGGAGAAACATGCGCTCGGTTTGGTGTCTTTTTGTTTCCGATTTCTTTTATTTTCATCATTTTATTTCTTTTTCGTTTCCTGTTTTCTTTCTGTTTCCTTTTTTAATTTGTTTTGTTCATTTTTATTTTTAGTTTCAGTTCTATTTCTGATTCTTGTTTTCCATTTATTTTCTATTTTATGGAAATATACGAGTACTTTTTCCGGTTTCTTTACATTTTTTTTGTTCTCTTGTTTGTTTTTTGCTTTTTGGTAATACAAAATATTTTCTTTGATGACGCAAATAGTTATTTATCCCGTGAATATTTTTTCAAACCCGTGAACATTTTTGTCAAACTTCACAAACCACTTTTAATCATGGGTGAACCCTTTTTGTTTATGTTGAACCATCTTTTTTGCTCACATTTTTATTTCTTTTCTTTTTCTAGTTTTTTCCTTTTCATGATTGTTTTGGATGTACATCTTTTTACCGGTACATATTTTACCCCGGAAGATGTTTTATCTGTAACCAGATTTTATTGAACTTACTTAACATTTTTTTCTTCAAAAATCTAGTTCGAGTTAGAGCTCATTTTTGTTCACTATTATTTTCGGTTCACCCGAAGTTTAGTTCCTTTTTGGTTCACTATTATTTTTTTCACCGGTATTTTGGTTCACCATTATTTTATGTTCACCTAAAATTTAGTTCCTTCTAGTTTATTATTATTTTTGGTTCACAGTAATTTTCAGTTGACCCGAGTTTTAGTTCATTTTCGGTTCACCAGCATTTTTTGTTCACCCGAATTTTAGTTCATTATTATTTTTAGTGCACCTGCATTTTCATTTCACCTGAGTTTTAGTTCATTTTCGGTTCACTATTATTTTTAATTCACCGACATTTTTGGTTCACCCGAATTTTAGTTCTTTTTTGACTCCCTATTATTTTTGGTTCACCGGTATTTCAGTTCACCCAAAGTTTAGTTCAGTTTTGGTTCACAAATATTTTCGGTTCACCGGCATTTTTGGTTCATCTGAAATTTAGTTCATTTTCGGTTCATTGGCACTTTCGGTTCACCCAAATTATAGTTCATTTTTTGGTTCAATATTATTTTTGGTTTATCAGCATTTTTCATTCACCTGAATTTTAGTTCATCTTCACCTTGCTAAATTGAAAACAGTTCAGATTTGAAAAATGTTCGAATTTGAAAAATGTTCATGTTTTGAAAATTGTTCAATTCTGAAAACATTTCAGATTTGAAAAATGGATCAGATTTGAAAACCGTTCAGATTTGAAAACGGTACATATTTGAAAACTTTCGAATAAAAAAATTGTTCATGTTTTGGAAAGTGTCAAATTTTGAAAATAGTTCATGTTTGAAAATGGTTCATATTTGAAAAATGGTTCTGATTTAAAAATGGTTCAGATTTGAAAAATGTTTATGTTTTGAAAATTGTTCAGATGTGAAAACGGTTCGGATTTGAAAAATGTCAAATTTTGAAAGTGGTTCAGATTTGAAATATTTTTCAGATTTGAAAATGGTTCAAATTTGAAAACGGTTCGGATTTGAAAAATGGTTCAGGTTTGAAATGGTTCAAATTTGAAAATGGTTCAGATTTGGAAAACTTTCGAATTTTAAAATTCATGTTTTAAAAAATGGTTCAGATTTGAAGAAAAAAATCAGATTTTGGAATTTTCAGATTTCAAAACGTTCACATTTTAAAAATGTTCAAAATCTGGGAACCTTTTTTGATTATCCAAGTTTTTTTCTTTCGATTCATTTTGTTCAAAATGTTCTCTTTCGATTTTTTTTCTTTTCTGTTTTATTCTTTCATTTCTTTCTTTTTTCTGTTTTTATTATTTAGTTTAGTTATATTTTCCATTATTTGCAAAATATTATTTTTCATATTTTCAAAACCCGACCATTTTTTTGTCCTTCTATCTCTTTCGTGTTTTCAGTTTTCGGTTCTTTTCCTTTTTCTTTTTCCGTTTTTTTTCTTTTTCTGTTTTCTTTTTCCGTTTTCTTTTTATTTTTTCTGTTTCTTTTTTTGTTTTCTTTTTCCGTTTCCTTTTTCTTTTTTATGTTTCCTTTTTCTTTTCCATTTTCTTTTTGTGCGCTCCAGTTTTCTTCCTTCTTCTTCTTCTGTTCAATCAGTGTCCTGTATGGATTGATCTATGCTTTTGCGTGGGTGGTCGGGAACCCGTTCTTCGTTCTTCTTTTCTTTTCTTTTTGCTTTTACGTTTTTATGTTTTCTCTGTTTTTCTCTTCTGTAATATCTTTATTTTCTCATTTTCATGTTTCTTTTTATTTTCATTTTCCTCATTTTGGTAATACAATAATATACTTTTTTTCTTCTTTTCATTTTCATTTTTCCTGTTTCATTTTTTCATTTTGTTTCTTCTTTAAAAATAAACATATTTTAAATCTGAACTATTTTTCAAAAATGAACAAAATTTAAAATTATAACCTTTTTTAGAAAATGAATATTTTCAAATATCAACCATTTTAAAAAATGAACAATTTTCAAATATGAACCATTTTAAATTATGAACATTTTTTCAAAAATCTGTTTTTGGTTCATCATTATTTCGGTTCACCCGAATTTTTGGTTCACTATTATTTTCGGTTCACCCGAATTTTTGGTTCAATATTATTTTCGGTTCACTATTTTTTGGTTCAACGGTATTTTTGGTTCACTATTATTTTTGGTTCACACAAATTTTTGGTTCACTATTATTTTCAGTTCACCCGAATTTTTGGTTCACTAATATTTTCGGTTCACCTGAAGTTTTGGTTCACTATTATTTTTGGTTCACCCGAATTTTTGGTTCACTATTATTTTCGGTTCACTATTTTTGGTTCAACGGTATTTTTGGTTCACTATTATTTTTGGTTCACCCGAATTTTTGGTTCACTATTATTTTTGGTTCATCCGAATTTTTGGCTCACTATTATTTTCGGTTCACTATTTTTTTTGGTTCACCGGTATTTTTGGTTCACTATTATTTTCGGTTCACCCGAATTTTTGATTCACTATAATTTTCGGTTCATCCAAATTTTTTGTTCACTATTATTTTCGGTTCACTATTTTTTTGGTTCGCCGGTATTTTTGGTTCACTATTATTTTCGGTTCACCCGAATTTTTGGTTCACTATTATTTTCGGTTAACTATTTTGTTTGGTTCGCCATTATTTTCGGTTCACCTGAATTTTTGGTTCACTATTACTTTCGGTTCACCCGAATTTTTGGTTCACTATTATTTTTGGTTCACTAATTTTTTTGGTTCACCGGTATTTTTGGTTCACCCGAATTTTTGGTTTACTATTATTTTCGGTTCACCGACATTTTTGGTTCAATATTATTTTTGGTTCACCGACATTTTTTGGTTCAAATTATATTTCAATTAAACTTAAGGCATCAATTTGTTTTTACATTACCCTTTTTTGTATTTCTTTTTACCAAGGGAAGAATGTGATACAGACACTTATTTGAAAGTTCAAATTAAAATATTGAAATAGTTTACTAATGAACAAATCTTATGGAAGAGTCATACGTGATTATTCAATTTTTTTTGACAACATTCAATATTTTTGTTGTACGCTAAAATCTCGTTCCAAATCTGGGAAGAAGGAACAAACGCGAATAGAGAACCTTAGAAACGACCGAAAACGAACTGAACGAACGGAATAGAAGCAACCGTTGCGGAACGGGCCTTCGCGGCATAATGGGCCTTCGCGTCGAACAGATGTACGCGGGCGAGTTATACCATACGACTCGCAAGGAGTGATAGCTAGGGGAACCCGTACGGACGGCAGCCTCCCTCGCTATCGCCAGCAGAAAACTGCTCCCTATCGCCGGGCAAATCCTATTTGACGCTCATAGCGTCCATCAGCGTCCCGACGCGTACCCCTTATTCTAATTTTGGGAACTTTCTAGAGACTTCCGGTTTGGCTGTTTTCTTCTGTTTGAATCGTTTGATTCGTGTGTACTACTGCTAAGATTCTTGCGTTACGTGACAGGAGAAACATGCGCTCGGTTTGGTGTCTTTTTGTTTCCGATTTCTTTTATTTTCGTAATTTTATTTCTTTTTCGTTTCCTGTTTTCTTTCTGTTTCCTTTTTTAATTTGTTTTGTTCATTTTTATTTTTAGTTTCAGTTCTATTTCTGATTCTTGTTTTCCATTTATTTTCTATTTTATGGAAATATACGAGTACTTTTTCCGGTTTCTTTACATTTTTTTGTTCTCTTGTTTGTTTTTGCTTTTTGGTAATACAAAAATATTTTCTTTGATGACGCAAATAGTTATTTATCCCGTGAATATTTTTTCAAACCCGTGAACATTTTTGTCAAACTTCACAAACCACTTTTACTCATGGGTGAACCCTTTCTGTTTATGTTGAACCATCTTTTTTGCTCACATTTTTTATTTCTTTTCTTTTTCTAGTTTTTTCCTTTTCATGATTGTTTTGGATGTACATCTTTTTACCGGTACATATTTTACCCCGGAAGATTTTTTATCCGTAACCACATTTTATTAAACTTACTTAACATTTTTTTTCTTCAAAAATCTAGTTCGAGTTAGAGCTCTTTTTTGTTCACTATTATTTTCGGTTCACCCGAAGTTTAGTTCCTTTTTGGTTCACTATTATTTTTTTCACCGGTATTTTGGTTCACCATTATTTTATGTTCACCTAAAATTTAGTTCCTTCTAGTTTATTATTATTTTTGGTTCACAGTAATTTTAAGTTGACCCGACTTTTAGTTCATTTCGGTTCACCAGCATTTTGTTCACCGAAATTTTAGTTCATTATTATTTTTAGTGCACCTGCATTTTCATTTCACCTGAATTTTAGTTCATTTTCGGTTCACTATTATTTTTAATTCACCGACATTTTTGGTTCACCCGAATTTTAGTTCTTTTTTGATTCCCTGTTATTTTTGGTTCACCGGTATTTCAGTTCACCCAAAGTTTAGTTCAGTTTTGGTTCACAAATATTTTCGGTTCACCGGCATTTTGGTTCATCCGAACCCTAGTTCATTTCGGTTCATTGGCACTTTCAGTTCACCCAAATTATAGTTCATTTTTTGGTTCAATATTATTTTTGGTTTATCAGCACTTTCATTCACCTGAATTTTAGTTCATCTTCACCTTGCTAAATTGAAAATAGTTCAGATTTGAAAAATGTTCAAATTTGAAAAATGTTCATGTTTTGAAAATGTTCAGTTCTGAAAACATTTCAGATTTGAAAATGGATCAGATTTGAAAACGGTACGTATTTGAAAACGTTCGAATAATAAAATTGTTCATGTTTTGGAAAATGTCAAATTTTGAAAATGGTTCAAACTTGCAAATGGTTCATATTTGAAAAATGGTTCTGATTTAAAAATGGTTTAGATTTGAAAAATGTTTATGTTTTGAAAATTGTTCATATGTGAAAACGGTTCGGATTTGAAAGATGTCAAATTTTGAAAGTGGTTCAGATTTGAAAATGGTTCAAATTTGAAAAAGGTTCGGATTTGAAAAATGGTTCAGGTTTGAAATGGTTCAAATTTGAAAATGGTTCAGATTTGGAAAACTTTCGAATTTTAAAATTCATGTTTTAAAAAATGGTTCAGATTTGAAGAAAAAAAACAGATTTTGAAATTTTCAGATTTCAAAACGTTCACATTTTAAAAATGTTCAAAATCTGGGAACCTTTTTTGATTATCCAAGTTTTTTTTTTGCAGTTGAAGAAAACTGGACTTTTTCAGCTGAATTAACAAAGAAAACTGGTACCAAAAGTAACAAGCGAACAAAGAAAAAATACCAAGCCAAAGAAGCCTCACGAGGAGATTAATTCGGCCGGCCCACCAACGTACGATCCTGGACGAGAGAGGTAAGCGTCAGCTCGCTAAGCTACGCAAAAAGTGTAGAATAGGAGCTCCCCTATCGCCCGGGAGCTCCTGTGTATCGCTTCGAGGTGACGCCAGACGCACGTGCCGCCTGACGGACTTCCTCTAATGGGCCAGCCCATTTGTCGAATAGTTCGTTTTTCTGTTTTTTCTCTCTATCTTTTCTGTTTTCTTTATTTCTGTTTTCTTTTCTGTTTTTTGTTTGTTCAATTTATTTTCACTTTATTTATGATTTTAAAAATGTTCAATTTTGAAAATTTGTACAAATTTAAATATGTTCAAATTTGAAAATTGTTCAGTTTTGTAAGAAATGTTCAAAATGATTTTTTTCAAATTTAAACATTTCTCAAAATTGAACAAATTTTAATTTTGAACATTTATAAGAGCTATTTTTTTCCAAATTTGAACAAAAAATTTCGGTGAACAGAAACTATTTTGACCTTTTTAAATGTCAACAGAAAATGTCGGTGAACAAAAACTATTTTGAAACAATTTTAAAGTGAACAAAAAATATCGGTGAACACAAACTATTTTTGAACGATTTCTAAAGTGAACAGAAAATATCGGTGAACGCAAACTATTTTTGAATGATTTTAATAATGAACAGAAATATCGGTGAACGTAAAATGTCGGTGACAATTTTTTTTCAAAATGAATTTGAACAATTTTTGAATCTGAACATTTTTCCAATCTAAACATTTTTTGAATCTGAACAAATTTCAAATTTGAACAATTTTTTAATCTGAACAATTTTTGAATATGACAATTTTTCCAACCTGAACATTTGTTGAGTCTGACCATTTTTTTGAATCTGAACAAATTTCATATTTGAACAATTTTTGAATCTGAACTTGCTATCTGAACATTTTTTAGTTTGAAAATAAGAAAACAGAAAAAAAAACGAAAAAGAAAGAAAAAACGAAAATAGAAAAGAAAACTACAAGAGAAGAAAGTGAAGAAAATAAATCATAAAGAAGAAAAGAAATTGAAATCTGAAACCTTTTTTGAAATCTGAAAAAAAAACAGAAATAAAAATGAGTGAAAGAAACAGGAAAACTAAAAAAGAAGTAAAAAAAAGGTAAACTAAAAAAGCCGCCGAAACGGGCCGGCCCACTAGCGCCATCCCGCAGGCGACAAAATGCATAAAAATGATATAATTGACAGTAAAAACATGTGACAATATCACAAAACTAGCATGTATCACTCAAAAATTATACTCCCTCCGATCCATAAAAAGTGTCGCTCATTTTGTACTAAGTTAGTAAAAACTTTGTACTAAGTGGACGACACTTTTTATGGATCGGAGGGAGTATATACGTTTGAGACGTATCAGACGTCGTTTGGGTCCCTGAAACATCAAAATATAGAAAATAGGGTTTTCTGCCAGTGCAGGGTTAATTCTAAAAAATAGGAAAACTGTGAAATCTTCCCTAAATCCTTATAAAACAATGATATAACCCTTATATGATGCAAATATGATTGAAATATGAGTATTATAATGCAAAGTTCATGTATGCATTTTACGTGCATCAACCGGTACTACCGGCCCTGCGGGTTTTTTCTGCAGCGCGAGCATGAAGCGTCGCCTGTGGGCGATATATAGGATTTGGCCTATCGTCCCGGCGATTCCTACCCAGGAATCGGCCGCGGCTGCAACTAATCGACAACTGGCCCAGTAGGCCCGTTAGGTACAGAAGAAGATGTTTTCTCATCACAAGATGGTTTTGCGCCTCAGGAAAACAGAAAAACGGAGAGCTTGATCTCTTTACTACGGTTGTAAAAATTTAGGAGAACAAATGGTCTCTGGGATGATGGTTTTTTTTTTGTTCCCTTTCCTTTTATTGTTGTATGAACATGTGGTTTCTATTAATAGAAAATCGGAGGGGAAACCCTCTTTTTCAAAACAAAAAAGGCTATTCGTGATGCTTCGCCCACTGTAGCGCACACGCATCGTTAGAAATGTGGTCAGCATGTCCTATTTTCTCTAGAAGGATTTTACAGTAGCTTGCTTGCTTCGGTTGTTTTTCCTATTTATTTTGTTTTTTTCTTGATTATTTCCTTTTTATTTTCTTTTATTATATTTTCCTTTTTTTCATGTCTTGATTTAATGTTATGGTTCTACTGGGGAAGTGTTACATGTACATTGAAATTATGTCTATTTCAGTTTAAAATTCGGTTCCGCCTATAGTTGTTTCATGAATGCAAACTTATTGTTTCACTAATTCTAAATTTTTTTCTGCCTATAGTTGTGATTTGTTTCATAAATGGTACAATTTGGTTCCATTTGGAGCAAAATTTAGTTTCTCTTGTAGTTGTGATTATGTTCCATGAGTGCAGGTTGGATAGCCTCGCGACCCTCACGTCGCCTCCCTTGGCGGCGACGGGGAAAATCTAGATCGCCGCCGCCACCTCCTCCCTCCTCCATCTAGTCTAGCCGCCGACCCCCTAAATTTGTTAGAGTTTTTCTAAAATATTTTATCATTTTTGAATTTTTTTTGGATATACTAGGAGCATGTGAGTTTAGGAGTCAAAGTGAATTTCTCTCGAGGGGTATCCTTTAAATTTGTTTTTCGGTCTCCTATGGTCTTGGGCGGAATAGATCCACTAAACTCAGAAAGTAATATCACCTTTCTATCGTTTCCTCAAACACATGGTGGTCGCTACCTCATTGACGATCGCCGGAAGCCCGGAGAGTGGAGGTGGTGGAGCATGTGACGTTTCTCGAGCCATTCCTTTCTACCTCTTCTTCGGGGCAGGGGCGTAAGCCGCCGCTTTTGGAAGCCCCAGAGACGACAACGTCGTGGTGGCGACAGACCCCAGCACCAACGCCACCGGATGGAACCCATAAGACACAACCGCTGGGGCACTAACTCCCTAAGTAATTCGCGGGGCCTGCCGCTTCCGTTTGAACCCCGCAGCGGCCATCGTGGGCGGCGCAACAGGAAGCACGGCGGTCGGAGGCGCATGAACGTGGGGAGGCAGGGAGTCAGGCCTCACAACATCAGAATCGACGGGCGGAGACACAGGAAGCTCCATGGCAGCATTTGAGCAAAGCGTCGAGAGCGGATTTTGCGGGGTCGAGGAGATTGACGGTGGCGAGGGAGTGGGAAAGGCGGGGCTAAAATACCCCTCCCGCCAAGCTGCTCACATGTATACATTGAACTGAAAATCTCACGCCGATTCCTGGCTACGGGGATTTTCACGATCCTATTTTCTGTTCCCCTAAAAGAAATGAAGGTATGATGGTTTTATGGGATCTGGACGGATTATTTTGCTGGTCATAAACGTAAATTAGCAGTTATTTTATGGGTCAGACCATTTTATGGGATTTGTTAGATGTGCTCTAAGATACTTACGAATGGTTTTCACTGTTAAGTTCCTCGCACCAAGATTTTTAAAACTTGATATCATGTTCATAGATCTTTAACAATTTTTTGTTTGACTTCAAAAATTAGAGTAAATGTACTTCTAGTTTCAGTGTAATTATACTTTGGTGTTTCAGTGTACTTTGTTCTCCGCAATTGAATTTTCACAAACTTTTTATCAGTATTTTGTATCTCGGGTTTAATATACCTGTACTTGTGTACTTCAGTTTTTTTTTTGCATATTTGTACTTCGTAGAATTCTTATATTTCTTATTTTTGATTAGTGTATTTATATTTTGGATTATTAGTATACATATACTTTTATATTTTGGTTATTAGTATACTTATACTTTGTACTTTACATGATTTTTTTACTTCATATTGTTGTCTCGATTTTTATGCTCTTGTACCTTTTATTTTACTTTCAACAATAAAAGTGTATAAAAAAGAGAAAAATCAGGAATAAAGTATTTCACGCGGGTTCCTAGACGCTGAAACGTGTCCAAGCTGTAGAGCGTCCACGCTGGTTCCACTCGCTCCCGCACAGTCCGACCTCTCGGAAGGTCGGCCTCCCCCTAGTGATATCAATACCCAAGGTGGTTCAGCACGATTGGATTTGTTAATGTGATGATAATAATAATGTTTACACACTTTTAAGCCCACAAAAGGCTTTGGAAATACAGTATGACAGTACAAGGGAGCCAATTTGCGGAGGAGATTAGTCTCGATTTTTTTATTTTGCCGAGGAGAACACATGGTTAGGCCCATCACATGTCGAACCAAGATAATGTTGTCAATGTGAAGCTTTAAGAGAAAAATTGCTTCACGGCATATTGTGCACATCGTTATCGCTGTGGAATTCAGGTGAGGATTAAAGAGTTGAATGGCAATGCCACATGTGGCATCACCTTAAACCATTCAGCCAAGAGCACTCAGTTTTCGGAATGGAAGCTAGCTAGAATTAGCCCTGCTGCTTATCATACGAGCTGATTTTTTTCTGAAATTAATTTGGCCAGGTGCACACAAACTAATTCATTTGTTCATGAAAATGGTGCAGAAGAGACAAGAGAGATATCCGAATGCAAATGCAATCAGAAATTTTTATTTGGTCAACCACAGATTGCAGAATCCTGATGCTGCTTTTTACTCGCACTGTACTGATAATTCTGCGGCCGCTGAAGGTAGCGCCGTCGAGTTCTCCTGTCCCCTCTTCCTCGACAGCTCCGCGACGTAGCTGATCATGTCCGTCAGGTCAGAGTGCGACGACCCGCCTTCCTCCATGGCAGCCGTCGCCTCCGCGGCGATCTCCTTGGCCCTGGCCCTCCTCGCCCCCGCCTCCGGCCGGCCGCCCATCAGCTCGGCGATCGCCTTCTCCAGGTCGCCGCTCTCCACCTGAACCCCCTCGGCCTCCTTGGGGAGGTACAAAGCGGGGATCTTGACGCCGGACCTGACGCCGACGCCGAGCACGTCCACGAGCAGCTGCTCGCTGCAGAACTGGTCGGCGATGGTGGGCCACGTCAGCGTCGGCACGCCGAGGGAGACAGCCTCCAGCGTGCCGTTCCAGCCGCAGTGCGTGAGGAAGCCGCCCACCGCCGGGTGCGAGAGGATGGTCACCTGCGGCGCCCACCCGCGCACGAGAAGTGCCCTGTCCTGGACGCGCGCCTCGAACCCCTCGTCGTCGAGCAGTGCCCTCACGGCGGCGTCTGCCTTGGCCTCCTTGATGGCCCACACGAACGGCCGCCCCGACGCCTCGAGGCCGCGCGCGAGCTCGGCGAGCTGCTTCGCCGTCAGCTGCGTGATGCTGCCGAAGCTGACGTAGAGCACGGACGCCGGCGACCGGGCGTCGAGCCACGACACGATGCGCCCGGCGTCGACGTCGGCGGGTTTGCCTCGGGCGGCCATGGCGTCGGCGTCGTCAACCATGCTGCTCGAGGCGCAGGTCGGCCCTACGGCCCACGTCCTCTTACCGAGCGCCGCCGCGTATGCGTTGAGGAAGGTTCCCTCCATGCCGCGGAACGTGTTGAAGAGCAGGCCGTCGGCGGTGGCCTCGGCGTCGAGCGTGTCGCGGTGCTCCTTCTCCACGCCGGGGTATTGGAAGAACCCCCGCATCGTGGCCTTGTTCCCGACGGCGTGCACCGGGAAGCCCGGCACCTCGAACGGCGCCAGGTCGTCGTCTTGGACGCGGTCGAACACGCCGTGCTTGGTCAGGCAGTGCACGGCGAGCTGGAAGTAGGCTGACGGGCAGTGCATGACCAGCCTCGGGATGCCGAGGCGCTCGCACACGGGCGCCGTCCACGGGTTGCACGAGTCGGCGACGAGGCAGACCGGCAGGCGCGGCAGCGCGCGGACGTACTCCTCGAGCGGCCCGGCCAGGCTCCAGATGGCCTGGAAGAACTTGATGTACATGGCCGGGTTCGAGCCCTGTGAGCTGGTCGACGGTTTCCATCCCCTCCGGCAGGCCGTGCCGCGGGCCGGGGAACGGGAGCTCGAGGAGCTCGAGCGGGAGGCCCGCCCTCCTGGCGCCGTCGACGGTGGCCCTGTTGCGCGCGGCGTTGACGGGCGTGGTGACGATGGTGACCCGCGGGCCGCGCGCGGCGAGGAGGCGCGCCACGTCCACCATGGGTATGATGTGGCCCTGCGCCGCCAGCGGCACCATCACGAAGTGTAGCTCCGACGGCGCCATGAGTGGCACGGCAGCTCGACCTGATCCGTCTCGCTCCTCTAGCTAGCAGTGTCTAGCTCACTCACTTAAACTGCAGCTTTGGGTACGAGTTAATTACACGGCCGTTGTCGAGGCTATATATGCTGCGTGACGTCCCTGGTGGATCCAGGAGCTTGGGGTGCAAATGAATCTGTATCTGACCATATCTCATAGGCATGGCGCTGGCGAGCGACAGTTTGTTGATGCATTTTTCAAGTCGCGGTGGTGGAGCACCTAGGATCTATTAATCAAAAAATTAGCGTCGTGCGTTCCAAGATAGCTTGTGGAGGCTGTCCAGATGGCGACATGTGCGCCCTCCTCCGAGCTCTGATCTCAGGTTTATATTCCGGTAGCCGCGCAGTTGCCGGTTAAAAAACATTTACAGAGAAATAAATACGATCCAAACGAAAAGTTACCATAGAGGAGGATAAAATATGAGAACTAAACCTGGTTTGGATGGCAAGAAGGGTTAGTTGTACTCATCCCAGTAGAAATCAAACTTCAGGTTTAACATTTAGGCCCCGTTTGGCATGAAAGTATTTTTGAAGTATACATATAATACTTCGGTTTATGAAAATATTGAAGTATTAAATACTTTAAGGTGTTTGGATCCAATAAATAATATGGTTTTAAAACTGAAATATTCACCAAAACTGTAGTTGTTGAAGTATTGAAGAAAGAGGTCCGACCCTCTTTTTTCGAAACTGAAGTATTCGCCAAAACTGAAGTATTTGCTTGCCAGACGTTGTAATACTTTAGTTTTGAAATACTTCAATTTAGTAAATACTTCACTACCAAACTAGGCCTTATGTCTCATAAAAACAGAATAATTTTTTTAATTACAGGCAACGTTCATAGAACTGAGTGTATGTGTGTTTGTACTGTGTTTTTCAAAAAAGAAAAATGAACACGACAACTACATGCGCTGAACGCTCAATATCTTTAATGGACACATTTAAATTTTAGATCTGGTTTTCCAACACATGTTACTTCTGCAATAACATTGCAAGATTGCATTGCTAGTAGACTGAAGATGTCCAGATTCGGTCATTCTTCCAAATAGATCGAAGGTGTTCAGGTTCATCCATTCATTCATCCATAGATGGCAAAGATTTGATTACAAGTATGATGTGCCTCTTTTGCAAACACGTTCGCTCTTACAATGTAGTATGTTTCTTTTGTACAAAAATCAAAAGGTACCTGAGCTCCATGACACATGGAAACTCTGATTCATCGTCTCGTCCACAAACCGCAATGGACCACCGAACAACCTGCTCAATAGCGCTTGGTTCAATCGTCCTGTCCCTCGAGCCGAAGCAGGGTGCCAGATCCTCGACGCAAAGTTGTGGACTTACGGCGACCACCATCCCCTGACGGCTCACTGTGAGGAACACGGCATTTATAACTGAGGAGTACACCATTCTCGCAAGGATCGACCTTGAGTTCACGTGATAGTGGCTTCCCCATGACTTGGACATGAGTCACACTGTTAAAAGTACATCACCTATTTATGAATGCACTGGAAGATATCATCACATCAAAACAAATGCAGTATTTGCGCAGGTGTTCAACAACTCACGCTATGTAGTATCGGCCATCATAAGCGTCCTTCAACACCCCACCAAGAAGCTCAATCTTCACCACCCCACCAATACATAAAACTGGGTGTGGTAGCTTAAAGGATTGCAACACATTTTCCTGGAATATCACACATCTTGTCACTTTCAAACATCTAAATTATGTTTCTATTGAATGAAAATGAATCCACCTGGGAACATGTATTCAACTGACCTGCAACATTGGAAATTCTGGAGATGTGTACGTCCAGATATAGTTGTGATCAGCAATGAGATGCCCTTTATTTTCACCATATAACCACAGAAGTGACTTTTGATAGCCCATCTGGAACCGTATGCGCTTTGCTGAATATATTGGCTCGTCATCTCGGAAAAACGCTGCACGACGAAGAGCATTAACACATATCAGGCAGCTTTTTTCATACAGAAAGAAGGCTGCAGTATTAGGACAAACCTTTCAGTGGTTGCACCCTGATTTCATCGACAAGGGATAGATCTGACGGGAGCCTATACATCAGGAATTCTGCCATAGCTGCAGGATCTCTATGCCCCCTGCTGGACCAATAAGATGGTATCGACCCCACACGATCAACTGGTTCGAGCGTATTCGCCATGGCCTCTTCTGGGTAACGGTCGGTGCTTGATGGGCCTATGCAGTGGATGACACAAATCTTGGTGTCGTATGGTGAGAGAAGACCATGACTAAGTTGCATATACACCCTGTGATCCCTCTCGAGCTTGTCAAACTCAGCATCGGCAATTGATCCGGCATTTGGGCGTACACAGACGGAACTGCTCGTGTCAATGCGCGTGAAGATGGCAACCTCTGGATAAGCTCGCAGGCACTGGATCTTGCTGAACTGATTTGCTATCACTGAATAAAAGATGTGATTCAGTTTGGACACTGAAGCTTGTGTAGTTAAACTTAAATCGCACATTTGAAATCTAGAGAAAATCTGAATAATAATTATGACATAGCACAATACATACCAATCATGGCACCAAATTTCCAAGGAAAAAAAAGACACGTGACTGCGAATAGCACCCGTTATCAATTTCACTGAGTAGTGCAATGTTCATATTATTCACTTTTAGATTTGTCTATCTTGTTCTTCGCGAGAAGTAGATCAAATTTGGATTGGAAATTTTGAGAGACGGTGATGTAGGCTGTTCCAATATTCTGTTTTTTCAAAAGATATTTCCATTCGCATTGAAAACAGTAATCACTCATCCAGCCATTTAGCACACTAGTACACCTAATCAGCCTAGTTGATAGCATATGCCGCTATAGGTAGCTGTCGTTGAACTGAGAAACAAATTAACATAGTTTTGGGCATAGCAGCAACAGACGAGATGGTTCGATAAGCAGCAAAAAAAAAATTGGGGTCGCGGGTCATCACACGGCTAGATCTAGATGGATTCCTAGGCACGAAATGTAGAGACAGACCCAGATTTCTGTTTTGGGACGTACCGAATCGGCGCCAGGAGTGGGAGACGGCGGAGGCGCGGGCGAGGTCGGCGGGGTCGTCGAGCAGCCTGAAGACGATGGCGGAGGTGTCCGGGCCGAGGAACTCGAGGAAATCCATCCCCCGCCCTTCCTCCGGCAGCTCCCCTTCCATCGCAGCTAGCACCCAAATCTCCTCTCCTCTGCAAACCCTAGCAGCAGAGTGGGGAAACTGAAATGCGGCTTGGACAGTCTCTTGGAAGCACGATAGCACTCGGCGACGACGCTTGACGTTGACTTAGAACAGGAATCCCTCGAACCGGCTTCAGTTTCACGACTACACGAGTCCGCGTGGGCCCCACGACGCAGCCACTCGCCGGACTTGGAAGACGGCGACAATGGAAGCAGCAGCGTCGCTAGGAGAGTAAGAGCCAATGTCAGGACGTCGCACCCTGTTCCCCACCGGTGAAGTTCCGGCTAGACTCTGCTTACTTTTGCTTCTTCTAGAAACCTTCTCGACGACTCGACCCATACTGCCACCCACACACCTCTGGTCCGCTGAATCTCGCCGTGCAATGTCTCCACCCGTGAATTTTCATGTCGCCATGCGTAACGGATAACACATGCACGCCATGTCCTATCTGCGTACGATACGGTAATCCCACGCCTCTTATCACATACCTTGTCTTCTTCCTCTAACTAGCTAGTCGATGGTTACTCGCCATGGCCTGATGGCCACCTCCTGCCTCGCACATGCATGCACCTGATCCATGGATCAAATGTGTACACGTCGATAGCCGGTCGATCGAGAATTCTGTGTGCCCCTGAATTTCATCTCCATCGATCAAATATGTACACGTCTCGTCATCCGGCATATATAGCGGCCACGCTCCCCAACTCGATCGTCAAGCTTGCACTCGCCTTCGCTGCCAGTGCGCGGGGATCAGTACGTACGTACAGCGGGAAGAGATGGCGGCGTCGACGGAGCTGCACTTCTTGCTGGTGCCGCTGGTGGCGCAGGGCCACATCATCCCGATGGTGGACCTGGCGCGCATCCTGGCCGCGCGCGGGCCGCGGGTCACCCTCCTCACCACGCCCGTCAACGCCGCGCGCAACCGGGCCGCCGTCGACGCCGCCAACAGGGCGGGCCACGCGGTCGAGCTCGTCGAGCTCCCGTTCCCCGGCCCGCAGCTCGGCCTGCCGGAGGGGCTGGAGGCCATGGACCAGCTCGTCGACAAGGACATGTATCTCAAGTTCTTCCACGCCATCTGGAAGATGGCCGAGCCGCTGGAGTCGTACGTACGAGCGATGCCGCGCCGGCCGGACTGCCTCGTCGCCGACTCGTGCAACCCGTGGACGGCGGGTGTGTGTGAACGTTTCGGCGTCCCGAGGCTGGTCATGCACTGCCCGTCCGCCTACTTCCTCCTAGCCGTGCACAACCTGTCCGCGCACGGCGTGTACGACCGTGTCGGCGACGACGAGACGGCGCCGTTCGAGGTGCCGGACTTCCCGGTGCGCGCCGTCGGGAATAAGGCCACTTTCAAGGGCTTTTTCCAGTACCCGGGCGTGGAAAAGGAGCAGCGCGACGTGATCGACGCCGAGGCCACCGCCGACGGCCTGCTGATCAACACGTTCCGTGGCGTCGAGGCCGTTTTCGTCGACGCGTACGCGGCGGCGCTCGGCCGGAGGACGTGGGCGATCGGACCGACGTGCGCCTCCTCGAGCATGGACGCCGACGCCAAGGCTGGACGCGGCAACCGCGCCGATGTTGACGCCGGTCATATCGTTTCGTGGCTCGACGCCCGGCCGCCGGCGTCCGTGCTGTACATCAGCTTCGGCAGCATCGCTCAGCTCCCGGCGAAGCAGTTCGCCGAGCTCGCGCGCGGCCTCGAGGCGTCGGGACGGCCGTTCGTCTGGGCCATCAAGGAGGCCAAGGCCAACGCCGCCGTGAAGACGCTGCTCGAATACGAAGGGTTTGAGGACCGCGTCAAGGATAGGGGCCTCCTGGTGCGCGGGTGGGCGCCGCAGGTGACCATCCTCTCGCACACGGCGGTGGGCGGCTTCCTCACGCACTGCGGCTGGAACGCAACGCTGGAGACCATATCCCACGGTGTTCCGGCACTGACGTGGCCCAGCTTCGCCGACCAGTTCTCCAGCGAGCGGCTGCTCGTGGACGTGCTCGGCGTCGGCGTCAGGTCCGGCGTCAAGGTGCCCGTCATGAACGTCCCCAAAGAGGCCGAGGGCGTTCAGGTGCCGAGTGGCGACGTGGAGAAAGTGATCGCTGAGCTGATGGACGGCGGGACAGAGGGGACGACAAGGAGGTCCAAGGCGAAGGAGCTGGCTGCGGAGGCGAGGGCGGCCATGGAGGAAGGCGGGTCGTCGTACTCCGACCTTACGGACATGATCCGCTATGTGTCGGAGCTGTCGAGGAAGAGAAACCACGAAAGGGACGCAAGCTGGACCTCCTTGCCTATGCCTTTCCCGGCGGCAGAGCTCACAAGCAACAAAAGCGAGAAGATCGAAGCCGACGCTGCATTGTCAGTAGAGTCCTAATTAAGCTGCGTAGTTACTGGCAAATTAGGCGACAATTGGGTGATCTCCAACCCTACACCCAATCCTACCACCATATATATACCATTCAGTTAATCCCTGCTATTGTTAATCTGAGTTCACAATTTGGCATTATAGATAGTAATTTTCTCACTTACCAGTTACCAACCAGAGAAGAAATACAAACAGGTCCAAACAGTTCAAGATGCAACTTCTGACTATTATACTTGTTTTTTTTTTTAGAAATGGGGAGAATCCCAGCCTCTGCATCAAAATGATGCACACGGCTTTCTTTTATTGCAAAGTTTTAAAGCATTGTAGTATTCAAATTACACTGAAGCAACGCACAAGATAGTCATAGCCGACTATCAAAAATAAGAATAGTCTAACTACACATCTTGTAGTCGACTAGTGTGCCGCCAGCCACTCTGGTTGAAGATATCCCGAATGACCGTCATCAATCGAGTACACCCGGAATCCATACGTCCACGCTGATTCTCGGGAAGTAGGAATAACCACATGTGAATCCAGTTTGTCGCCTGATGCACCACCTGCAAAAAATGACCGACTCCTGTCTTGTTAAACACAACATCATTCCGGCAATTCCAAATTGCCCAAAGAAAGGCACAAACGCCGACACAAATATTAGCCTTTGTTTTCTTATCTACCCCATTCAACCAGTTACCAAACATATTAGTAATACTAATCGGAGGAGTGATATTGAATGTAAAGTGAACCAACCTCCAATTTGACGAGCAAGAGGGCAGGAAATAAATAGATGTTCCGCGGATTCATTTGCATCACAAAAAACACACTTCTTACATCCGATCCAATTACGCTTAATGAGGTTATCCTTAGTAAGTAACACTTTCTTATGAAGAAACCACATAAAAATCTTAATTTTTAGAGGAACCTTCAATTTCCATAGATAGGTTTTCAAATACCTAGTATGGCCGTTCAGATTGTCAGCATATAGAGATTTAACCGAAAACAAACCCGACGGCGTTAGTTTCCAAGTATAAGAATCTGCGTTATTAGTTAAAGAGACACCATGAGTCTCTCAACAAGATGATGCCATTCAGTCCACCTGTCCCCCACTAAGGATCGTCGAAACCGAATATTAAGATGATCATGCGTCAACATATGTGAGATCAGCACCTCCTTATGACGCACAATGCTAAATAACGCAGGATATTGAGCCGACAACGGAGTGTCACCGAGCCAAGGATCCTCCCAGAATCTGATCCCTTAACCATTACCAAGTGTAAAGGATACATGCTTGAAAAATCATTCTTCACACGCATAATCCCCTTCCGAAAAGGAGAATCATTTGGCTTAACCTCAACCTGAGCCAAAGTTTTACTCCCAATATATTTATTGTGTAACAATTCATGCCAGACCCCTTCCTCAGTTAAGAGTTTAAATAGCCACTTACTAAGTAAACACTTATTTTTAATATCAAGCACTTCAATGCCTAAACCTCCTTGATCTTTCGGTCTGCATATAATATTCCACTTGGTAAGGCGGTATTTCTTTTTCAAGTGGTCACTTTGCCAAAAGAAGCGAGATCTAAATGAATCTAGCCTTTTACGAACTCCCTTAGGCAACTCAAAGAAGGACAGTAAAAACATTGGAAAACTCGTAAGGACTGAATTAATAAGGACTAGGCGGTCACCATATGACAACAATTTACCAATCAAAGAGCTAAGTTTGCAATCAAACCGGTCGTCTACTGGTTTCCACTCCTTATTAAGTAGCTTACGGTAATGGATTGGGATCCCTAGGTATTTAAAAGGAAGACTACCAACAACACACCCAAAAATGTGCCTGTATCCTCCTGATAATGTCTCGCGTCCCCAAAATAAAAGATCTCACTCTTATGAAAGTTAATTTTAAGCCAGATAACTGCTCGAACATAGACAAAATCAGTTTCATGTTCACAGCCTTCTCTAGATCGTGTTCAAGAAACCGAATAGTGTCGTCTGTATATTGTAAAATGGAGACACCACCCTCCACTAAGTGTGGTATAAGTCTGTTGGGAATATGCCCTAGAGGCAATAATAAAATGGTTTATTAGCATATTCATGTTTATGATAATAGTTTATTATCCATGCCATAATTGTATTAACCGGAAACATAATACATGTGTGGAATATAAACAACAGGTGTCCATAGTAAGCCTCTACCGGACTAGTTCGTTAGTCAAGAGATGGTTAGCGTTTCCTAACCATGGACTTGTTATAGTCACTTGATAACGGAGTCATATCATTAGGAGTAATGATGTGATGGACAAGACCCGATAATAAAGAGTTGCAATTGATCGTGTCACATAAGTTTCATTGCCAATGCTTTTAGTATGCCAAGTATAGTTTCCTTAGACCATTAGATTATGTCACTCCCGTTTACCAGAGGAATACCTTGTGGACATCAAACGTCACTTCGTAACTGGGTGATTATAAAGGTGGCTTTCAGGTATCTCCGATGGTATTTGTTGGGTGACATGAATCAAGACTGGGATTTGTCCTTCCTTGTGACGGAAAAGATATCTCTGGGCCCTCTCGGTAATATAGCATCAGAAAGGTTGCAACCATGTGATTAAGTGTTAATCACGGAGATCCTATATTATGGACGAGTAAAGAGAATTTGCCAGGTAACGAGATGAAACTGGATATGGGGATATCGACGATCGAATCTCGGGCAAATTAAATATCGGTGAGGCAAAGGGAATCGTATACGAGATTAAGAATCTCCGGCATCGTGGTTCAATTGATAAGGAACTTCGTTGAATATGTAGGAGTCAATATGGGCATCCCGGTCCCGCTGTTGATTATTGATATGATCATGTCTGCATGTTCTCGAACCGTAGGGTCACACACTTAACGCTCCGATGTAGCTAGGGTTTAGCGATGAGATGTTTTGATGGTATGAGTGAATATTGATTCGGAGTCTCGGATAGGATCCCGGACATCACGAGGAGTTCCGGAGTGGTTGGAGAATAAGATTCATATATGGAAAGTGGTTTCCGGAGGTATCGGAAAAGTTCTGGGAATTTTCCGGCAGAGTACCGGAATATTCTAGAAGGTTCTAGAGGAGTCTAGAAGTGGGGCCCATAGGAGTATGGGGCCCACGTGGAATGAAGGGGTGGTGGACTGGCCTAAAGGGCCAGCCGCACCACCTGCCCCAAAGAGGCCCATGCGGGCTGAAAGGCCCAAGTGGGGGGCGGCAAAAACCCTAGGGGGGTGGCTTGGGGGCCAAGCCTCCCCAGCCGCCGGCCCTAAGAGGGCAAGGGGCGCAGACCCCCTAGCCACCTATATAAGGAGGGGCTGGGGGAGGGCTGCCGCACCCCTGGAGCTCCCTCCTGCCCTAGCCGCCGCACCCTCCCCTGCCGCACCACCTCCCCTTGACGCCACCCCTCCCCGTAGGGCTGCCGCCATCTACTCCACCATAGATGCTGCACCACCCCTAGCCGTAGGGCTGCTGCACCATGCCCTCCTCTCCCTCTCCTCTTGCTTGGCTTGGCGAAGCCCTGCTTGTGGAGACTACACCATCAACGCCACCACAACCGTCGTGGTGCCGAGATCCATCTAGCCATCTCCACCTTGCTTGCGGGATCAAGAAGGCGGAGATCTACATCGAGCCGTACGTGTGGATACCGCGGAGGTGCTGCCTGTCGTGCACTTCATCGAATTGGACTTCGAGGAAATACATCTCCTCGCGACTAGATGAGTCTAGTTGCGGGGATCGACTAGCCAACCCCTGCACCGACAAAACGCGTTTGTTGATCTTCAAGGGTAAGAGATTGGATCTCATCTTCGCTACCTTCATCTAGTAGATCTAGATCCTTGGGTTTATTCCGCTTGTTGCGTAGGAAATTTTTTGTTTTTTATACTGCGACCCCTTCAAAGTCCCCCAACCTGCCCATCTTCTTTTGCACGAGCAATCAAAATAGCCAACATATCAGCCACTAAATTGAAAAGCAAGGGAGATAACGGATCTCCTTGCCTTAAACAACCCTTTACTGTCTGAAAGAAGTGACCGATGTCGCCATTTACACGAATCCCCACACTACCCCCCTGAACAAACCTCGCAATCCACTGGCACCACTGCGGTGAAAAACCTTTCATGCGAAGAGTCTGTTGCAGAAACTCCCAATTCACTTTGTCGTACGCCTTCTCGAAATCTATTTTAAAAATCACCCCATCCAATTTTTTCTTATGGATCTCATGAATTGTTTGATGCAGCACAACAACACCTTCTAACATATTCCTCCCAGGTAAAAAAGCTAACTGAGTGGGGCGGATGACCTTATGGGCTAAAGAAGTCACCCTATTCGGTGCTACTTGTGGAAGTCACTCTAAAATCAAGACTGGATTTGACAGGAAAATCAAGAGACGGCTTTGAGCACGACACGTTTTTACCGATCGTTGGCACTACTGAGCACCGGGTCGGCGATGTGGCGATGGACGATGGTGAAGGTGATTGGGCGACTGGAGATATGAGTTGACAGTCACTGAAGGGACCTGTCGTGGGGTTGTCACGGCAAGTCCTTCCTCCAGGAAGGTGAGTTCGGGGGCCATTGATGCTTGAAGTACGTAGGAGAGATTAATCTCGCCTAGGGACACAGATTTACCCAGGTTCGGCCCTCTTTGTAGAGGTAAAGACCTACTTCCTGCTTCTCTTTATTGCTCTAGATCTGATATTGATTACAGGGTTTCCGGCTCCTCTCTGGGAATCCGGCGACTTGGTGTTTCTTTCTACTGGAATTGCTTAGAACTTGCTTATCGATCTAAGGTCCAGGACCCCGCTTATAAAGGCTGCCAGGTCCCTGGACTTACAGATTACACCGAGTCACACTAGAACATGGAGTCCTACTCTACGTCTTGGTCTTCCAAGTTAGGGCTCCGGGTTGCACTTGGACTCCTTCCGACGGGTCCTTTCTTCATCATGGGCCTCGGTCGGCTTGTCTCCTGCCCAGCCCATGTGACTTGATACGTGACTCGGCTTTGGCCTTCTTGGTCTTGGCGGGTCTACTTTCCGGGTCCATGGGCCTACCTATAAAGTATCCCCCCATCAGTAGCCCCCGAATTTATCTTGGGCGCAGCTTGGTGGCTTCCTCCAATTCATTGGTTCGACTCCCTGGGTCGACTCCTTCCACTTGAGCCCCAGGCACAAAAGTCGCTTGCTGCTGGCTCCAAGATGAATTCCTGCATAAAAATACAATACACATATAAAATGAATCCATCCTCAACCCTTGTTCAAGCCACCACTCTTGCCCTTGCACTAGCATGCCGAGTCCTGCTGTGACTCTTGCGAACAAGGGATGAATAACTTGACTTTCACTGTCACAGGACTCGCCATTCTGAGACAAGCCGGCTTCTTCCGCTTCTGTGACTTTGACTTTTCTCTGTTATGTCCTTTCTGACTGTTATCCGCTGAATCGTTTATTACCGAAACGTTATCCGCAACTTACTGTGGACCCACTCTGTAACTCTTTAGAGTTTTACCCTCTTTATAAATCGCGAAGGGTTAGGTCTTGAAACCTCACTTGTCCCTTCAGCTCAAATTCTCTCCTTTCTCTCTGCGCTCATCCTTTCCCGCGCTTAGCACACACCGCCCGCACGCCATGGCACCCAAGCGCGCAAAGACCGCACCAAGCCAAGGCTTCCTTGTCGAGCAGGATGGTGAACATTGCCGCCGCGGCCGCCGCCGCCGCCGCCGCAAATCCTCATCCAAGCGATCGATTTCTGCCGATTGGGGTAGATCTACGGTCACGGACGGAGCAATTGAAGACACATCGGCTCACAGGTCTGATTCCTTCCAACGCTCAAGCTCGAGCCCCAGGGATGAAAATTGTTCCCGCCCCCGCTAAGGGGCGAGGTAGTGGTTTTTACGGAGCATCTGTTCCGCGGCTTTTCTCCTCCCGGTGATCTTTTCTTCCGTCAACTCCTCGATCTTTATCAGCTGCGGATTCACGATCTGGCTCCTAATTCCATTCTTACTCTTTCCAATTTGTAACTTTGTGTGAGGACTACCTCCAGATCAGCCAGATCTCAACCTTTGGCTCGAACTCTTCTATTGCAACCCCCAGCCCGAAACTTCTGGGGGCCCTCTCCTCCAATGTGGCGCCGTTGCTCTCCAACTGCGCCTCCACTCTGTCTTCCCTAAACCAGTCTTTCCCAATCGCATCAAGGACTGGCAAAAAACCTTCTTCTACTGCAAGGATACCTCTCCTGCAAATGAACCAAAACTTCCTTCGAGGATCGCCTCCAGGCGACTCCTCTTATGAAAGCTAGGTGCTCAGAGGCCGCCCGGCCAAGAGTTGAGTCTCTGATCACTCGAATCCGGGCCCTCTTGTCCCATAACCTGGAAAACATGGACCTGGTCCGCTGTTGGACCACTTGGAGAATCCAGCCTCTGAGTCCTAGGACTCGGCTGATATGCTCATACACTCGTTGCGCTGGCGATGACCTCCGGGTGACGGAGCAACTGTCTGATGGACCCGAGCTTGGTCGGCTTATCAAAAAGCTGACTGGGAGGCGGTGAAGGACCAAGCCCATTTTGGGCTCCAGCCATTTTGCTCTACCAACCCAGCTCCCGACGTAAGCCTCATTTTCTACCTTATTTCTATCTTGATCTCACTTGTATTGCTTACTAACTCACCTTTGTTGACTCTGTTGCAGCTCACCGACTCCTTCTGGAAGCCGGCCTCTGGAGCTGGTACTAAAATAAAGCTGAAGCCGAGGCTGAGGCTGAAGAGGAGATTCCTGCCACAGATCAAACTGCTGTGGCAGAAGATACTGACAATGATGACGAGGAGTCCTTGCAGGAGACTCCTGCTGAAAATGATGCTGCCGATGAGGAGTCCTCGCCAGAGGCTCCAACTGAGAACATTATTGAAGGGGAGTCCTCTCAGGAGGCTCCCATTGTGGAGGAGATTGACGATGACGAGTCCTCTCCAGAGGCTCCCGTCACCAGACAAGCTGACACCACTTCTACTGCTGCTCAGCCATCGCTGTCTGAAGAATCCTCAGCCAGGAGTCACTCCTCTTCTTCCCCAGCCTCTAACAATAATGGATCTCGAGAGGCTGTTCCCAAGGTACCACTCTCACGAGTCCTTGGGTCCTCTCGCTCACCTACTAAGCCCGAGGAACACAATGCAGAGTGTTATTGCCTCCAGGAAGAGGAAGCTGCGCTCCGATGGGCCTGCAGATGCTCCTAAGCCTCTGCCAGTCTCGCACCAGCGGAAATCGGCTTCCCCTCCCCACAAGGACGACTCCTATCACTCCGGGATGTCAATGCCTTGCTCAGACTCTCAGGCCTCCTTGGACCTGGAGACCAATGTTGGGTAAGATTCCTTTATTTCTGTACTTGTATTCAAATGACTTCTGCTTTTTTCCCTTTTCACTAAGTCTGATGCTGACTTCTATCTTTGTATATTTCAGGGCTCGGCCTTGTACTAAAGTGACCAAGCTCCCAGGCATGGTTGATGTTACCTCTGGGCGTGGACCTGTCCCTCCTTCGGCCTCTGAAACGACCAGCACGAGGACAGGTCCTTCCATTGCTGCATCAGCTGGTGCAACTACAACTCATACCATTCCCGAGTCCCCTTCAAGGACTCGGGCGGCGACTCCAACAATAGTCCAGCCCTGCTCTGGTGCTGCGACTCCTGATACTGCGCCTCAAACTCATCCGGCTCTGTGAAGCCGACTCCTACAAACTTCTCCAAATATCAAGGTTAAGTCATCAACTGACTACAGCCGACTCCGGGTGGCTGATAATATGTCATTTTCTGAGGCCTTGCTGAAGCCATTGACTTGAACGATCAATCTGCAAGGCTGAAGGACGATGAGCAAGCTGCTCTTAGGGTCTCTCCATATGATTCACAATGGTGAGTTCTTTGACTTCTATTTCTTTATGCTTCCTGGCATCATCCTATCCCAGTAGCCCCCAAGCACCTGTCTGTGGTGACTTGTGCCTAGGATAGGTGCTTTGATTTGGAACTGAACTCAAACTGCTTTATAGGAAATTTGCACACTGTAGCCCCCAGCGCTGAGTCCTTAGCTCTACTAGGACTCGGGGCTGCTAATTAACTGTCTGCCGGGTCCTTGGACCAAATTTTTTCCATGAGTAGGCCCCAAGCGCCGAGTTGTCAGCCTGCGACGACTTGGAGCTACCAATCTATGCAACTTACTGATACTTAACTTGAAAAAATTCTGCTCTGCGAGTAGCCCCACAGCGCCAAGTTGCTAACTTGTGGCGACTTGGAGCTGCATGACTTGTCTATAGAAACTGTGTTTTGCTAACTTGTTATGAAAATATTGACTCCTGAGTAGCCCCAAGCACCAAGTTGTTAACTTGTGACGACTTGGAGCTCATGAGTTCTCTACTTGACTTGTGAAGCTTACTTGTGCTTTATGACTTGTGATTGCGTGCATTGTCTCCAGATGAAGAGAGACATGAAAGAGCTTGAGGACCAGGCAGCTGCCAGTGCCAGGTCTGCCATGGCCGAAAAAGAACACTCCCTTCAACTTGAGAAGGATCTGAAGACTTTGTCTGCTCAACTGGAGCAAGTTGAAAAGAATCTGCTGAGGCCAAGAAGATTGCCCAAAAGGCACATAATGATTTAAAGGCTGTCTTCGCACACCTGCCGCAAAGGCATTGGGGCCATGTGTCAGCATTATTTTGGTTAGCTTTAAAACTTTGCCTGCCTTGTTTTTGCAGCTTTCTGATTTGCTTTTAGACTAACAATCACCTTTGATTTCTTTTCTGCAGGGGGCCGACTCCCCAAAGCTCAGATTGCCCACCAGCAAGCAACTATCTGAGATGCTTGAAACTGTCACGGGCTGCAAGAGGGAGCCGCGCAGTGTGAAA